>JARFJB010000145.1:772500-1300000 GCA_036346205.1 Vesta saturnalis | reverse complement strand
GCATTTTCAGATCAATGGATAAGCCAAGGCGATCCCGTCTCATGGCCACCTTGGTCTCCCGGCCTTAATTAGATTTTTTCTTGTGGGGCCACCTGAAAGGATTGGTATATTCAACACTTGCTAATATCAGAGAAGTACTTTTAGACAGGGTATTAACGAAATGTGATGTTATTAAAAATTATCCAAACATGCTGTTTCGAGTACAGCAGCATACCTTAAGTAATTTTAGCAAATGTGTAATAAAACGAGGTGCAAATATTGAACAATTTTCTTAGATATTTAGTGCAATTCCAGTTATTTTTCGTTGCTTTACTTTATTGTGTTGTTTATAATATGTTCAACACATTAGTTAGCCGCTTTAGTGCAAGTTTGAAATAAATATACCTAACTAAGAGGTATCGATTTCGCACAAGAGTACCTTTTGTGTTGCTAAATGATAGGGGAATAAAAAACTATAGTAAAATTCCAAAATTGTCAATACTATCAAAAATTGTGTTAATTTGGAATCTTAATTTTGGCTTTACCTGTACAATAAAGGTACAATGAATTCCAGTTAAGTATCAAAAAATGCCTTACCATGAGGTAGTTAGGGTGCCTAAATTTCGTAGTAATGAAAGAAGCGGTTTAAACATTATCATTTAATTTTTAACTTCTGACTTTAAAGGCCGATAACTACGTTACGAAGACAGATAGGAAAAAAATTCGAATGAAGGCTAGGGTTATTCTTAGCCACTCTATACGTCTGGACACCCTGTATATAGGTTGGAAGGTAAAAAAGTATTTTCAAATATGTAGATTTGCGAGTTTAATAGGCCTAATTCTCCCAACCAACCACTCAGCATATAATATATATATATATATATATATATATATATATATATATATATATATATATATATATATATATATATATATATATATCTGTTGTGATGTATATTTGAGTAATGTAATCCAAAGTGTATATAACGTAAAAAATGTGCCAGGTGTAGGGTTCGTTACTTGTAGGATGTAGTTCAACTCAGTTATTCAAATATTAATGATAAATATAAATGATATAAGGGTATTAACAAAGTTCTCTAATATTAATGGGATGGAAACTGTTAAAAAAGAAACTTTTATTCCCTGCTATTTACTAATTGATCATTTTAAAATTTGTTACGTACAAGCTATTTCCGAAACAATGTAACATTTAATATACAAACTTTTTCTACATAGGAAGTACGTTAAAAGTATTCAACAAGGATTACATTCCAAATTCATATAAAATTTTTAATTAGGAAAGTTTTGTTGAAATTTCATGAACTTTTAGGTATTAAACTAACAATCGTATATATTTTTTACTATTTATGAATAAATATTATGCAAAGCTTTTGATTTCTAATACTACGATCTTTGGCAAAAATTAATAAAAACTGATACTGCTAAGCAACAAGTTAACTATCTTTTGGTAAGCCACTAAATATTGGGTATATTGTGGATATGATTTGTATAGTTTTTAATTATGATTTTAGCTATAATTTTATATTTTGCATCACCGTTATTATTATTGCAGCCATGTATTGATTACTATACGCAAAGTACAAAATAAGGCTTGATGTACAGTGTTACCAGGTCTTTTACAAGTAAGGGAATGGAAATACACAACAGAGATATAGCTATCGAATCGAACTGTTGGTTATCAATCCTTACGTATCGCTATTCATGCATTCGATATAGTTCAATTGTCAATTTTTGTACCCTAGTAGAAGTTGCAATAAGTCGCTTATTTGATACGATACAGAAGTAATAATAGGTATTATTTTTGTACTTTTTAACGATGGTGTCCCAATATGAAATACACAGGAAGGTTTTTGGGTTATTACATGAACTCATGTTCTTTGTTACACTGATTTTATATTTTGTGCCAATAAAAGCCCGTTTCCTGGGCGTTATGTGACATTTTGTAAAACTTGCGTTCATTTAAAATAACTATTTTCTCTTCTTCCTCGTACCAAATCGCTTTAGAAGCTTATAGGCGTGAATCCCCATCGACATACCACCTTCAATATCTTCAGCAATCACGCTTAAGCAATTACTCAACCTCTTGACTCTTTCCGGAACCAGGTTGACATTATTGCTGTCTTTTTGTCTAGAACTGCTATTATCTACCGACCTAATTTGGCACCACTTTTGCATTTTTCTAGATCATAATTGCCAGACCAGTTTCCATCCGAATATTGGGAGATTATTAAACACCTGTCTGTAAACCACAATAACACTTATATACTGCACTTACTCAAATAAATGCACTGTGTAATACCTCATCTACTACCATAAGAAAATTCCACTCCTTACTTTAGATCGTCGCCAGAGAAATGTATAAAATCGATAGGGGATTTATCCTGTAGGTAAAATGCCTACTCGAATATTTTCCTTCGTCGCTTCTAAGTTTGGGAACTGTCACGGATAATCGTCTGAAAGGTTGTTTGATAAAATTAGATACAGATCTAAAAAAAGAAGGCAGGAATCCTTTGATGAAAGGTAGAGAATGGTATGATAACAAATCTGTTTCCTTTTGTAGTATATGTGCATCATCAAATTCAATAAAAATTGTCTAAAAGTTTTTTGCAGCAGAGACATTGCAGGAACTCAATGAAAACTTCTATGTTGGGGTATATACGTGAGTTGAAATTACCACAAGAAAACCGAAAAGAAGCTAAAAAAGTTTAGCATAAGTATTACCTAAAGTTTAATGCAGAACAGACAACCCAGCAATTCGGGAGAGCATCAGTCTAGCAGCTTCGCCTGAAGACGTTGGCAGGGTAGACCACTTTCCAGTTTTTTATAGATAAAGGAAGATGTGCAATAAGCATTGCGCAGGTGTAATGTGCCTAAGATAATCAAGCGTTATTGGGATCCGTATACGCTTCATTTCTATATTAGCTTGGCTTAGGAATGTTTCTGCCAGTGCTATGTAAATAACTTCTTTGGATTTTCGACGACATGTATGCTCGTGCACTATTTAGGCTTATGGTTGCCATTTTGCCAAAATATGGACACATCGTCTACGTATCTAAGCTACGTAATTGGTTTTCTGCGAATTCGGATATCGCTTGGTCTTCGAGCCTTCCATATATGCAGGGTGTCCATTTTTCGAGCTCACTTATTATAAGAGGTACAATATCGGTTAAATTAGGGCAAGATTGCGCATTTTGGTGCTTAATAAAATGCCGTTACGAAATTTCGGGTGTTTTCAATTTTCGATTTTCTGTATCATACCGAAAACTGCAAAAGGTGGACGTTTCAAACTGAAACATTAGTAAGGTACGAGAAAAAATACAAATATGTTATCGAAAATTTCAAGGTACTCTAGATCTAGAAGTTACAGTAGTTAACTTTGTTATTTCTTATGGCAGCCATATTAAATTTTAACATTTCTGAATGAAACTGCTTTTGCTAATTACAATGATATATCACATGGTACGATTCAACCCCAAGATTCCCTCAAAGTATGGAAGAACCGTCTTTGCGAAGAGTGCTTTGGAAATAACATGAATTTTTTTGTTTCAAAAACACATTTTGATTGAATTGATTTATTTTTTAAAAATACATTATGCTTCATTGAAAAAATCTCTTATGATGAAGAAAAGCAGCAACCTGCGCAAAACTATTTTCTAACAAATACAATTTCAGACAAAAACATTTTGATTAAATGTAAAGTAGTTAAAATTAAATATTTAATCCTAATAATAAGACATAGAAACTAAACTATGAATGTATAGTCAAACAGTATATAATTTGTATGTAATTACATACTATTTTGTGTAATGAACATAACTGAAAGAAGAAGAGTGCTTTGGAAAGAACACGCGTTCTTTTGTTTAATATAGACAAGACACATCTTTGACAGTTCGCTTAAATTTCAGTAGTTGCTACTGTTTCTCGATAAAATGCCGTTTTCAAATGAAGAAAAATGAGATATGTAAGAAATTTATTAGCTTTGAATCGAAATACTCATATTAATGCGCAAACATACCGAGAGCGGTATCCAGAAAGGCAACAACCTGTTCAAAACTGTTTTTTATCGCTACATCAAAATTTGGGCAAGTTTGGTTCGGTTTGTCAGCCAATAAAACCTGTTGCTAGACCCAGCAATGAATTTTACGGGCAGTAAGTAAATTTATAAAAATCATAAAAAAATTTCCCCAAATAATTTTCCAATAGATACAAGGTAACCCTGCTACTTCTACACGGGCCATCGCAACAAATATGAATAAATCGCGACAAGCATGGAAATATCGCCCATTCAAAATTCATGTCACTGCATCCTGAAGATCGTGAACGGCGAATAATGTTTTGTAGGAATTTCATGAATCAGTTAGAACAAAATCCAAATTTCCTTTTTAAGTAATAAATTTGTTCGCATGATCGATTAAATTAGGTTAAACGCAAGGATTTTCGTGTGATCGTTTTCACATTCTTATTCGCGAAGCCATAAATTGTTTTCGTAAAAAAATCGATGTTGAGCTTTCAATGGAATTGCAGGTTTTCAGAATTTTGAAAACCATCTATACTAGTTCCAACTTGATGGCTGTGTACCAAAGGGTGTGTGTGTGTGTGTGTGTGTGTGTGTGTGTGTGTGTGTGTGTGTGTGTGTGTATGTGAGCGTTCGTGTGCTTGTGCGCGTGTGTGCTTGTGTGCGCGCGTCTGCGTGTGCGTGTGCATGTACATAAGATGGTTGTTTGTAACTGTTATTTAGAATAATGTTTTAATCATAAGAATATCTTAAAATTTAATACGGCTAATACATTTATTTAAAATTTTATGTCAAAGCATATTAAGTTTATATCTTTTAACCTTATTACGTGGAATACCGTAATTAATAGCACTAATGTTTCAGTGTGCCTCCACAATTTTTTATGTATATATCTATTTCTCGACAGGTTTCAACAAAATGTATCATTATCAAGAGTAAATATATAAGTAGTGTAATAACAAGGAGTTACAATAACAGATCATTAAGGTAAAACGGGAAACTTTATGTTAAATTATAATTCTATATCTAAACTGTTTGTTAAAGCGGCATGTATCAGATCACATCGTTCATTAAAGGCACTTTCTGTTCATGTTTATACATTTCGCATTCTTCCAAAACATCTAATTTCTCTTTTTTATCACAAAAGTGTAAAAATTTAATGTTGTTTTGTGAAGTCGTAGGGTGATTATTTACTATTAAACGTTTGGCACGAATTGACCACCGATTTATCTAGGAAGTTCTCTTGTTCACCACGCACTTCCTGTAGGTCTTCAGGGGGTTACCGTGAGAGAACACGATCTCTACTAAGAGGCATGATTGCACATGTGTTGAAACCAGATGATATTTTTATCAGAATTTGCTGCAACAGTTTGCATAAGAGATTTTAATAGGGAAGGAAATATGTTCTTTTGAATCGTTGATCCGGTTTATATGCGTCTATGGGCTACGCTATATGGGTTGAATTGGAGGCTATGAAGACGAAAAAATTCTTTTTTTTTGACAGAGTTCCGCCCATTCCACTGAAATATGCGAGGACACATTATCCCCGATTAGTATTTTGGGACTATTCAAATGTTTGCAACAGGATATAGCAACAGTTTTGTGCCAATCTTCGAAACAACGCGAATCTAACCATCCAGACGGCGTTGAATTGTACCGAGTGCCTTTAGGTCCACTTATGGTCCATGATTCTATAGAAGACATACACATGTAGAAGGAATCTATCACCACATGCAAACATGAGGGAAGTGGCCGACTTACTATGATTGGTAATTATCTCTGGGTATTTCGTTTCTCTTGTAACGATTACTTTTTTGCGACCTGGACCGTCGCTCAAATTCTTCCCGTCGTAGTTGATGATATGGGATGATGGGGATTAAGAGATTCTTCGAGTTTGTCAAAGTAGTCGTTGATGATTTGGGGAGACACTTCCGCACACGCAGGTTTTATATTTTGACACAAACGTGTGGCGTTTCAGAAATGATGTAGTAAAGTAAATTATTTTTATAAAAAGTTTCTCTTGTATGCCTATTTTGTCTAAATATGACTTCACGAGAATTTTGACATAACAGGTCATAATGTTTTTAACCAATAATTCTTCCACTCTGGCGCCTAGAACCGTTTGTTCTCCTTTTTTTTTGCAGTATTTCCCTCTATAGGTAAATTTAATTTTGTTTTATTATATTTTCGATATAGTTGGGCGCCACAATCGCGTTTATGGTGGCGCGACATAGTGTTGTCATACACCCCGAAATGCACCGGACACGCACACCACTGGACAACAATAAATACTATGATTACGCTGCCAATCTAACCGTTTTTATATTTTACGATAACTTACCTGAATGTAAAACGCAACTATGGCTAACAGCATTATCAGTTCTTGCAGATACTTCGTGATCCTCAATAAAAGTTTGGCAACGTTACAAATATTGACTCACCACAAGTATTCATGCAACATGTGTTCTCGACTGAAACCAATTTGCTTGGGTAGCAAATGGTTACATTTCAAACATAATCGATACTTTAGTTACAAAAACATGTACTTAACATCTATTTTTATTTAAAATTAAAATTTCAATATATCCATAAATAAATAGTAAACTTTTTAAAAATCTTTATTTCAAGTCATATTTTCAATAATAGATGCCATTAGTTACATGAATTTTGAATTTCATTTCAATAGCTTGATCCCTAGGTCAAATTTTATCATTGATTATTAGGTTTTTTTTTCTGGTTCTATTTTTCTATTGAGTTTTTCTTTAAAATTCGTGCTATGTGGTGTGCTTGAATCTGAAAGTTCTGGATAAATCTCGTGCATCCACATATTAAAAATTTAACACAGGTGTTACATTGATTGATTTTATAAATTACCTGTCTGTACAATTATGTTTCGGAAGTTCCGGATAGTATTTGGCACGTCTCCTGTCTGGCCGCCCACCAACTTAGGTAACGTATTAAACTATCTACTCCAAATTGTTTTCTGTTTCAACCATGCACTTTAAGGCACGATTGACTATTTATTATTCTTGTTTCTGCATATTTTAATTAATTGATAAATCAAGAACTACAAATTCGAATTACCTTCATTACATTCAAAAGGAATCTAATACCTGCAAGGTATATGCAATTGGTACCTAATTTCGCTGCAGTTTACAACAATCCATCATCTCTGGTGTACGTCTCAATTCTACACCTACCGTTCTGTTCTTTGTAACAACTACAACAGGTCAGATTAGTAGAGTTCATAATTTATTGTTTACAAACGAAACTATTGTTGTAATCTATACCTTAAGAAGATCGCCTGTCGATTTTTGTTGGTTCGCTAAAAATTAATATTATTCACATTGTTAAATTAAACATTGAGGTTACGTACCTTTTCTTGCTATGTATCCTATTGATTCACTTAACGATTTAATTCAATTGAAAACTCTGTTGTTGTAATTCATAATTTAAATCTTGAATAATGTGAATAGAACTCACCTCTAAAATTATTGTGACTCTTGTACCGCATTTTTTTATAACTACGCTTATTTTTATTGTGTTTAACGTACCTTCAGTACCATAGCAATTTTCTTGTAATTAATTTCAGATAGTACATTCAGAATTCAATTGCCGGAAATCAACTTTTTTTTCTTTGTTTTATTCAGATTGCAGGAGGGAGCTACGCAGGGTCGTACATTGAATTTTGTTTGCTGTTTAATTTACAATTAATTAATTTTTTTTTTATTTAGGTACGCACTATATATTAACTCGATTCCATAATATTATGTTAACCATTTTTTTGTATATGTAAACTAATTTTATATCAGCTTACTCATAATTTTTTTGTAACGCTTTGCTTGGTTGCCACCGACCCTTGTAATGAGCCAGAATTTGGGTAAGATAAATTAATTATTATTTTAATAAAAATTATTAAGATAATATTCAAATAATAATTAATTTCATTCCAGTTCTAAATAAATGTAAATAATCAGCACTTTTGCGTGCGCACCAGTACCCCCTTTCACGATGTGCAGAATCGTTGCGACATTTCCTACCAAAAACCCCACTCATTTGCAAGGTTTATAAGCGAAATTTCGGCACTTTTAAATCACTTCTATTTGTAGAACGCTTCTCTGCAAATACTCGCCTGCCTTTCTGTTTGTAATTTATTACACCTGAAATTCTCTATTCGAGAACATAACCGCCTGAACAGCTCTTAAAGCAATAAATAGGAATCAAATACTTCGAAGTATAACCGGTTTTTACGAAAATAGTTGTAATACCTAGAAATTCCTATTAACAAACCATCCTTAAGAAAGTAATTGACGTCAAAGAGGTTCTGCGTATTATACTGATCTTAGGTAGATTGACTGGTTAACACCGGCGGTCACCGGGATTATTATAAGGCTTCTTCTAGCAAATGGGGCTTTAAGCAACGTCTGGTTGCCCACTTACGCGCTATAACCTCCAGAAACGGCAATTTACCAATTCCATCCTGAACCCCCTGTATAAAGTTCTATGTATTCACAGTGTCCGTTATAACTTTGAATAAATAGGATCTCTAAGATTCGTTAACTTAGGCTATTGAGCACGCTGGCTTGGCTATTAACGATATCATAAACAAATCCGATCCTGAACATCCGGTATAATAGTTCTATGTATTCAAGGTGTCCGATAGAGCTTTGAATAACTAGAATCTCTAAGATTCGTTAATTTAGACTATTGAGCCCATTGGCTTGGCTATTAACGAAAGTATAAACGAACACCCAATATATCCTGAACCTCCTGTATATAATTCTATATATTCAGAGCGTCCGTTACAACTTTGAATAAATAGAATCTCTAGAATTTGTTGATTCAGCTCGAGCTCCCTGCTTGGCTATCAACACTTATAATTTACTCCCCCTGTATATCACAAAAATACACCTGAATATCAAATCCAAATTGTTACCGAAAACCAAACCTGAATTGTGTAAAATATTACATTTATACAACTAAAAGTAAATTTTACGTTTTACTTCAAAGTAAAAGAATTGCTAATTTTATAATAAGAAATCAATCAAATTAAAGCAATAAATTACGCTTTAATTATAAAACCCTAAGGTAATATTTCTTAGAGAAACTCCATTTCCATTTCCGCAATTAAGAAATCATATTCAATTGCAGTGTAAAGAATCATCCTCTTTATACAAATAAAACGAAGGTCGACGTTTCATTTAAATAGTTTGAACGAACTCTTATCGCATTTTCAACAACACATGTTGAAAATATACCGGTATCATATGAACCATTACAAACCGTAAATTACGAATTCCAAACATTGAATAACCCCTTGTAGATATTTTGATTATATATATTATTATAGTAATTTAGGATTAGTCTTTTCCTTAGTCCGTGTGTACAAACCACCACAAATTAAACAGAACAATTATCCCGTTGTATAACCCGACTTTGTATTAACACAAATCGTGTAAATACCAAAACCCCGTGTAGGGCCTGCTTTCTGTAACTTGTTCCGTATTTCAAAACGTTATTGAATAAAATATCAGTAATATAAAGACCAGTCCCTGATGGAAAATTTGAAGTACGCTTTAACCTCACTTCAAAAACATTGTCTTAAAGGTAAAATATAATAAACCAGAATAAACTTACCTGGCTAAAACACAGTAATCCTCCTTGGAATTGTACACACACCCTTGTATTATTTTCACCTGAACACATTATAATTTGTTTACAAAGAAACAAAATCCACCATTATTTTAGTTGTTTTGAACATTGTATTATAACGCGTTTATTTACAGAAATTTTCCAAACCGATCACCGATTCACAGGCGACCTCTGTGCCGAAAGTATAAAACGAGGAATTACCGCCTCCAGAGTCGACGACGCCAGGCTCACTTTGGTGTACGGTGGGCTGCCCAAATACCAGGCTCGCAACCAGAATATTAATTTCCTTTACGTTTTCCATTATTGTTTAGTTGAGAACTTTAATTTATTTTACCAGAATACCTTTTTTATTTATTACTATTATTTATTATTATAATTAAGAAGTTTGTTTTAAATATATGTATTAAACCTGGGTATGAACAATTTGCAAATAGTTATATAAAAGTCTAAAAACCCACTTCCCAAAGTCCTGACTAGTCGAGATTAAAAAGAAATCCACATCGTGGTAATTAGTAAGATAATTCCTAAAAGAAAACCTGCTCCAAATAAGGAACCTTACACCCTGTCTGTTATTTTCTATCCTTTCCACTTTTTAAATCACTTCCACTGGAAATTAATTATGATTGTTTACTAAAAATGAAAAGGAAACTTCTCACAAATTCGAAATTTATCTTACTACACACACAAATTTCTATTTATAATTTTTTTTTAAATATACGTATCACGTACCTTCGCAATAGTATTTCTTCTTTTATGCCCTTTTCAAGTTTAGGGCCTTAAAGAAAACTTATGGCACCCTAACTCTCTCCATATTCCTAAGCTCTCATCCAAATTTATTTAGCTGCCGCACATCTGCCGCCTACACCCAAATTGCTCAATACAATCAACCAGCTGCTAGCCTGGGTGAGTATATTCTGCGGTTAACGCCGTGGCAAACACGAGTAGAAATTATTTACCGAAAACATTTACCCAATTATCACAGGACCGGCCGACAATAAATACATTCTACTACGTGTTGTTATTTTACCTGAAAATTTTCTCTTGATACAACATGTATTAAAACTCTGAACAAAGTGAAATTATATTTGAAGCTGCATTGCACTTTATTCAAAACATATTATTCATTAATTCGGTCACGCATTTCTACCAATTGGTAGCTTAATTATTTTAAGTGAATCCATCTATTAACCCCCTAATGTAAGTATACGGTATTTGATAGTGTACATTTATACACTAATTATATTAATCAGTGGTAATTTTTAAATTGTACTAAAAACGCAACCACACTGCTGAAAATTGAGGCTATATAAAAGCAGTGTGTAAACTCCACTATACCTGTAAAGTACTTGCCACCAGTACTTGATCCAAGTGACTTTTACGGTTTACTGGCAACGTATAAATTTGCCTTAACAGAAGTGAACATGAGTGCTAATGGAGACACGAACATTTTGAGGATAACATCCATTACGTGTATTTTACACACTACACAATGCACTGATGTAGTTTTAATTTCAAAATGTTAGTAGCTTAACTTTTCTAATCTAAGTTTCAGTCATTGATTGGTAATAAAAGTTTCAACTTAAGAGTTTTGCTTACGTTCCCTGTATAAAAAATGAACGCTTGATTAAAGTAATTTGTCATACTTGCGAGTGTCACATTAAATTATTCATTTCTACGTTTATGAAGTCTAAGTCTAAAGTATTTCCTTACAAGAAACAGTAGAAATTATTTTTTAGTCAATTTATGAACATTTTAAAAGCCAGACAATGATTTTTCAAGTATACCGGGTAGAACAGCGTGAATGTGAATAGTTCACCGTATCTCTCATAAATTATTCAAACTTTTCTAGTTCATTTATTAAGTGAATACATAACTTCTGTAAAATAGTTAACGTACTCCCATCTATAAAAAAAGCTTTTATCTAGCCTGTAATGCAATGAATTGATCAGCATTGGGATAATGTGCGCACATCTGTTATATGCGGACGATATAAATTTGTATTTGGATATCTCGTAATTTATATACAGCTTTTAAGCCAAAATTGCTAGATACAAGCATTGAAAGTTGCTATTATTTGCTTAGGATTGTATTATCTTGCTAGCAAGTATATTTGAAGCAATTAGTGATCGTTCTGTTTGAGTTTATGTATTTCATAAATCAAATTGAATAATTAAAGCTTTTGTTAAACTTATATTTATATTCTTTAACTTTTCTTCGTGAAATTAATGGCACTAATGTTTTAAATGCTTTTCTTTCATCTTCTTTTTTGAGCTCAAGTTTACCTTCTATGTACAGAAAACTATCATAAGTAGCCGTAATTAGGTCTTGACTTTGAATTAAGATTCGTATTTCTTCGGAAGGTCCATATTTAGAAGATCCATATGGAAGATAAGTGTGAATATCTGATTTAATTATAGTATCATCAAAATGTACGTTTTGAAAGACGTTTAACGATTCTGCCATTGTGGTTGAGAACTTTTAAACCAATTGACGTTAAAAAGTATTTCTCTGCAGATGTTAACCGTAATGAAGGTTGATGACTAATTAATGACTTATTGCAGGGATGATGTCTTTTATATGAGTTTTTGAAAGATGGAATTGGTCCTGGATTAATTCTCAGGCCCATGTTCTTTTAGTTCTAAGCGTACAGTGAATGGTTCACTTTCACCAAAGTCTATTAATTCACCCTTTTGATTAGTCAAATTAATTGTTATATTACTAATAATGTCAGTGTTTCCTTCTAAATATTGAGTATTGCTTGGAGTTTTATCTAGACGATAACCTGGAGGAACTGAAACATCAATCTCATATAATACTTTAGCAGGTTTCCCGTTTCGATAAGATCCCTTTATAATGTTGCACTCTACGTGTAGATTAGTGTGTCTAAGTATTTGGATGTCTAACGCAGATGTATGTAAAATATTTGGTTCTAATATTTTAGACTCAAACCCTAGCATGCGCCCAATACAATTTTCTTTAGTAAAATCAATCTCAAATGAACTGTTTATCTCACATTTAAGTGTATTGTTGTTTGCTCTAATGCTAAACTTTTCTGTGGGTATTTTAGATTTTAGATAATCATTAATTTTATCTAACTCATATGCACCGTGTGGAATATTAATCACTTGCAAATGAGATGGATTTGTTCTAAAATAAAATCTATCGTTGCCTGCATAAATGTTTCTAATGCTGTTGCAGCCGTAAAATCCAACCAATCCAATAACGTATTTCTTCCCCAAATCTAGCTCTATCGGTGGATAGAAGTTGTAGCTAGCTGTGTTACCAACACCTTCTAAACTGAATGTTATTGACATAACTGAGAAAATTTGATGTTGTGCTGATTATTTATATAAAAATTGTAGGCATAGGTGTCCGCAAATAATTGTATTAAACTCTTGATCTTGGTTGTAATTATAATATATTTTACACCCTCGAAAGTAGTTAATCACTTCGTTTGGTGGTCGAGTATTGCCGAAACTATCGTAATACCATACCTTTTTACCACGCTTTTTGTAGCAAACCCAATGGGTACCTGGCCCTCTTTGGCTATCTAAGTTAATAATTCCAGATTCATTTTTCCGTGGCAATTTAGGCATGCTATCTCTCATAAAAATATCCCTAAAGTGCGGTACGTTTTTGGAGTATTTCTTTAAATCGGTATCCGTTAACGGTCTTTCGGGTAATCTATTCAGTTTTTTGGAAACGGTTTTAAGTATAATGCACCACCACCAGATTTGTTTGGTTTTAGATATAGTACACCGCCTTTCTTATTCATGGAGCCTATAGCGACCGATTCCATCATGCGATTATGGCGCGATGTCTTCCTGCAATTTTTTAGCATTTTTAGCATCATTGACTGCTTTAGCAATTCCTGATGCACCGCCAGCTAAAGCACCGATTGCTGGTAATCCTGCGAATAACGGAATAAGAAATGGTAAAAACCCTCCTTGTTTAGGTAGGGGAATTACCCTAGGAACTTTAATGTTTCTCTTTCCTCCTAAATTTTTCACCACAGGTTTTGCCGTTGAAAGCGCTGACTTTATTGTGTCTGTGAAATTTCCGTTAGGTTTAATTTTTTTAGCTATTGTCTTTCGTAAATGCAATAAATTTCCACCATTGCATTTCTTCTTCTTCTTCATATTAGATCGACGTTTACACCCCATTCCCAATTTTCTCTTTGCTTTCATGATGGTACTGACTGCTAAAGCTGCAGTTCGTTCACCTAGCGTTGCGTCTAATGATTTAAAGCGCTCCCAAGCTTTTTTTTGCAAAATTTTATCTGCTTTATGTCTACTTTCTAAATCTCGGTAATCTCTGTAACTGATATCATGAAGTTTGCACTGAGCATCTAATTGATTAATACCGAGGTCACCGCGTGCGAGTCGTTTTTCTAACTTTGTACCAGGACCGCAATACTGGTAACCAGGTAAATGTAATTCAAACCACCAAGACCTACACTCTTTCGCTTCTTAACTAGCATTGTTTACATGGATGGATAGAAGGGGGTATTTATACCTAAATTGAGAAAAACAAATCATAGTTATTTCTTTATTCAGTAAATGCTATACATTAGATAAGCAGGACGATAATACAAAATTTCCATTAAACATACAGTGTTATGTGATTTAATATTATACTTAGCATTTATAACATCATCAATATCTTTATAAATGTCATCATCATCACCACCACCGAATTCTTTCTCACGAAAACGACGGTAGTCAACAACTTGCTGTATGAACTTTTCATAAAAACACACCAGATTGTAAGATTCAAGAAATTCCAATCTATAGCTTACTGTATCCTTTAAATTGAATAGTTCTTCTATACTATGCGAGTTGAATGTGCAAGAACAGCACTTGTAATTTTCTATCATAACAGTTTTCAAAATTCTGTCATATCCTTTAATTAATTCCCAATTGTAATAAATACCAAGATTACTAGATAGAGATTCATAATGTTGATCATAGATTATATCTTCTTCTTCGTTTACATTTGACCAATCAATTTTATTTTCAATTTCTTGGGATCGGAAAAATTGTAATTCTACATATGAATACCATCTTAGAAGCTGATTCCATTCCTTCATATCCAACACCACATTATTGCTTTGGTCACAATTACCACACCCAATACGCACCACTGGTGCAAGGTTGAGGTGTGTACTGTATCCAATTTCCAGATGTTTTGCATGATGAGTATCGTTCGATAGTTTATAATAAGTACAATCGATTAAGTATTCCTTAGCTGCTTGTTTATACACTTCATCCTTATATTGAAATGATGATGTCCAGTCAGTCTTAGCAGAAGAATAACCTTCATCATGTTTCTCTTCATTTTTACTACTACTACCATCACTATTTTGACAGCACCAACAACAAAATGTTAAATTATTATTCAGGTTGTTACTGCAATGATGTGGGGTATCCATATATAACGGTGAACTTCTGAGTTTCGATCGTTCCAGAAATGATTTTATTGCTACTTGCATGACTTTACTTGCTCACAATTTCACTATGACTAAACACTGTTTAAGAAAATAATTCTAGTATTTCAATTTTACATATGGTAGGGGTGCTACTATTAAAAAGAAAATGTTATGTTTGTTGTTTTTACAGCTGCACCCAAACTACTTATAAACACATCCTTCGTGTTTAGGAGTGTTTTAAATTCTTCAATTCGTGTTTCTTCTTTTTTGAAATACACATAAAAGCGTTCCGGCAATACACATTTAAAATCACCCGTTTCTATCACTATACGTTCACCATACTTAGTATAAATTACATCCATATTCGTTACTTTATACTTTCTCGATATATCGAGCTCGCACGCATTTTTAAAGGGTTTGCAATAGGTGCTTTGGTTTAACCCTGTTAATTCCATATTTAACAATTACGTGCTGCAGACTGATCTCAACATACAGCTCGCTGCAATTTATATAAGAAATGTGCGTCCTTGACTACATATTACAACATGCTTAAACTTGTTAAATACCTACTTTTGACCTTGACTAGAAATA
Organism: Vesta saturnalis; assembly: GCA_036346205.1. Lineage (NCBI taxonomy): Eukaryota > Metazoa > Arthropoda > Insecta > Coleoptera > Lampyridae > Vesta > Vesta saturnalis. Next base: position 1,284,314 of record JARFJB010000145.1, on the reverse strand, counting down.
AAATATGATGATGATGATCAGCCCAAAAATTTATATTTCCCGCTAAAAAGTTTTACCTTGAAAATTATATTCTTAGATTTATGATTACCTTGCAATTTCTATTTTTAGCTTTTCACCTTGACCTTTTTATATTTCTAAGAAATATGACACCACCGTAGGTCAATAACCTTTGACCTTGAAAACTATTTTTAGATTTATGATTACCTTGCAACTTATATTTTTAGCTTTTCACCTTGACCTTATATTTCTAAGAAATATGACACCACCATAAGTCAATAACCTTTGACCTTCAAAACTATTTTTGATTTATGATTACCTTGCAACTTCTATTTTTAGCTTTGACCTTGACCAACTACATTTTAAATCTCCCGCTTAAAGTTTGACCTTGAAAGAGCTCCAAAAGCTTCCGATTTCACCACCAGAGGGCGAGTGACTCCAAAAATTTAAATCCCCCGCCAAAAACATGCTTGAGACGTGGAGCGCGTTCTGGGATAACGAGAAAACTCACTCGACCTTGAAATAAATCCCCATAAGATTTATATGGGTGACCTTGAACTGGTCCAGGATCGGCCTACTATTACTACTAATTTCCTTTTTATAATTATTTATTTCTTTACTATAGTGTCCCAAGGTATCATATATTTAAAACTGTAACTTGAACTTATTCGCAATAATTGCTTGCCATACGTTGTCCTTCCTGGCAATAATTAAATTTATTTTAAATAATTAATTCGCAAGTCTGATAGGTATCTAATTATTCTCAAACCCCAAACCTGATCAAAAGAATTGGCCGCCTAGTGGTAAGCTACGCCGTGTTATGCGAATGAGGTAGGATTGGATGAGGTCAAGTGTTGCATCATAGTGGGAGAAGTAAACAATGAAACTACTCAAATGCGAATTAACGTGCTTTGCGTAATGACGGTTCAACCCGTTAATGTGCTAAATTAGGAAAGAACCATCAAGAAAACCCAATTTCTTAATACATAAATAATTGTACAAATACATTAATAAATCAAATAACAAAAAAAAAACAATCAAAGTGTTCGATATGTACCGAAACACCATTAAATCAGGTTAAAGTAAAGATATCCATTAAGCATAACTATATATGTCTATGGGAATACTTTCGTGCGCAGTTTAGCGAGTTCCGAAGCGAATTCCGAATCCAGTATTAAAATGGCACGCCATGATTCATTCTCTGCTGTGTACTTGTATAGTTACAACTACAACTTGCAAACGCCTACACAGTTTTATGAACTTCGTAAAAGTCTGCGAGTTTTATTTATTTATTTATTTTTTTGGGTTTGAAGCGAATTTTAAGAAAGTGTTTTGTATCTAACCAGCACCGTCATTGTGAAGTTTAGAGTTACAAGAAGGTAAGTAATATACTTATCCCAGATTATTAGTATAAGCATAGGTAGTGAAATTGCAGGTTACGAATTAATGTATTCCTATGTAAAGGGATAAGCCTTTGGCGTTTTCAAACTTTTGTTGTGGATTTTCCAATCAACTACCTACCAACAGTTTGTCATTATCATTTTTAGTCATTAGGTACAAATTAAATAATTTTAAGTTTTAAGTAAACGTGATTGTATTACATAACCACTCATTTTCTAATAAAATACACAGTTTATCTAATGAACCTATATTGAATTGAATTACAACTGATATATGGATATTACAGTGAATTTTTTTAGATTTACGCAAAATGCGCTTACGTACCAATACAAACAGTTTGTTTAACATATCTCGACGTCATTTACGACGATTAGCAAATGACTATTTTAATAAGGTCACAATAGGTATCAAACCAGACAATCTAAATTGTTAAATAATACCGATACTGAAAATAACCAGGTAGATACGAATCAAAGTGCTAATGTACAATCAGGCAACGCTGCTTGTAATGGACCATTGTTACATGGTATTAATAACAGTAGTGAATTAGGGAAAACTGAAAATTTTTTGTGCGAGAAATCAGATAATTTAGGTACAGCTAATAGAAACAATGATCCAATACCTTTAATTGTAGACACAAACAAAGTTCCTTGTCAAAATGAAGATCTTTTAGTGGACAATCTTACGAATGGGCTGTAATGTATCACAAAAAACATTGAGTAAATTGTTGGAAATATTATGTGAACAAAAATTCATTCTTCCGAAGGATGCAAAATCGTTAATGAAATCCCCTAGAAAAACAATCTAAAAACAAAAAACATTGTAAATGGCCAGTATTGTCATATTGGTATAAATTGCGGAGGGAAGATGGTAAATAGAGTTTGATTTGTCTTATATATACAGGGTATTACTTAAGTGTATGTACTTATTTTAAGGGGTGATTCCTGAGGCGGTTTCGAGCCGGAAAGTTTATTTGAATGTATGCACTCAGAAGCTTCGTTATCGATCTACAGGCTGTTGAAGTTGTTGTGTTTTTTCGGTTTTTTCCAAATTTTTCGAAAACCCTTCTAGATATTACATTGAAATTTTACATACTGTATAAGGGCATGAAGGCCCTTATTTCAACTGAAAATTTCATTTTTAATTTAACCAGTGGCGTAGATACAGCTAGGTCATGACATAAATTCCACAAAAAAAATGTGTTACGCCACTGTTTTATATGACGCATTTACACGATATTCATCAGAAATCAATTCCGAACAAAAAGTGTCGTGTCGTTATAACGTGCATTTATTCCTAACATAGAAACTATTTACAGAAACTGAACTATAAAGGGAAAAACTTTTGTGCAGTCATTCATAAAAAATGCTGAAAATGTCCACCATCCGCTTCTATACAGGTTTCTGCTCTTCTCATTGAACGACGCACTCTTTCAAAAATTCCCGGTGTATTCTATATGGTTGCACAGCCCTCAATTATTCTATTGCGTAAGTCTTCCAACGTCTGAACTGATGTATTATAAACTAGAGTTTTAAGATGCCCCCAGAAATAAAAGTCTAAGCTGTTCAGATCAGGCGATCTCGGTGGCCAGAACTGAGGCCCCTCACGACCTATCCATCGATTTGGGTAAACTGAATTCAAATATTTACGCACCAAAATGCTGAAGTGGGCCGGGGCACCGTCGTGCATGAACCACATGTTATAATGAAAATAAAATTGTAATGGTGAGGTAGGTTTAAGAAAATTTAAATGGCCAGTATAATAACAATAAACATAATAATAATAATAACAGAATGGTGATGTAATTTGTACATTGAATAAACGCCAAATGTAATCTCTAAATACAAATTTTTAACAAATTGAATTACTAACCTTTCACCACTAATTATATGCCGTCTCGTCCACAATCGGTTGATTAAATATAGGGAGGGTTCTACTATATTGCTTTGTTAATACACCTGAAATGCGGCTTGTTTCTCACCTGCTTAATTATTTTCCCTTCTCTTATTAATAAAAAACAATGTATAATTAAATGCATGCTCGAGCGCCATGTTATCTTCGTCCAGGAAAATAACAAAACCCTAAATAATGAACAATAATAATTTTCTATAAATAACAAAAATTAACAATGTGCAATTAAGTTTATTTACCCAATATATGGATGGTTAAGGAGAGGTAAGAAAAGGTTTTAAAGCTAAGCTTAAAAAAAATATAAAATTTACCACATAAATTCCTCAGTATAATGATTTCTATAGACAGCTTCCTGTGTTTAATTATGGATGCGGAACGGTCAATCAGTATGAAAGCGTTTCTACATCTTCCTTTCGTATTCTTGTAACAACGCGATCTACTAGGTATTTGAAGGAATTTTCGATCCACTAAACTTATGGTATTCTTGATGTTTTATTGTATTAAAATTGCATTTTAAGATGATATTATTTGAATGAAGAGAAACTTGTGTAAATAAGTAACTTAAGAGCCATTTAAAATATAAATATAAGTACGAGTAAGTAAGTAAGCAAATAAGTGCCTTAAGTGAGTATAAGGGAATAATATAAGTACTATAATGATTGTACGTAAGTGTACCTAAATGTACGTAAGTGCCGGGAGTATCGTAAGTATACGTAAGTGTACGTAAGTATACGTAAGTGCCTGGAAAGAGCAAATGCTTAAGCTTTAAATTAATGAATTGAAAAATAACTTACCACCAAAATTCTGATGGCACCAAATATAAAAATTAAGTAAAAACCATTATAACAATGACTTCTGCTTCAAAATTCAGCAGCAAGTGAAGTAAAAAATAGTGGCTTTCAGAAACGCTTCTGTAAATGCCCCCCCCCCCCTCAAGAGGTGACACACATTGCGCGAAATACAATGATCGGAGTCCATTTTTTAAAAGAAAGGGAACTATAACTATTTATATAATATTACACCCAAAATATATGTTCTATGAAATGCAATTTAAGTTGCCTTTCTCAATTTTACATGTAAATAATTAAAAACTCCTCTAATTTTACGCCAAATAAATTAATGATCTTAGATTAACGTATTTTTTAATACAACCACAAAAAAAAGGTTGTTACAATGTGCTGACATACTGGAAGAGGGACATTTTCTAGTAATTCAGGCAAATTATTTTGAAGAAACGCACGATAGGTATTGCCGTCAAGGCGCCTTGGAAGAAAGAATGGCCCAACTAAAAAATCTCCAATAATACCAACCCACACGTTGACTGAAAATTGCTGCTGAAATTTTGTTTCTACTATAGCATGAGGGTTCTCTTCGCTCCATAAATGAGCATTACGAAAATTTCTGATTGCTTCTCTGGAGAAATTTGCTTCATCCGTGAAGATAACTTGCCTGTCGAAATGAGGATTTTCTGCAACCTTCTGTAGAAACCACATGGAAAAATTCCTGCGTGCTGGAAAATCTCGTGGAAGGAGAGCTTGCACTCTTTGCAGGTGATACGGATACAGCAAATATTCTCTCAAAATTTCCCATACAGTTTTGTGGCAAATATTCAACACTCCCAATTTTGCGTGTACTAGATCCTGGATTCTATTCAATTTCATTGAGAACAGCCTCCTCTACTTCCGCCGTCCTCACTGTACGAGGTCGTCCCTCTGGGTTTTCATTTTGTAAACTGCCATATTGAGACAGTCGCAGATGGATGTTTGTGAATGTTCTACTATCGGGAGCAGCACGGTTGGGAAATCTTTCTTGGTAAAGACGCCTGGCTTGTTTAGCATTGCCGTCAGCCAGACCATAGACGAAATGCATGTCGGTCATCTGCGAAATAGCATAATTGACCATTTCTCTTACTTTTATGAAGACAAAACACTTGGAAAACAACAAAAAGAACAAATTTTTAAACTAGTTATTGCCTGTCAAGAATAAGACTGACATGACAGGATTATTAACGAAATACATAGCGATGTTTCCTTATCAACGGACAGAGCTCACTTGTGTTTTTGTGACATCTTTATCTTGTAAACTGCACGTTATAACGACACGACACTTTTTAATTATTTTTTCCTAAACGGTGAGTTTTACGTGAAAATGTATGGAGACCTTTTTTGTTCGGAATTGATTTCTGATGAATATCGTGTAAACGCGTCATATAAAACAGTGGCGTAACACATTTTTTTTGTGGAATTTATGTCATGACCTAGCTGTATCTACGCCACTGGTTAAATTAAAAATGAACTTCTCAGTTGAAATAAGGGCCTTCATGCCCTTATACAATATGTAAAATTTCAATGTAATATATAGAAGGGTTTTCGAAAAATTTGGAAAAAAACGAAAAAACACAACTTCAACAGCCTGTAGATCGATAACGAAGCTTCTGAGGACATACATTCATATGAAACTTCCGGCTCGAAATCGCCTCAGGAATCACCCCTTAAAATAAGTACATACACTTAAGTAACACCCTGTATGTACAGATTTTAAGACTTTCAACAAAGACTTTTTCGAGAGTTGACCTTAATTAAAATAGATTTGAAAAGGCTTCATGAAACTGTGGAAAATATTAATCGAGGAGGTCACCATTTTCTAGTTCAGTTAGATTAAATACATGATTATTAAATACGATTCATGTTATCATATTAAATATGATTTTTAAATTGTAGTTTGTATAATTTGCTTAGATTGATTGTCTTGGACATATGGGAGGAACTACGGAAGACGAAGCAACAAAAACAATTTTGAAACTGGTCTTTACTGACACCTTTGCGTTGCGATTCTGTTGGTGTGCACGAAAGGGAAAAATAATTTGTTCAAATCTGCAGCTATCCCAAGTCATAATTAGTAATTATTTTGTAATACCTGGCTGATTTGTTACGTTTTCTAAACATTGGTGAAATATTGTACTTACATCTAATTATTTTCAGAACCTGTGCAACTCCACAATAGTACGTTTACAGATTTGAAGATTATACGAAACATTCAAAATTGGCTCAGGCATGCCTCAGCTAGACATGCTAATCAGTAAGTTTGGATAATTGATTCATACATAACTGATTACTGATTAACTACAGAAACTTAAAGAAAATAAAGAGAATAATTATTAGAAAATAGTAACATGTCCTTTTTTTAATTATTGTGTAATATATTCACTGTTTGAATATTAAATGCTTACCATTTTTACAGACATTTTTTATCACAAAATATAATATCCCAAAAATAAAAAATAGGCTCAGTGGATGTCATGTGGATCTAGAATAGATATCAATTAGATATACTAAATCGATATGGATATTAAGATGACAATTGGATGCCCATTAGATGTCTGTGATATGTCCGTCGATATCTATTAAATATCTTAATTTGATGTCGACATTTAGGGGACAATTTGATATCCACTAGATGTCTGTGAGACATCCACAGATATCTATTGAATATCATAGAAATCCAGATTTAATATCTAATGGATGTGTTTGTGCTATGTGGGATTAGACATACACAATTTTACAGTGCATAATAAAAGCACAAAAAATACTCGCGTACAATTACAAAAATTAATATACAGAGAAAATCAGTTCTTAGACAAACAATTCGAAATAAGCTGGCCGAATCAAAGATACAAAAGAAACATCATTAAAACAAAGCTTTGTAAGAGTCAGGTGCAAATAAATCATAACAAAGTGACCGGTAACCTACCCGAAAGTGACTACGCCACAAACAACAGTATCTCTTCCTCAGTTTACACGTTCATCTATACGTCTCTCTGCGTTCAAAAACAATAAGAACGGGCTAGTTTAACAATAACTATGGAATTCAAGTTGGTTTTAAGGTCTGTAAAGCCCGGTATCGTTTATAAAAATTTAACTGGGGTCTATTGTGCCACGTTTGTCCACGCCTTATTCTCTACAACGGCGAAAGCATTAGTAAACAGTCAACAATGCCAACTCATACAACAGTGAGGGAGGGCACACTATACTGTCTGTCGTGGAGTCTGTAACAACTCTTTTTTTGTGTTGTATAAAATATACCTCAATTTAAGATCTTCCCTTCCTTTAGTTCTAAGTACAAGAAAATTAATCCTTTCCCTGCAAATAAATCAACACCAGATAAAAGCATCTCCGACTTAGAAATATTTCGTGCAACCATTAACTCCTCGCATCTCTGAATAAAGGTAAAAACTTCCTTCTCACTACCATTAAATTTTAAATTTAACTTATAAACTGGAACTGAACTTTCAGAAATTTGTAAAGTTTGCATTAATTTGGAAAAATCTCCAGCTGGAATATTAACTGAAGTATTAACATTGTCGTTAGGTGACATGGAAATATCAGAAGTGTCTAATTGTGGTAAATCATTATTCAATTCAAAGTTTTGATAAATAGATTCAATAAATTCTAAAGAATCGTTACATAAAGTTAATAACTGATCATATAAATATAAAAATTCATCATCAAAAGTGATACAATTTAATCGTTTTAAGATGTGCAGTAAACGAGTGCGAAGTCTAAGGTACTCTACTTTTGAAGGCTTATGTTTGAACAAATTAATCAGCGATTGAATGTTGAGAAGTTTCTCTTGTAATAATTTCAGTTCTAAGGTTTAACTAATTTCAACTCTCTTGTACGAATCAAATAATTTTGGATTGATCCTTTCTAAATTCAATTTACGTCTAAGGAATTTGCGTTTCTCCTCTATGGTTAACCTTTCCACATCCTGAACATTAACATTTCTAAAGCTTAACTCTACAGATAACTGATCACTACGAAGAACATCCACTAAATAACCTAAATTTGACATGGTAAAAATAATGTATAAACAATGAAATATCATTAATCGTAAACACTATAAAAATATTCAAATATAAAAATAATAAATGGTTACAGTACCTTTAAATGGTGAACACTAACAATCGTAACTGAAATACACAAAAGTGAAAATAATCATAAATGGTAGTAAAAGCAAATCAAGTCCCTTGCTCGAGGCGACAGTGTAATAAAAAATGTAAAACTATAACAAATTTTAAAATAATAAAAATATAAGTTATCCAAAAAATACTAACCTTACATCATTTATAATTGTACCTTTGGCTCATCGGTAGATTAACAGAGTAGGTTCAAATAAAATGATTCGCTTAATTACCACTTACCATCAATAATAAAGAATGTAAAAAAATGAAGTTATCTCGGCCGCCAAATTGTCTTTTTTTAAATTATCGGGACAATTAAACCGACTTTACAAAAATGTAAAAAAATAACAATATACAGACTATGTTTAATGAGTTAAAAATTATAATGAAATAATGAAGGTCTTAAAATTATGCTTAAAGTACTAAATAAATCACTAAATAAATACCTTAGAAATTTTGTACACAAACTTTTCTTTGACAACCACTGGTATCTAAATATGATTACGGAGAGGTTAACAGGATGAAGTTATTCTTACGTCATCATGGTGCAATCTTGACATAATATTATCAGCCACACCCCAAAATGAATTTATCTTTATAAAATCCGTATAATTTCTTCTTAAAATTTTTAAATTCACTTCTTGTTGCATTAATTGGAAGTATCCATTCAAAAACTTGCAATAATAAAATCAAATGCGTACTTAAAATTCAATTACGTTGTAAATTGAAGTAATGATATACGTGTAATTAAAGTAAAAACGTTATTAAAACGTCAATAAAAACAACGTCAAGAAAAAAAATCAAGAAAACGCCACCCAATTGATGCCGTTTTTCACATAAATTTAAATAACATCAAAAAGAAGCAGCTTCATGCTTCAATATTAAAACGGAAGTGAAAGTGGAGGATTTCGAAGTAGATGATGAGGTCATGTCTACAAGATATCAGCAGAATAACTTAACGCAGACGCGTTATGTATCAGATGAGAAATGAATACAAATTGAAAGCAGGATTATAAATCTTTACAAAAGTGTGTACTATGAAGATATACAAATTAAGTTGCCTACCTCATACCAATATTGTAAAATAATTAAAATTTTCTTGTATTTAGAACTAAAGGAAGGAAAGATCTTAAATTGAGGTATATTTTGTACAACACAAAAAAAGAGTTGTTACAAGTCCTTTTATTTTAACAGATTTCAGCTTAATGAGCGTGCTTGCGTAATTAAATAAATACTTCTTGCAAGGTAATGATTCATTTTTAATAGGTTCCATAGGCTTGTTGAATTGTTTGCTGCCAATTTTAATTTACATTAGAATACCTACCTCCGTTAGAACATAATCCTTTAATTAATCACTTGATAACCAATACTTAACGGGTTAAGATAGACCGTTTAAACGCAAGACGATAACGATTATTTACAGCTATATTGTTTACACGCCCATTTATTACAACCCGAATATTTAGCGATACGTTTATTTACACGACCACTTTAATTTTGTGAAAAACAACACAAAAAAGAAATAAACCAAATTCACGCTGACAGTGAGTGTTAAACGATCAGATCGGTCCGACCTGAATCGAAACTCTAACTGCAACTAACTGTCCTTACTCCCCAAATCCACCCCGATTTTTAAATCACAAGAATTATTATGTGGATATTTTCATATTTATTACTAAAAGAACTACTGATTTTTAAACTATACACTCGTACGTAAAACAACCCTATACCTAGGTCTCGAATTTCAAACTACCAAACAATGATGTCTTTTGATTTGCGGTATGTTTCGATGTAAATAATTACTAACTGCGACATGTTTACCCAAAAAGGGCGAAATTGGACTACCCATAGGTAAACCATTGTTTTGTAAATCTTATTAGTGAATGTGAAAAATGGTGATTAACACAGAGATCAAATAATTGAATCGACTCCATTCATTATTTTTTTTAATTGTATAATAAACGCATACATTATTGAGGGCATATTCTAGAAAACACTCTAGTAACATCAATTCTTACAAGTGTATTAACTAGTGATAACTTTTGTAGTTTCCTGATTAATTCAAAAGAATTCTTAATTGAACGTTTTGTTTGAACTTTAAATTGTCTGTTATTGTGTGGTTTAGTTTATTTGCTAAGATATAATTAGGCGCTGGGATATAAAAAAAAACTGCTGATCAAATGGGCATATTTGGTTTGTGGATTTTTATGACATTGTATAGTTTTGGCGCTTATAAGTTGTTGTTTACAGTTACTTGCTTCTCTAAATCCGTAAAGCGGATATTGCAGTTTCGAAAACTTCGTTTCACATCTTTTTGAAATTTCGTCGCAGAATCTATTTAAAGTTTCGACATTTTTGCTAATAATAAAATCATTAACTTTTTGCATGTTTAGTACGTCCAAGAATGTCAGAGAGTAATAAATCATCTTGACAGCGGCAGGTCAGTGGAGTACTTATTAAGGATGTTATACTATAAGGTCTGTAAAACATAAAAATCAAAATTTTTAATGCCCTCAGATCCCAACCAAGGGTAGTCTTTTGTTTGCAGTTTACCTGAACCCTCTTTATTTAACACAACGTTTTCCAGGCGGCACATTTAAACTAGCCCGGTTTGTTACTGAATTCTGTTCTCCGCTCCCATGCAAAAAAGGACACGTTTCACTAATAACATGATTTATTACTCTCTGATATTCTGGGACGTGCTTTAGCTATCTTTTAAAATAATTACTAAAGTGTTATCTTTTAGCGACAATGCGAAACGCTCTACGTCCTTCACATAAGAAAACTATACACAAAGGTTGCGCCGTTTAATCTTCATAAATAACCGCTCAGCGAAACTTGGTTAACACACCTGCAATAGAATGTTCCAAACCTATGCACCCATCAAGAACTATTATTCTCCGGTCTCAAGTATAATACACTAACGTGACAGCTTTTACTCAATCTAAACGCCTTAAAACTGCATTATTTTAATTTGAAATACAAAATTTTCGTCCTCCTAATGATTATATCGGTCATCAATAACCTATTTCTAAATCAAACATCTCATTAATTCCATGTACAATCCCTCGCTATTAGTATAACTAAAGTATATTCATAACGCTGACACTGATACATAACACAAAGATTAGTTTTTAATGTTGCTGTCCGCAATTCAATACAATGTTTTCTTAATATTACAGTGGTTCTCAAACGCCAACTCATTAAATTGAAGTTTGCAAAAATTAATAGGTTTCAATCCTTAAAAGGAGGATTTTTATGCATATGTTCACTAACATTTACCACACGGTGACACTTCATGGCTTACTAATAACCACAAAGCATACCTTATATGGAATTCATTTCAATGCGTGCCTTTGGAAACAAATTTAGGGACAAGTCCACCCACTGTAGGAGTTGAGTCCTGCTTGTTGGCCAATCAAAATCGGTGACTATTGAAGTTGCACAATTTGACACTTAGCAGTGGCAGCCATATTTAATTAGGACTTCGTTGCCTTGATTTACAAAGAACGTAGTAGTAAGCGGTTCTTTGTGAAGTGTTTATAGTATGTGAGAAACATTTTTCTGAAGATCTAATTGTGCTGAGGGCAATGAGAGGTTTAAAACGACCTGCGGTTCCAACATTATATTTACTTATTACCTTTTGTGTAATAAAATGCTTGAAGATTAACATTTTTTTAATAATACTAATGCATTTTACTGATGAACAAGTTAATTCCAAGCGACCAGTATCTTGGATTTTAGTAGGATTTTAATATTTTTGTAACTTTTATAATTATAGAAGCTATATACTGTAAATGTAGGTATAGTGTCTTTAACTAATTACCTACCATTCTTATAATTTAGTACCCTGTGTTTATTTTTGAGTGATATGTGACATTTACTATTTCTGATATTTGAAGTTTAGAGTACAGAGCTAATGGAATTCAGTAACGTTTAATTCTGTTATTCGGAGTCTAAATATTATGGAAGTCAGACAGAAACAGGAGTTGAGGATTTAAATCGGCCCTCTTCATCTGGTAGTTTTATGCTACAAGAAACAAAATCATATGTAATGATTATTGAATCTAAAGAGATTAGGACTTTTGAACGAAGAAAAGAGGAAAGTGAAAGGACCAATATGGACACAATTAAGCAAAGATCTTCATATTCCATACATGTAGGTAATGCGGCCGAATTTATTTATTCATAGAAGTATTGCAATTGAATGTCTTTGTAATTTCATTAATGCTGAGGTTGGCGTAGAAAACTTAATTGCTTCTGGAAAATACACAAAAAGTCACAGACAATAAGACAAAGTTATTAATAGTAATCAATTTCTGATCAGTGTAGGTTGAATGTCCTTTTTAATGTTGTAAATTTGAATTTTTTTCTTGTGTCTAGTTTAATATAGCATCAAGGCCCTTGGTTCACTGGTGCAACGTAACTGCAATCCAACCTGTAAAAATATCACATAAGCGTTGAAGTAGAGTCACTTCGTAATCGGAATCACATTATTGCGCTGTACCTCCCCCACTAGTGCGACTGAAACGCAACCTATGTTCAACCCGTAAACGTGCAACTCCAAATCAACTGGTTTTGTCACGCAACTCGCGTGCGGTTATATTCCAAGTTTTCTATATTGTATAGTGTGAATTTCATTTTAGTTGTTCCATATTACTTTTAATTTAATTTTATTAAATCTAATGAATACAATAAACTTGAAAATAAAAGCAATTATTAAATTAGAGTTAACGTTTCGATTTATTCTAAAATCATCGTCTGAACTTAACATATGTGCAAAAGACAAAAAGTAAAATCAAAACGAATTTATAAAACATCAAAGTTGAAATAAAATTATATGACAACAATGACATAACTTGATTGTCACTTTTAGAAAAATTATATTATTTAAGTAATTCCAAGCAAGTCATGTCTTGTATATTGAATGTCGGCTTTGACAAAAATATATGAAGAGCTTCTTTAATGGCTAGTTCCGAATTAGAATTTGCCCTTCCAATAATAGAAAAATCTTTATGGTCAATGTTATGATCGTTTTCAATTTTATGTTGAAAAATAGCTGATTTTGGAATTGATTTAGATCGTTTTCCCAATCGAGGGGTGATACCTAAATGTTCACAGCGTCGGACATTGAAATGACGTCGGGTTTTCCCGATATACATAGCTGAGCAGCTATTACATTTAAATTGATAAATAATGTTCGATGCAATATCATCAGGAATCATATCCTTGACAAAGAAATGTGATCCAATTCTCTCCAAAGTAGTAAAAGCAAATTTAATTTCTAAAAGAGGAAAGGCTTTTTTAATTATTCGTTGAATATTACGACGAATGTATAAAATATGTGGTCCAGTATAAGGCAATTTAATGTTTGATCTCTTTTTGGTCATTGTTATTGTTAGAAGATTCAAATATATTTCTGAAAAAGCGATTTATACATCTCTCTATAAAATTCATTAAGTAGCAGTTTTTTGTCAATAGAGATTTCAAAAATTCAATCTCCATGTTTAATAAATCATAATTTATTGAATTGTTGAATTTGCTTATTAATGCTTATTTATTTTTGATAAACATTTATATAAACAGACAGATGGAGTTGCAATGGGGAATCCTTTAGGACCTGTTTTTGCGAACATATTTTTAACATATCTTGAAACGAAATGGTTAACCAATTGTCCTGATACCTTTAAGCCTTTAATATACAGAAGATATGTAGATGACATTTTTATAATTTTTAAAAATACTAATGATGTACAACCTTTTCTAGATTATCTTAATAACAAACATCCTTCTATGAAATTCAACAGTGAAATTGAAATGAATGGTATTTTACCTTATTTAGGAATTAATATAATTCGATCACCTTCTGGCTTTTCAACTTCAATTTATAGAAAACCAACTTTTACTGGTTTGTATATTAACTCGGACAGTTTTCTTCCTAATAAATACAAACTAGGCTTAATTAATATCCTTTTACACAGAGCCTATATGCTTTGCTCAAATTATGATTTATTAAACATAGAGATTGAATTTTTGAAATCTATATTGACAAAAAAACTGCTACTTAATGAATTTTATAGGGAGATGTATAAATCACTTTTTCAGAAATATATTTGAATCTTCTAACAATAACAATGACCAAAAAGAGATCAAAGAATGTATATACATTAAATTGCCTTATACTGGACCACATATTTTATACATTCGTCGTAATATTCAACGGATAATTAAAAAAGCCTTTCCTCTTTTAGAAATTAAACTTGCTTTTACTACTTTGGAGAGAATTAGATCATATTTCTTTGTCAAGGATATGATTCCTGATGATATTGCATCGAACATTATTTATCAATTTAAATGTAATAGCTGCTCAGCTATGTACATCGGGAAAACCCAACGTCATTTCAATGTCCGACGCTGTGAACATTTAGGTATCACCCCTCGATTGGGAAAACGATCTAAATCAATTCCAAATTCAGCTATTTTTCAACATAAAATTGAAAACGATCATAACATTGACCATAAAGATTTTTCTATTATTGGAAGGGCAAATTCTAATTCGGAACTAGCCATTAAAGAAGCTCTTCATATATTTTTGTCAAAGCCGACATTCAATATACAAGACATGACTTGCTTGGAATTACTTAAATAATATAATTTTTCTAAAAGTGACAATCAAGTTATGTCATTGTTGTCATATAATTTTATTTCAACTTTGATGTGTTTTATAAATTCGTTTTAATTTTACTTTTTGTCTTTTGCACATATGTTAAGTTCAGACGATGATTTTAGAATAAATAGAAACGTTAACTCTAATTTAATAATTGCTTTTATTTTCAAGTTTATTGTATTCATTAGATTTAATGGAAAGTCCCTTTCTACTTATATTAATTTTATTATATGATATAATTTTGTGTATGTTATTTGTAAAGTATGTTAATGCTTGTAGTTTGAGTGTACATAAATAAATTATTTTTATTATTCTATTTCGATCAACAGTTATTTATTTTAGAAATAAAGGATAGTTAATGTCCATACTTTTTGTACTCTTCTTACTTTCACAGTAAGGTTGAGATAGTACTTAAGGCCTATTTCGCACCATATTAAAAGGCTTTATTAACAGTTCTCCTTTATGTCTGAATGGATTTCATTTGTTTTTGCACTGTATATAAAAATCAAGTACCTACCCGAAGGGACGGATGGCGTTATTCTTACAAAAAATTGTTTAAATAAGAAGTTAACAATTTTTTTTTGTAAAGAAAAAATTTTCCCAACCATCAGTCCCTTAAATGATTTTTTTATAATTTTTTTCTAAATAATTTTATTTATATATTGTTATAATTAACAATATATAAATTAACAAAACAGTATTAGTAAAATTCAAACCCTCCATGGAAAGTATATCCTGAAACGTGTTACGAATAGAACCAGGTTAGAACTTATGACTCCGTCCTCGACTTCTCGGAACATGTGCACTTTTGGAAACTACCGGAAGTGGCGACTGTTTTAACACTAGAAGTATGGATGCGGTCGAAATGACCAATCTGAATTTTAATTCGCTTCAAACTTTTTTCTGTCGTTTCAATTTTAACAAAATTTTGTAACTTTTCCTAAAAGTGACTAATGATATAATTTCTTAGAAATTTTTGTTTGCATTGTGCATATGACAATGACCTTTAAGTACGATTGCGTTCATTATGACCACATTTATTTCCTAATCTGCATGCCTTAGACAAATTTCTAAACATTCATATTAACCGCTAATTAACATTCCAAGAAGAGAAATAGTTTCCAATAATGATATTTTCAATAACTACCCGCTTCCTAGAAGTTTTGAAAAATTAGTAAATATAAATACTCGTACACATTGAATCAACAACTTTAGTTAGGTACTTTACGTTCAAGATCTCGAAATATCTTAGTGGAGCCGAACTGCAATATGAAACTACGTAATAATTTAAATTTGTACGATTCCGACAGTGATAATCGTAGTTATAATAGTATAGTGTCGTCAGAGGAGGCTACATCTTACGTTTTGGAAGATGCATTGTCGAGCACCAGTAGTGATGGTGACGAAAATGACTATTTATTCAGTTTTCCAGGAACATCAATTATTAATGTAGAATAACGGTTATTGACATATATCTTGTAATAAAATACCTAGAGGTGAACCTGGACCAACCGGATATGCTAAACTAAACGTGGACAATTCTTGTGCAAGCTCGTGGAGTCTTTTTATTGACAATTCCATGATGCATAATATTAGGAAGTGTACTGAAGCTGAAGAAAGTAGACAATTGGGTGGTAGCCCATGAATAACTTGTATGTAAGAATTAGACGCGTTTATATCTCTATTGTTATCTATGGTGTTAAAAACTTTCCCGTAGATCAATTGTGGAATAAAACATGAGGCCCTAATTTCTTTTGTGATACAATGCCCAGAGATATATTCAACCAAATAAATCGATTTATTCGATTCTACTTAAAATCAACTCGTCGAGATCTTCAAAAATCTGATAAGTATCTGAAGTATGGAATAAATTTGTGAGTAACTATTTTCTACAAAATATACGAGTCATAAACCCGATAAATTTGGTATAAAGTTTTGGATTGCAGCTAACGTTGAAACAAAATATACATTGAATGGATTTCCTGACTTCGGCAAGGACAATTTAAGACCAACTAATGTTATTATCTGAATATATTGTGATCAAATTATTGGAACCCTTTCTAAAAAAGGAATGTAACTGTAAATAACTTTTGTACAGGTTGTCCCATTTTCGTATGTTTTACGGGGTATCTCGCTTATTTTTTAGGTTAGAACCTTGCGGTTTTCGCGACACCGTGCTACTTTTTAATGAAACCAAAGATGCACTAATGAAATTTTTTGTGCCACCGGGTGATTTTGGAAAAATTGCATTTTCAGTCATCCCCTGTAACTCTGTTATTGTCAGACATATTAAAAAAGTAAAAACTAATGTTTGTAAATTTTTTTACGTAGAATCCAGTGGCGTAATCGGATTTTCTTTAGAGGTGACAGTTCTTGAGATATTGACATCACCTACTTTTTTTATGAGACACTATATATTTTTTTTAAATCTTTTTCCCCTTGCCAAGAGTTTTTCAAAACAAAATGATTTTTTTCTATAATTTACATTGGAAAACAAAATAATTAATTAATCACAAATATTGTTCAAATTGCAGACCATTATGTCTCCTACAAGTTTCACAAAGTTTATAAATTATTTTAATAGCACTTTCCAAAATAAATGATTGTCTTCGTAATTCTGCAAAAGCATTTTCCGTTACAATTTTTAATTGTTGCATGTTGGAATATTGCCTTGAATAAATTTTGTTCTTTAAATACCCCCACAAAAAAAATCCAACACCGAGAGATCCGGTGATCGTGGTGGCCATCGAACAGGTCCATTTATTCCAATCCATTTCCTGGGAAAACGTTCATTTAGCCAGTTTTGTATTATTCTAGCATTGTGGGCTGGAGCTCCATCCTGCTGGAAGAATATATCGTTCAGTTGAGCCAGTAGAATATCTTCTAAAATGTTCATAGTTTTTTCTTGTTGAATTTGTAAGTACCATTAGAGTTTAGGTTTTCTTCATAAATCTTGTAAACTATTTTTCGGTTAAAAATAAATCAGGAGACATTAAATCCAAACCTGCCTTGACGCTCTCTAGGAAAAATCACGTGGGTGTTTTTATTGATTCCAAAACCGCGAGTTGTGTCTATTAAGAATTCCCGAATTTGTGAAATGTGCCTCGTCTGACCAAATTATTTTTTTTCAAAATTATTGTCTTGAGTTTTCATATTTATAAGCGAATTGCAGAACTCCAATCTACGTTCAGCATCACCAGAGTGCAGATGATGAACAAGTTTATTCTTGTAGGGTTTGAATTTATGTTTTTTTTTAAATCCTTTGCACTGTTGTTTTAGACACACCGGTCTCTTCATCTATTTTCCTGCACGAGGTTTCAGGAGTGGCTTGAACAACTGCTAAAACGTTGATCTCTGATTCCTCGTTCTCTTTGTTGTAAACTCGGGGTCGAGGTTTGTCAAAACATCCATGTTGGCAAACATTAAATTTTAATTTTTGAAATATTCTTCTGTCGGGTTGTCTTCTTTCGGGATATCTATATGACAAAATAGGTACATAAAATAAACACAAATTCTAAGGTAAAGATTAACTGACCTGTTCAGATAGAGTTCTAAGGCCTGGTCTGCGTTTTCATTAGATAATATGAAGCAGGTATTCATATCATATTTCTTAAAGTTTTCAATTTTTTGGTTTCGAGTCATATTAAAAAATAATTAAACAACAACAACAACAAGAACAAGAACGATAACAATAAAAAAAAACAACGAATAACAATAAATATCAGCACTAAATTTGGAAAAATGTAACCAGGAATAATTTGAGAGAAGCAGAAACTTCAAAAATCAAATACCTAACTGATGGCAGAACGTTTATTTTGTTTTTTGCGTTACCATGGTTACCCACGGCTATCCTCTATTATCAATGTAAATTATAGAAAAAAATCATTTTGTCACGTTATTTATAAAAATAAATATATACTATGCTATATTTTTGGCAAGGGGAAAAATATTTTAGAAAAATATATAGGGTTATATAAGGTTATGTCAATATCTCAAAAACTGTGACCTCTAAAGAAAATCTGATTACGCCACTGGATTCTACGTAAAAAAATCTACAAAGATCAGTTTTTACTTTTTTAATATGTCTGACAATAACAGAGTTACAGGGGAGGACTGAAAATGCAATTTTCCCAAGATCACCCTGTAGCACACAAACTAAGATGGCTATGGCAAATTTGATTAATGCAGCTTTGGTTTCATTAAAAAATAGCACGGTGTCGCGAAAACTGCAAGGTTCTAACCTAAAAAATAAGCGAGATACCCCGCAAAACATACGAAAATGGGACAACCTGTACATCTCTCAATTTGTCCAAAAGTTTGCAAAAGGAGTCGACTGGTTGGAACTGTGAACCGAAGTAGAACATTTTGACCAGCTGCTATAAAAATAATTGAGAAATGATTTGTATTCTAGGAAGGTTTTTGTATTTGACGATATTTCTCTAAGTTATCCAGCGAAAAGATCGAAAAATGTGTGCATTGTATTGTCCATACATTTCCAACGATTGATCAGGGACAGAAGAAACTACCAGAAACCGTAACATTCTGCAACAGTGCTAAATAAGGTGTAGATGTTGTGGGCCAAATGGCAAGGAGGTGGCCTCTACAAGTATTTTGCAACATACTTGACTTAGCAGCAGTAAATTCATGGATAATTTACAATTTTTGTATTATATTATAACTAAAGAAATTATGTCATTAGGGTGTTACTCATTGTGTATTAGTACTTTCAATATAAAAAAAATCAGAGTTGGGGTTTATTATTTTGGCTTCACAATGTACTTTTAAACTCCGGTCAATTTGACCGGTATCGTATTTATAGATAAATAAATTATGCCGTATTTCTAGTGTTAAGTAGTATTAGTATTGTTCTGAAGACGAAACAATAAGTATATGAGATATTCGAAATTG
Source organism: Vesta saturnalis (assembly GCA_036346205.1). Taxonomy (NCBI): domain Eukaryota; kingdom Metazoa; phylum Arthropoda; class Insecta; order Coleoptera; family Lampyridae; genus Vesta; species Vesta saturnalis. Next base: position 1,264,470 of record JARFJB010000145.1, on the reverse strand, counting down.
GTGACGAGTTATTGTAGTGTTCAGTGCTTATACTTACATACTATATTTAAATTGCATAAGGACATGCCACTTACGTACAAAGAAGGACATACAAGAGGACTAAGTGTTCGAAAAAGAACAGTCAGGTAAGAACCAACGTATTTATATAAAAAAATGTCACTACAAGAAAAATTGATCGTCCTATGATTGTGTCCCGTAATTCGAAAAAAATTCAAAAGCATGAATTCCCCTCATCGAATCCTGCAAGAAATGGGAATAACTTTGCAAACGCAGAAAGGTACGTTAAAAGAAACTCTTTAATTGTTTCAAGTCCTCATCTAGCATCTTTTCAGTGCTTTAGTTAGATAAGTGTATCTATGTAGTTGTACTACTAAGAAATACAAAAAAATAAGTTGTAATATTCTTTTTTATATAATACAAATTTTCTAAAACAAAATAAATAATTTTAAAATTTTTATTGGTTTTCTCAATAAACGAACAAGAACTATTTGCCGGCTTTTTTGCTGGTCCACCTGGACATGATTGGGAAGTGTTAACAGCTAAGTGGATTTTGAACGGAAATCACAGTCCGTCCAGAAGTTATGAATTTATCCCCTTCCGCCTTCTTACTGTAATACTAAAACAGTGCACCGCTCTCTTCGATTTTAAGTCTATGTCTACCGTTCGAACGGCTTTAAAGGTTTCTTTGCATTTGATTGATATCGCCTACACAATGCTGACAAGAACCAAATGTGCTCGAAAGGAATTTGTCTGATAATCGCATCAAACTATTGCTCTTTCACTCTATAAGTTATGCTTTGTGCTAATAACGTTTTCAAGTTTAATGAAATCTATAGTGACTATAATAACATATACAGGGTGTATCAGCGAGACCGTTCACTAGAAGTTTATTTAACCAGGGTAAATGTAAACAAATCAATTTTTTTAAATGGAATACCCTATTTTCTGTTATGTAATCAAATTGCCGATAAGATTTGCTACAAAGTGATATGATATGTTGTAATACCTAAATCTAACTGTTCTGGAGTGATTTACAAAGAAATTCCTTAGCCATCATTTAGAGAATGCTATGAATGGTTGCTAATGGTTTTTGACTTAGTACCTATCTCTTAAATGCCTTAATACTATTGCTAAAATAATTTTTTATGCAAATGAAGGAATTCTTAATTTATTTTTTATACACGGAAAATGCTACAACGTTTTTAGTAGAACTTGCACAATATTAAACGATAACTGTTCACATTTACTTCAAATGACAAAAAATGGGTGTATGAAACTAGAAACAAATTATAATCAATGTTTGAAATGGTAGCCGTTCGCATTCAAGCATGATGTTAATCGTGAAAGAACACCCTCTAGTGCTGCTGTTCGTACTTTTTGAGAAGAGAATGTCGAATGCTGCTCCCACGCGTGTCTCTAATTCCTCCCTGGTGTTCACCAGCGCCTGGTAGGCCTGATCATTGGTATGTCCCCAAAGGTGGACGTCCAAAGGTGTCAAATCTGGAGATCTTGTAAGCTAGTTCCATGGTCCTAACCGCCTTATCCACATGTCTTCGAACATTAATGTGAGTTCTGGGAATACTTCCTGGGTGCAATGGGCTGGTGCTCCAATTGATACCAATAACCTCTTCTCAAGTTTAAATGCAGGTTTTCAAGAAAATATACTACCACAGTCCGTAATAAATTGAGGTAACACGCCGTCATAATTCACGTAAGACAACCTGTCATCCATCATAAGGCCAAACACATTGAAACTTAGTCTGATTTGATAGTTTCTTTCGCGGATCTCATGCGGATTGGCTGAAGCCTAGACATTATTGTTATGCCTGTTAAAAATCCATTCACGCGAAAACTTAGATTCATATGTCCAAATTATCTTTCTCTTGATTTCAAAGATATCGCATCTCACACAAGTTAACTCTGTCGTTGGGGTCTTGAGGATGAAGGTCTTGTACTAACGAGAATTTGTGGTCATGGAAGGGATATATTATTGAACATCTACTGATTCCCAGATCTTTTTCGGCGGCGCGAATTGAGGCGTTGGAATAGGCCTCGAAAGAATCAAAGGTATTCAACTCTCTCTCTCTCTTTATCGTCTACTACAGTTTTTGGTCGATTTAACACTTGATCAATCCATTTAAAGCGCAAAAAATTTGCTTCTATTTTTCTAAATTTACCTTTTGTTATCGGAGGCAAAGGTGGATAGTTTTCGTTAAATATTATGCAAGTTCTATTAAGAATCTTGTCGCATTTTGCATGTATAAAAAATAACTTAAGAATTTGTTGGTTTATATAAACATTATTTGCGTTATTGTTATCCATTTTCACTCTTTTTAGTAGTAATATTAAAGCATTTAAGGGATAAATACTAAATCACAAACATTAAAAACTAGACATTTGAAAAATTAATTCTCATATCCATAGCAACCATTCATATCATTCTCGAAACAATGGCTGAAAAATTAAAATTTTCCGTTTTTTGGAAATAACTCTAGAGCATTTATCTTTTTTGGGGTTTTCCAATGGTGTACTTTAAATTATACAATCTAAACGTTTCGATAACACTTACAGTTATCTTCGTCAGTAGTAATGTTTGCTAAAAATTGTTAAAGATGTAGTAAACAATTTTGTCAAATTTGAAAAATTAAAACATAAACGTAAACCTGCTATTAATATAACACTTTCGGAATCATAAAGCCAACTATAAAATTTTCAGTAAAGAATAACTAGGTCATAAAAATTAAATATTATTAAACTGCCTCAAAGATGACAAACCAGAACACTCTGCGACTAAAGCTAACAATGAAATTTGCCAGCCAAAAAACACATTTAACAAAATTTAATCGAGTTATGATGTAAGTGTAAAGTTGTGAAAAACTTCAATTTTAAAATGATAGAAGCATTCACAAATCCAAACATTACATCAAATAAAATAACCCAGTTAAATCTAACAAAGAGATATCTTTATCAATAACTGGAAGTCTTATTAACAATGAAAAGCACAATGCAGAACGTTATTTGTAATTTTTAATTTTAATTTAATTCCAACTACTTATGTTAAATTATAGTGCTGTGGTAATTTAACATATAATTGATAAAGCATTTACTTCAAGGTCTAGGAAAAACACAGCAAAAATCTTAGACATACCAAAAGTTAAAATTAAAATCAAAATTAAGGCATATCATTATGCCTTTTTTTAATTATAAGATGCCAAAACCTATTTAAACGGAGATTTTCTTCTTTTCTATTAAAATTATTCGGGTGTTTATATATTTCAATAGCTTCACGTTGCAAACGAACATAATAATGAGATTGTCTTGACAATATTTCCATATTGTCAAATTGAATGTCATGATTTAGATTATTCAGGGCATGGTCAGCCACAGCAGACCTCTCTGGTTGACCCAATCTACAAAATCTCATATTTTCTTTGCGTCTTGTATCAAAGCTACGTTTTGTGGTCCCGATGTATACTTTTCCACATGAACAAGATAACTTATACACTCCGGAAGATGACAAAGGGTTTGACACATCTTTAGGTAATCTTAAATGTTCTTTAATTTTTCTTGTAGGTTTAAAAATAGTCCTAATACCATATTCGATTAGGATTTTTTCAATTCTATTTGTAACATTACCTATAAAAGGAAGAGAAGCAGTACCAACATTAAGAACTGGTTTTTCTTTAAGGTTACGCCTAGAAGGTGTAATAACATTATTAATATCTGTAAGTGAATATCCATTATCTTGTAAGGATTTTCTTAAATATTCATACTCATCATTCAAAAATTCAGGGTCACAAATTCGTTTTGCTCGATCTACTAAAGATTTAATTACACTAATTTTTTGACGTGGATGGTGGTTGGATAATTTATCTATCAGTGTGTGTCGGCTTTCTGTAAACCTTAAAACATAGTGAATGGTAAACTTCCATTAGTTTCTTTTTCCATGGTAAACTGAATACTAGGATATATACCATTTATAAAAACCAAAAACTCATGCAGTGCTTCTTCTCCATGTCTCCAAATAACAAATGTGTCATCTACATATCTATTCCAAACTGAAGGTTTTTTAGTTGGATTTTGTAACGTTACTGTTTCAAATTTTTCCATATAAAAATTAGCTATAACAGGACTAAGGGGACTACCCATTGCTACACCTTCAATCTGTTCATAAAATTTACTATTCCACTGAAAATAAGTTGTAGTAAGACAGTGCTGAAAAAGAGTGGTTATGTCCTTTGGAAAAAGATAATCACTCAATAGTTTCTTTTAGAGGTACTTTTGTAAAAAGTGAAACAACATCAAAACTAACCATTATATCACCCTCTTTAATTTTGAAACTATGCATTTTTTCTACAAAGTCAGCAGAATTTATAATGTAATGGGGTGTTTTTCCTATATGAGGTTGTAATAACAATGTAAGATGTTTTGCAAGGTTATATGTAGGAGAACCAATTGCACTAACAATAGGCCTTAAAGGAATATTAGGTTTATGAATGTTTGGTAAACCATATAGTTTTGGTGAAATAGCTTCGCAGTTAGATAGTTTCTTTTTTATTTCTTCAGGAATAGATGATAATTTAATCAGCTCTTTAGTTTTTAAAAGAAACTTTTTTGTTGAATCTTTTGGTATTTCACGATAAGTTTCTGGTCTCAACAATTGTTCTATCTTAGTGTTATAATCGTTCATATTTAATATAACAGTTGCATTACCTTTATCTGATTTTAATATTATAATACTTTCATTGCGTTTAAGATCAAGTAAAGCACGTCGTTGACGAAAGGATAAGTTGCTCTGGAGGTTTTGTTTTACGTAATATGTTAACGGTGTTATATCTAACTTCATTAGCAGCATCAAAAGGTAATAATTTAATGGAGTTTTCGATGTTGAAATTATATTTTCAAAAGATATTTATTACTCTTGGTATTATCGCAAAATTTCCTCCTTTAGAAAGCGCTTCAATAGCATAATCTGAAACAACATTATCAGAAAGGTTTATAACTGTTTTTTATAATCAATAGGTGGTCTATTATTTTGTTGTTTGCATATTTTTTTCCTAGACCTTGAAGCAAATGCTTTACCAATTATATGTTAAATTACCACAGCACTATAATTTAACGTAAGTTGTTGGAGTTCAATTAAAATTAAAAATTACAAATAACGTTCTGCATTGTGCTTTTCATTGTTAATAACACTTCCAATTATTGATAAAGATATCTCTTTGTTAGATTTAACTGGGTTATTTTATTTGATGTAATATTTGGATTTGTGAATGGTTCTATCATTTTAAAATTGAAGTTTTTCACAACTTTACACTTACATCATAACTCGATTAAATTTTGTTAAATGTGTTTTTTGGCTGACAAATTTCATTGTTAGCTTTCGTCGTAGAGAGTGTTCTGGTTTGTCATCTTTGAGGCAGTTTAATAAAATTTAATTTTTATGACCTAGTTATTCTTAACTAAAAATTTTATAGTTGGCTTTATGTTTCCCAAACTGTTATATTAATGGCAGGCTTATGTTTGTTTTAATTTTTCAAATTTGACAAAATTGTTTACTACATCTTTAACAATTTTTAACAAACATTACTACTGACGAAGATAACTGTAAGTGTTATCGAAACGTTTAGATTGTATAATTTAAAGTACACCATTAAAAAACACCAAAAAAGGTAAGTATTTTATTATGACTGTTAAGGGTGAAAGTTTACATTTTCATAACTCTAGAGCAGTTTGATTTAGGCATAACAACATGTCATGTCACTTTCTAGCAAATCTTATCGCCAATTCGATTACGTATCAAGAAACAGGGTATTCCATTTAAAAACATAGATTTTTTCACATTTTGACTCTGGCTGAAAAGTACAAATTTAGGCATTATTCTCAGGCAAAGATACTTATCTTAACAAATGCGCACGATAAAGACAGCTTTAAGCTACAAACTTTTAGGATTTTAACTTTTTATCTCAATCCAAATAGTTACAGTCCATTTTGTAAACGTCAACCAACTGTGAAGATTTCGGAAAATCATTTTTATCTCAAAAACCGTAATATATAGGAATGGTATAGTTTTAATAAAAAAGATTCAAAATTACGATTCCCATCCAAAAATGCAATAGGGTGTTCCATTGAAAATAACAGAAGTCTGAAAATATTTTAGTTGAACAAAACGAAATCAATTATACGTGACTCTAATTTCAAGTTTTTATTTTGCCTACAACCCCATAAAGTTCTAATGTACAGTTTCGCTGAGATACCTTGCATAATAATAATATACTTATTAAATAAGCAGTGCAATAAAACATATTTAACAAAATTTTGTTTTTAACTTGTGTTAAAGAAAAATACTAAAAGAAATAAGTTATCAGGTTAAACCACCTTTAGAGACAAATTTAAAAACGGTTGTTAACGCATAGGGTTTAGCTCATTTCATTTAGCAAATTGTCATTTCATTATCAAATATAGACACTGTTTTAAAATAATAATAATGAAATGTACCGGAAATTCTAAATTATTTAATAACTTCCAAGTTGTAAAGTTTAATGAAAATGTATTAAACTCAATCATTTTTCCAATGCTTCGAATTTAATAAAAGCTTTTGCGAGGAAAACGTTTCAACAGTTTTGCAATTTGTCTAATGGTTATTCTTTAATGTAAGTTGTATCTCATTTAGTCTACATTAATTAGATGAGACAAAAGGTTCCGTTAAAAAAATTTTCTAAGTGTAAAATTAATTTAGGTGCGCAATGTGAGTTTCATGGTATCTTAAAGCTTGTTTTAATTTCAGGTTGAAAATTCTCTAAGCACTTACGAACCTCACGCGTGTATTGTGATCTACTCAATAGTAGCAAGAGCCAGTTTTCAGCACGCTGAGGAGACATTAAATTATCTCTGGAGAGAAGGATATACGCACGAAAAAAGCGTTATAGTTGTTGGAAACAAGGCTGATTTAGCTAGATCTCGTGTTATTTCATCGAATGGTAAGTAAATTACTTCCTTTATTCTGTACGTACTTTTAAATTTTAAATGAGAATTATGAATTGATTCTATTAATAACTCATTCAGTTCTGACTACTGTATTCCATTACTAATTAAGGTTTGTTCGTCATACTTACCTTTATATCACAAATTTGCTATTGTAACATTACATTCATTCAATTTAGTTTTTTTTTCGTTTAAAGAATGCTAAGACAAACAAGTCGTTACGTTTTTATATTATGACGTTAGTCCGAGTAACGTACATTGAAAGGTACAGGCTTTCCAAAAATAGACTAATTAGAGGAAGACTGGGTCAATGTTATCAATGTATTAATTTATCTCAAGCAAAGACTAATATAGAGGCAATACTTAGTAGAATAATTGAGATTGATAGAAATCATTAGAAACACATGTAGATATAATTGATTTAGTACAATCAATACGAGACTGTCGTATTTATGTGTATTCATGCAAACAACATAATTAAGAAATATTCTAGATCCTTCGGTAATGTTATTTTCACCTATTGCTTTGAAGTAGTAACACATTACCCACTAAGCAATAAAAGTAAGGTAAAGTTGAGAAAACGTTCTATTTAGTAATATAACTTCTCATAACGTATTCTGTATTTCAAGCAGAAGTACTATTTTTTTCTTGGGCGTGTATAACGGTTATATAGAGTTACAATTTTCTAAGTGGTTATCTTAATTATGGAAGTGAAACTGACGTACTTATAAAATAGGAAACTATAAATTTGTGTATTGCAAGTTAATTTATCAGCGTCCTTTAATGCTGTGTAAGAAATAAGAAAATCATGCGCTGTGTGGGCATGACACATTCGTGTATTGTCGGATATGGCATGAGAAAAATTAAACGATACAAAACAGAATCTCCTTTTTTATTTATTAAGTTCTTTGCTTTTACTACGTAAAAGTATAAAATCAGAGTGGCAGGGTTCTAATCAGTGACGAAGGATTTTGTACACAAGTAAACTTATCGCACTCGGAACTGTTTATTAGTATAATAAGCAATGGAATAAATTATGTTCATGAACGGATGGGTGAGAGTACAGAGAGAACATACTGAACCCGTTCTAGGAAAGTTCGGAGACCACAAAGTCAAGGAGAATGGTGAACACCTGGTGAACATCTGTGTGGAGAGAAGCCTGTTTTTATCCAATACGTGGTTTAAACATAAAAATGTGCATATGTATACATGGCAAAGAGGTGAATCTAAAAGTATGATAGACTTGATAGTGTATGATGAACGGCTTAGAAACCTGGTGAAACACACAAAAGTAATGCGCGGATCGGAGTGTGGATCGGACCACTTTTTGGCTGTATCGAGAGTGTGTTTAGGGCAAAAGTGGGTCTGGAGAAGGAAAGAAAGAGTAGTGCGAACATCCAGAATTAGGGTAGACAAACTAGTGGATAGTGGTGCGAGAATGAAATACGCAGATGCTGTGAGTAAAGAGTTAAACGTGAATGAAACAATCTGGAATGAACAAATGAAAGACACTGACGTTGAAAGTGTATGGATAAGCTTGAAAAAGTGTGTTGTCAATTGTGCTGTGTCTATATGTGGAAGAGCGACTGTAGGTAGACAGAAAAAATGTGCTAGGTGGAATGAGTCGGTAAGAAAAGCTGTATGTCAGAAAAAAAATGCGTACATGGTAATTATTGCTGCAAAAAATGAGACTGAGAAAAAGCGATTGTATGAGGTGTACAGATTAAGAAACAAAAAAGCGAAGGAGGCAGCGAGAATAAGTAAAGAGGAAGTGATGACTGTGGAAGGACAGAAAATGCAGAATGAATTTGAGGGACACAAAAAACTTTTGGAAATGGGCCAAAAATACAAAACGAGACCCAAAACAGAACGCTGCAGGAGTGATGCATATGAGCAACGAAATAGTATGGGAAAATTGTGAAGTGAGAAAGTGCTGGAAAGAATATTTTCGAAAGCTGTGCAGTAGTGAGGAAGGTAAGACTGAAGGTTTAAATAAGGAGAATGTGCAAGGAATGGTGAATGAAACTGAGAAGGATATTAAGATAAATGAGGTAGAGAAAGCGGAAAGAAGATTGAAAAATGGCAAGAGAGCAGGCGCAGATCACTGGTGAAATACTAAAGTATGGGGGTTCAAAGCTTATACGAAAATTGTGTGAATTATTCAATGTATGCCTTATATGTGGAAAATTGCCGAGGGATTGAAAGAGCGCGACCATTGTACCACTACAAGGGAACAAGAGGGATTGCAAGAACTACAGAGCAACAACTTTGCTCAGCGTGCCTGGTAAAATATTTGGAAGAACACTGATTGATAGAGTATGAGAAACTACACAAATTAATGTTTGTGGTGTGAAGGTTGGCTTCATGCCAGGGAGAGGATGTGTCGATCAGATGGTCGCTCTCCAGCAGGTGAGTGAATAGGGAGGCGAGAAATATTAAATGAATATGGCGTAAATAAAGGTCTAATAAACGGAATAAGGGCAGTATTCAACGGTAGGCGGGCATGTGTTAGGGTGAGAAGAAGTGTGAGGGAATACATTAATATTGAGCAATGCTGTTTGATGTCACCATGGTTGTTCAATGTATACATGGATAAATGTGTTAGACAAGCATGTACCGATGCAAATGGTGTAATAGTTGGTGACGTAAATGTACGACTTCGGGTGTATGCAGATGACACAGTCGTATTAAGTGACAGTGCAGATGAGCTAAAAACTGCTTTGAGGAAGTTTGATACAGTCTGTGAGACCATGGACCTAAAGGTAAACGTGAACAAAACTAAGATTGTGGTGTTTAATCTGGAACGTGGAAAGGAGAGTGGAATATTTACTCTTCAATATGAAATTGTAGAGCAAGTGGACGAGCTTTTATATTTGGGTAGAATGCTTGCTGCAGATGATGCAAGAGAGGGCGAGATTGGACGAAGGGTCAATGCTGGAAGGAAGGTGATTGGAAGGATGTGGAGAATAATGAGAAATGAAAGCATGAGCCTAGCTGCCAAATTATAATGGTGTTTTGAAGTGAGATATGGGTATGTAAAAAAACAGTGTATGAATCTTACGGAAGCTAGGGAGGTATGAGAAGATAGGAAAACAAGGAGAAAGATTGTGAATAAAAATAAATAAGAGGCAGGCAATGTTTTGTCTACCCCGCAAGGGAATGCGTGAAGGTTAGGTTAAGTAGCAAGCAAGCTTCTTTTCAATCTTATTTTAAAACGAAAATTTAACCGAATTCTTTCATAAATATTAAAATTATTTTGTGACTTACAGGTTATAGTAGATTTCAACTCAATATTCTTTGAAGTGACACTTAAACGTGTAAAGAAAGTATCTAATGTAATTAACAATAACATGAATCCTGACGTATTTAGGGCAGACAAAGAACTTTATCTTCAAGAGTCTAATAAACTTGTTATTATTACTGTCAATTTTGATAGCTTAAGTTGTCATTATTTGTGTATTTCAAATCACATACGCTTTGCGCCATTATTCATTTCAACATAATGATGAGACTGAAGTTGAAACTAATAATAGAGAGGGCTACGACAATGTGACTTTGATACAAAATTTCAGATAGAAACAATCTGTAACAATTGTCATCAGTTATCATTCCGAAGGAGACTTAGTTGCTGTTTGAAGATAGATAGATATTTATTGGTGAAGTCAAATCTTACAATTTGTTACACAAGTCAATGAAAACATCTTTTAATAGCTAAAGTTTGGTAATTTAAAATCTAACCTAAAATAGTCATTTATATCATAAATTACTAAAGGACCCTGCACACCTCTTATGGGGTTTTAGACCACAGTCAAATTTAATGAAATTTTAATATGTTATAGACTCAAACTATCTGAACAATATTTGTCATTGGATCAACTTAATATAATTTTGATATACAGGGCGTTAAAGTAATAGTTCCTAATAAGAATAATGGCTGTTCAGTGGGTTTTAACATTGATATACGCAAGTGTTGCCATTACACATTATACTTTTTTGTAATCTTTATTATTCTGTACTTTCTAACATTTTATATAGGGTGTTTCAACAAAAATTAGTATTAAATATGATTATTTACATGATAAAAAGTGGAACTTATACATAAAATAAACAACCTAATATTTACATGATTTATATACAAGAAACGGAACATTTAGACGGCAGCATGTCTGTTTAAAACATCTTGAGTAGCGGCTAGCACTTTGGTTTGCGGTAGCCTAGTAACTTCTTCGTGCCTTGCATAGCCCAAAAACCAAATAACAGCTGCTATATGTGCACACATTCCTATAGTTCGCGCTCCTGTTTTGCATTGGCAATAGTAGCCAAATATAGGACCATCTTCTTGTTCAGCATCATTATCAGGAACAGGATTATAGCTAATGATTATTTGATATTTAATTTTATTTCTATGTCTAGATCTAGTTCTAAGCCAAACGGGATTTAATTCGTTGAACGTCAAATCAATTTCGAAAAAGTGGTTGCTCAGTTGGTGATTGTTATCCTGTATGTAAGAAGGTGCTAATTTAAGTTGGAAAGTTCCGTAAGTTATGCGTCTTGATTGAGCTATATTTAGAACTGGAAAATTTTCTAATTGGTTTTGTTCTAAAGGTGCCCATCTGCCGTGCCGCCTCAACAAGCCTTCATTTTCCGCTCTAGCTTGTACATGATTAGGTTCGTTTACCATTTGAAGCATTTCTTGTGCTAGTTCTTCATTTGCTTCTTCCATATGTAATGGTGGATGGTAGCGGTTTATTAGGGCACAGGCAACAAAATGTCCGCAAATTGGGTATTTGGGCAATTGAAAAGCAGTTACGAAAAATTTTAAATATTGACTGAACGTGTCCGTTTCGAGCTTCTACTACCCACCTTTGCTTAGTAATAATTCTGCTAGCGTTGGCTTCTACAGTTGGCAATTGACTTCAACCTTCTAGAGCTGGTGCAATTTGCACAGATATGCCAATATTATTTAAAAATTCCCGAGCATCTCCTCTATCCACAATCACAACATCGCCAGGTTGCAGCCAGTGTCTTAGTTCTTGATCCTGATTATATTGGTATCTTAATATACTCGCATCATTATTTCTTGGGTCGGAAAAGTATGGACCATGAACATCCAAAATATATCCATCTGGGGCAACAACTAGCACTGGCTTAACAAGATGGCAATGTTTGTGAACGGAATAGGACTGCCTGAGGGTCTGAAAATTTTTTCTACGCTCTATGTTAATATAATCGATACAAATAATGGCTTTTGGGTTTTCAGGTTCCTCATTAAATAACTCATTTGCAAATCTGGTAACGTGTTCAGCAATAAATTGGTTACGATTTATGTGACGAGGTCCTACATTCTGGGGCACAAAATTATTGGATAATGATTCCTTAACTTTTTGAATTGCCAATGAGACACCCTGTCTGCTACCATAAGAAAACATCGCCGCTAAAAACGTGTCTGAAAGTCCTTGACGTAATTTACATAAAAAACACAGTAAATCTTTTTTTTTTACTTCTCTCCTTCTTCCGTAAATATTAACATTCGCACAAAGGTTGAACAATTCCCGAAATTGATCCCTGTTTAAGGATGACAGCGCACTTAGCTCCTCATCACTGAAATTGTTTTCATCCGAAAAAGTTTTATTTTTTGTGTTACTTTCTCGTATTGTTGTCAACAACTGATTCAACTCTGCCCCTTTTAAATTGTATGGCTTTTTAATGGACCTTATACCATTTTCTAATGGAAAAAGTAATAAACCATTCGCATCAAGATGGACAGGACAAACCTTACATATACGAGGTATGTATACTCCCTTTGTCCTTGCCTGTCCTGATAAATGTTGAATATTTGCAGCATTACTACATATTAAACAATGATTAGCACTATATTTTAGAGGAAGCTTCATAATTGTTGGATCTGGATCATTTTCATAGACCTGAATTTTATCTATGATACCTTGATTGCAATTTATACATAACCTGGTATTACCATTTATGTCCATTGGCGGAAGTGAAAGTTCCTGTCGTCTTCTCTGAGCAATATTTATCTTCTGGTTGGCATTTTGTCGTAAAATGGTCATTTGTCTGGGATTCCCCACTATTTCACATACATAACACTGAAAGTTTAATCGAAAAGCCATTTTAATGCAAACTTAAATAATGACTTTAAGGAAATTTAGTTACGGGTGACATTGTCATTTTAAGTAACTGGTTGTTATTAACAATCGAAAGTGTAGATATGTATCAGGCTTATGGCTACATCTGTAATTTTTAATAGTATTAACTACTAATTTTTATTAAAACACCATGTATAGAATAATAGAAACTACAGAATAATGAAAAATTACTAAATTGTATAATATGTAATTGTAACACTTGTGTATATCACTGAAAAGCCATAATGCTTATTAGGCACTACCACTTTAACGCCCTGTATATCAAAAACTAGCCATTAGATTAAGTTGGTCCAATGACAAATATTGTTCAGATAGTTTTAGTCTATAACATACTAAAATTTCATTAAATTTGACTGTGATCTAAAAACTCATAAGAGGTGTGCAGGGTCCTTTATGAGAAAATTCTCTAAGATATCTTTCAGTTTTTTAAGAGGCAGTAGTTTTACTTCATTCGGCAACATGTTTATAAAATTACGACCATAGTAACTAGCAACAGCACGTGTTTTATTTATTTGGTTGATTGGCACTACCAAATTATTACACTTTGTGGTACCGTAAGTATGTATTGACTCAGCTGTGCTGTATTTATTAAGGTTTTTATGCGTAAACAATATAGACTCATGTACAGGGATCGCCATAAAGTTGGACACATATGCGAAAAATTTTAATTATTGAAATTTCTGAGAAACTCTATTGGCGGTTCGCTTCTGCATGTCTGACAACCAAAAAAATCCATTGTGACATTTGTAACGTGACCACAGATTTGGCGGGAATTTTGACAAATGTTAACTGTGATGCCGAAAAATGGTTCAAATTGATAAGATATCGAAAAATTGCATTAAGAAAATGTATTTAGAATGCAACAAAGACCCCAAATCAGGAAAAAAAATAAAAAATACTATTTATTCCCCTCTGCTTTTATTAACCCAGATATGCCCACCGTACTACATGTAGTACACTTTCAACTTGTTCAATCCTGTTTAAACCTGCAACCCAATATGTTCTATACTGCTTGAGGTTATTTAGTAAGCTGCAGTGCATGCGAGTGGATGTAAAAGTTATCGTTTGTAACTGCATAGTGATTATTATTAGCGGCTGAAATTTGTTAAACTGTGACAATGGCAGATTATGGAATACGTTTTTCAAGGTAAGGTTTTTTTGCTAATTTTAAATTAATTAAAATTTCAGTTATATATCATATATATATATATATATATATATATATATATATATATATATATATATATATATATATATATTTTATTGACATAAAAACTAACTATTACAATAATAGTTTGCCTAAAATGACATAGTAACGTATAAACAAAAATAACATGAATATAATAATAATAATAATAACATTTTCATTGAATGAAAAATTATATAATTAATTAAAAATGAATTATATTAAATGTTTCGAACCAAATAAATGGTTTCTAAGTATATATACTGAATATTTTAAAATTTTAATTACAATCTCGTTATCTAAATTTTTATCGAGATTAAAAAATTTTCTAAAATCAATATAGTTCCTTGTAAGGGTACCTCTAGCTCCAAACATTAAACCTATTACCTTGATATTTTGAATATCGTATTTCTTTGTGTAATAATCGATCGTAGGTTCATATGTGGCTTTTTTCTAAATCTACTTTATCCGGTTGTTCCTCATTATCTTCGAATCTAATAGTGGGATCTATAATATAATTTTATTAGTTTTAGATGTCCACTCTTCTAATACTATCTAATGAAGATAGTCCCATTATTTCTTCATGAACCTCCCATCCCTTATTTCGCAAATTATCTGCAATAATCTGTCTTACATCATTGTGTCTTTTAATTCGTAACAATTCACCATAGTTACAGAAACCCAACACGTGAGCAAGTGTTTCAAACTCATTGCATCTTCGGCAATGGGAGGTGTGAGTACTGCGACCTGGGATTGTTCGAACTGCGGAAACATTACAAGACATCTTAATGCAGTCTGTCCATTCAGAAATACTTAGTCCATTTTTTTGATAAACCCATTTGTTACTACTTTTGACTTGTCTATATAAAATAACCCCTTTGCCCTTTTGAGTATGATTAGTCCAATTTCACGTAAAATTGATCTAATAGATTTTGTTTGTTTCTTAGATTTCTCTATAATATTTATATCTTTGTTATCTATATTTAATTTTAATAGACATAACATTTTATTTTCCTCAAAATTTTTTTAATTAATTCACAGTTGGAATTTTCTAATAAACGAAATTTGTTAAATTGTTGAATGAAAGCTTCCCAATAAGAATTAAAAATTTTAGACCTCTAACATTTTTGATGAGTATAAAAACTATTTGGAGTGTCTCCTGGGAGTTGTATGATTTCTCTAACGCTACTTTTTATAAGTTTGTCAACTTTGTCTAAAAATATTTTGAAAGTTTATTTAATGGAGCTGTTTGTAAAGGATATATTAAGCATGGTGAGATGTATTGATTTAGTATAATTAATTTTTGGTGTGCATTTAATAATGTAGATTTAGTTGAAATTTCCAAATTAGTATTAAATTTTTTTAAAATAGTATCTTCACATATTAATTTGTCTGAAAAAGTTACTCCTAAATATTTTATTTTTTCTTCTGATCCAATAGTTTTTATTACGTTACTATTTTTGCATGAAAATGATCTATTAATTAATTTCCCTTCATCTAGTGATATTCCTGACGATTTATTATAATTAATTTTTAATCCTATTTCGTCAAATTTATTTTCTATCATAAATAATATATTAGATGTTGCATTATAATCTTTCCCTATTATTACAGTATCGTCCGCATATCCTAAAATTGTTATTGACTTTATAGATTTGTCATCGCTAATTCTAAATCCAAATAAATTTGTTATATCTGGCTCTGAAAGTTTTTCAAATATATGATTAATTGCTAAATTAAATAAAATAGGAGATAGAGGAGACCCTTGCAAAACACCATTATTAATTTTAAATTTCTTAGTTCTTTTAGATCCTAAATCAACAAAAGATTCATTATTGCATTGCAGGTTTATAATTAAATTTTGTAATTTAGTAGGAATTTTGAGGATTTTATTATTTTAATTAAATGTTTATGACCTATATTGCTTTTTCAATATCTAAAAAATTAAGGATGTATTTTGTTTTAATTGTTTTGAATTTTTCAAGAATAGTTTCTATAATATTATTATTAATTAGACATCCTTGTATATGCATAAAACCTCTTTGATTGACGTTTATGTGAATAAAATTTCGAATATATTTGTCAAGAACTTTTTCTATAATTCTTCGCAATAATGAACAAATTGAAATAGGTCTAAAATTATTTAAATCATCGGTATTACCTTTTTTATGAATTAAAATTGTTCTTGCTTGTTTAAAAGAGTTTGGAACGAAACCTGTATCTAACATAATATTTCCTATTTTTGCTAGAATTTCTATGATATTTATATTATTCTTTATACATCTCATAATTATTCTGTCTGGGCCTGGTGAAGTATCTATTTTTATTGATTTGATGCATTTGGTGATTTCTTCAACTGAAATTTCAGCTTTATATTCGTCACTAATTTTTTTTTGTTCTTCTGTGTCAATTATCGGGTAATTATCTTCTAGGCAAAAATTATTGGGTGTTTCAAATTTATTTTTGTAAAAATCGTAAACAATATTAGGATCTAGTTTACAATTTTGATTATTTTTTTCATATATTCTTCTAACTGCTTTGCGACGTTGGTTGTAATAAAGATATTGAGTTAGTTGGTATTCATATTCTTGTTTATGTTTTTCTCTATTACGTTTTGATAATCTTTCGGGATTTGTAGTTTTGGTATACATATTATTAGAACGTTTGAAACCTTTTCTTTTTCTTGCCTCATAAAATATTTTTGCAGGGTGTTTTGGGCCTGGTAGCTGGTTAAGGAATTTTAATAGAAATCCACCAAAATCTTCAACTTTTTGGCTAAATGTTTGTTCATTTAAAAATTTTGCATTGAATTCATTTTGCCATAGCAAAATTTCTATATGTAATTCATTGTTGGAGTTAGAGTTATTTTGTTGAACATGAGCTGATTTTTTTCTCGACTATCTCTTCATTTTCTAATAATTTTTGACGATATATTTCTGGGTGTGCCTTTCGAATGCGAGTATTTATTCCCCTTTGTGATTTGAATAATTTTTGACAGTATTGACATTTATTTACAGATTTTTCAATAAAATTTTGATTTTGTTGTGTCGAGTTTATTGGAATTTTTTGGTTTTTATGTTTCTTTGTATTGTGGATATTAATAGATTTAAAATATTTATTACATTTAGCACAAAATTGTGATAAAGTTGAAGTTCCTGCTTCTGTCAAATCTTGTGTATTTATTTTTTTAACAAATTCGGATATTTTATTTTTCGTTCTTCCGCTGCATTTGAATGGCCTTTCAAAACATGTTAGATTCGCGTAATGAAAAAAAAAATTTCACAAAATTATTTTAGAGTAACTTTTATAACCTTTATATCTTAATGTACTATAGGTAGTACGGTGGGCACTTATACAGTCACTTCATTATTGTTTTAGGGGATTTTCTCTTAATGAGGCATTAGTAATGTTGGAATACGATGAAGATGTAGTAGTGAATGTGGATTGCATAACCCTTTTTCCGCCAGAAAATGCTTGTGGAAATGAAACCGACGAAGATTCTGGCGCGGAAGATTTTGTCAATCTAAATAATTTACCTGGGTCGCAACTTCGAGCATCGGTAGAAATTAATTTACGGAATATATCAGACAATGAAAACAATTTGAGTGATTCTAGCTTCTCATCTGAAGATGAAATGCCTCTTTCAGGTTTGAAATGTCGATTACGAACTAAAGTAAATAAATCCAAAAAAATAAAAAGAATTTATAAATAGGAAGACAATGACTTGCCACTTGACAACATCTTTGATGATACAGATATAGCACAAGCGAATCTCGAAAACCCTGCGGATTTATTTTTTAAATTTTTTGACGAAGAATTATTAGAGACAATTGTAACAGAGACAAATCGGTATGCACAACAAAGAAACCAGAATGTGTTGATAGAAAAGTCGGAATTGAAAGCGTTCATTGGCGTATTATTACTGAGTGGGTATATACAGATACCTAGGCGACGAATGTTTTGGGAATACGAGAGAGACTCTCATAATGTATTGGTATCCGAGGCAATATCGAGAAACAAATTCGAATTTATTCTGTCTCATCTTCATATAGCAGATAATAATACAATAGATGCGACTGACAAATATGCTAAAGTTAGGCCTTTATTTATACACCTAAATAAAAAATTCTTAGAATATAGCAAATGCGAGGAAATGCATTGCGTTGATGAAGCCATGGTTCCATACTTTGGTCGCCATGGTGGCAAACAATTTATTTATGGGAAGCCTATTCGATATGGCTATAAATTGTGGGTAGGGGCAACACGATTGGGCTATGTTAATTGGTTCGAGCCCTACCAAGGTGCAGCTACAAATTGACAGGAGTGACCAAAACATAAGTCTTTATAGAATATCGATCAGAGGTAAAAAGTGGTATTTTCCACTCATATCACACTGCATCGATATGGCAGTACACAACTCTTGGCAGTTACATAGGCAAATGGGGGGAGAACTAGATCAATGAAAATTTAGAAGACGAATTGCGACTACGCTATTAGTGCAAAACAAAGACAAAACTCTTCAAAAGGTCACATGTCACGTAATGAAGGCATCGATATTCGCCTTGATCGTTTAGATCATTTAGTAATACTTCAAGATAAGCAAACCCGTTGCGCGCATTGTCATGAGAGAACCACAACTAGGTGTACGAAGTGTAACAAAGGACTGCATGTAAAGTGTTTTTTGTCCTACCACACAAAGTGTTAAATTCTTTAACAACAAAGAATAGTTGATTAGTTGCCATACATTTGCCCACCGTACTAGGTGTAGTACGGCTTCAATTTTGTATATTTTTCAATCAAATTTATTTTTTCAGATAAATTGTGTTTATTTGTACTCTAAACAACTACGGTTTTAAAAAACTATTTATAAATACCTCGCGTAAGCGTATGGGCATATCTGGTTAAGAAATATCATAAAATCTTGTTTTACCTGGAAATAGTTTTAATAATATAAATTACATAATTTTAAGTCAAAATTAATCAAATATTTGTAAAATAGACAATTTGTGAGAGGAAAATTAAAAAAAGTACGATTTAGCTTCGCCGCTGGTTGTGTTCATGCCCTGTGTATTAAAGCGCTTGAGCTAATATTTTTAACCGGTAAATAAAATGTAAACGAACTAATATTTGTAATCAAAACTTAACAACACATTATTCATCCTTGTTAAATTTAATATTGGTTGAAATTAGCGATTTTTCTAATTTAATAAGTTGGCTTTGAATAATCAAATATTTAGGCTTATGAGGATGAATATTATTGCTCTTTAAAGTGCACCTCATAGTTTAAGATACCTAAAATTAGGTAATTTGTGTTACTAAAACTATTTTCAGGTAGAACAAGATTTTATGATGTTTCGTAATAAAAGTAGAGGGGAATAAATGGTATTTTTTATTTTTTTTCTGATTTGGTTGAAAATTGGTATATGGGGTGTTTGTTGCATTCTAAATACATTTCCTTAATACAATTTTTCGATATCATGTCAATTTGACCCATTTAGCGGCATCCCAGTTAACATTATTCAAAATTACCGACAAATCTATGGTCACGTGATAAATTTCACAATTGATTTTTTTGGTTATCAGACATGCAGAAACGAACCGCCAATAGAGTTTTTTAGAAATTTCAATAATAAAATTAAAATTTTTGCCGTATGTGTGCAACTTTATGGCGGTCCCTTTATATATAAATACTAGGTATAGTTAAAACTTAAAGTTTAATAAAGGATTCATGAATCATGACAGTCGTCACAGTACTGTGACCCTACGACAATTCTAGGCGATTTCTTTTGCAAACACCTACAGGTATTTCTAACACCAATGAGGTCTGAATAACTATTGAACGTTTTATTACATTCTCCATTTGATGTAAGACTGATTTTCAACGACACAGTCTATATTGAATCGGGGTTGCGAACGAAAGTTGTAACCAATACAATTTACGTTTTTTTTTAATGTATGACCCCATCCCCATAAGAATGACTTCATATACTGAATAAGCGACGTCCAAATACGATGGCTTACGACAATATTCACACCATAGAGAATGTGCAAAGAAATTCCGTAGATTACTCTATTAGCGGATTTTAAACACCGCATGGTTTTAGCAGTGTTGTGCACAACAGACGAATTAGGGACGGTAGAAGTCATTTCTATTAGAAAATGGGTAGATAAACCCAGTGGAGAAAAAACTGAACTTTTACAACTAAATAGAATTGATGTAAGAAAGATATCTAGATGGTTTGTAATGTGATCAAAGTTATCAGGGATTCTTGTGGGTTTAGAAATCGTTTGCCTGAGATTACATGAAACAGCAAATGTTCACGCACTATGCCCAGCAGGAAGTAAATGAATTTCACAAATTTAGGACCGGAATGTTTGAAACAAAGACGTAGAAAGTTTTATTCTCCAAAAAAGAAATCCTCTTGCAAGCAAGGTTGTACTTGAGATAGGGGCACACTCCTCGCTTGCATCGAAAGTTTGATTGAAGATTGTATTGGGAAAATTCAAAGTCTGGTGAATCGGACTTTAGAAGAGACTTGTGTTTCAGATAGAAACAAAAGTTGTAATTGTTCAAGTTGTTAAGATTGGAAATGAGACGGCAGATGTTACAATAATGAATCAGGAAGCGAATACTTACGATGACCGAGGTACCTTGGACCTTGGTCTGTCAGACATCTGAATGGGGCAAGATTTTACTCCCAGAATTTTTAGCCTAGAAGCCACAGCCATCTTTATTTAATTTTCAGTTCAATGGGAGGACAATGAGAGCAAAAGTGAAAACAGGATGGGAATGGAAAGTGACCGGCAGCCCTTACCGAGCTGAGAAAATCGAAGAATCAATATTAAGGACCGCATGGTAAGACCGGTTGTACCTCCCCAGCTGTTGTCTTACTATAGGATCTTTCCTAATCTAATTTTTCACTGAAACTATTTGAGATTGACATGGAGCAAAACTTTACAACAGAATATCTATGCTTAATTGCGCGTTTATCTTTTTGTGATTGTAGTGTTTGTCTTTCAATTCCATGCATCTCATACATTTTGTTTTAAGTAAAATAAAGTTTCACCACGAAAATACTGTAATCTCTATTTAGGCAATATTCACGGTATAGTGAACGTATCGCACTACTATCCATTAGAAAGAGAGAGATAAAGAGAGAGTGTGGTCATTGGTGGTTCTTGCCATTGAATAGTATACCAGTATACTAATTTGGCGTTCGATTGTTTTGATATTTGGCATGAATATACCTTGTACACATCTACCAACGGTGATTAAATATGAAAATTGTAAGTGAATCTCTTCGGCAGTTAGTTATAAAGAATTAAAAAAAGACTGTTTTTTGCACGTATTTTACATACGGAGACTTTGAAGTCATGTAACTTCATTATTTTTAGCTGAAAATATATGAAATTTTAACCAATAATGCATCCATCCTACACGAAAGGGGTTAGTAATTACAAATCTTCCAAACGTTTTCAAATTCTGATAAGAATGGACCTTTTATCAGTACATGTTTCCTTTTTTAAAAACGTATATTTTTACGTTTCGACTGAACTAAATTGTAGGAATGAACTTATAGTAAATAATCACTATCAAACGAAATCTATTAATTATATAACTTCGTCGCAATCAATAAAATATTTAATCCTGCCCGCTGACGAAGAGAACGCAACATTGTAATAAGTTGAGAGGCGAGTAACTACGAGATAATATTCAGGCCACCGATCCTTGATAAAACAAAACTGCGATTTCTGTACATGAATTTTTTTTTAAATGTAATAAAATAATAAGACCTTGTATAATTCGTATTATGTGTATTAATAATAAGAATTGGGCTATACTACAAATTAACAATAGCTATCCAATGTAAACAGTTAAAATTAAGAACAAAATGATAAATAACATACTTGTACCTACTAAGATATGAATTGAAATAATGCACTTACAATAAAAATAATAGCTAACAAAAATCAAAAACGTTTCGCGCTTATTTAATAACAGTAAAACTTTCACTTTGAATTTAAAAAATGTAATTATTGAGGAAGTGAAAGTTTTACTGTTATTAAATAGGGGCGAAACGTTTTTGAATTTTGTTATCTATCAGAACTGAAAGAGCGATGTCCGAAGAAGAGGACGACTTAAAACAGTATTCACGCCACGGAAAGGTTGCAAAGAAATCCTGTAAATCACTCCATCGAGCTGACTTAAAACACCACAAGGTTCTATCGGTTTTGCGATCAACAGTGGAATTGGATACAGTAGAAATGATTTCTATTAGATAATGGTCGGAAGGACCTAAAGGAGAAAGAACGGAAGTTTTATAAACAAGAGGGTTTGATATAAGAAAGAGATCTAGAAGATGTGGAGTATGGTTAGGGTTATCAGGGATTCTTGTGGGTTTAGAAATCATTTGTGTGAGATCACATGAAATAGCAATTGTTTCTGCACTATGACCAGCAGGATTTGTGGTAGATGAAAACTGAAGCCAATTAGAGTTATGAGCATTGATATCGCCTACAATTGAGATATCGCAAGATGGAAACTGAGACAGGAGATAGTCAACTTTCATACTGAGGTAATCCAAGAAGTCTTGAAAGTTACTGTCATTAGGAGACCTATAAATACAATAGTAGAATTTCACAAAATTAGGACCAGAATGTTTAAACCAAATCACTGTAATGCCTCCCTAAGCTTAATCGCTATATGTATTGCGCCCTCTGGTTTGGTAACCCAACGCGGTTTTATTTTGCCTCGGCTTTGCTCAATCGTGTTTATAATTTATTATGAACGGGGTGTGGTTCGTATTAACTAGTGGGCCGACACTGTCACCTTAAATTAATCTCTTAAAGCGTTTTAAAACGTATATTAAATAATTTTACAGATTAATATATTAATGAACAACACAACAAATGTATTTTCTTCTGGGGTTGGACGGCTCCTGACTCGTTCTCCTGGGGGCGGCTTTCTAGGTGCGTAATCGTTTCTGGAAATATAAATGTGTATATTATCTTAACTTACTCCTTAATTAGCACGCAATATTCATATTACGGTCCTGTATTTACAGAAGCGGGTGCAGTTGCAACTAGTGATCTCGATACCGTTTTGGGTCGGAGGCGCCAGCGCAATGAACTTGAACGGAGAAAATCAATATCGTTCTTGGCTTATGCGCATGGCATGATTATATATTCTTCAGTAACTCTGGAGCGCTGAAGCTGGTATGTCGCGCTCCCAGGAAGTAATACACGCACGAGATCCGCGTTAGCAAATGCAAGATCTCTGGACGGTCTTTATTTAATTATAACCGGTTTGATTTTGTTATTTATTTATCTAACTGGATTAATTACGGACTTCTATACTAAATCTACTTATATACAATTTATTAGGAGAACGAAATACTGGATATTAAAATGCTATACTAAATGAATTTACTAAGGTAAATCGTAATATACACCAGGTCGTAGTTATATTATTTAGCTATCAGTAAAGATTGGAGAATTTACGTACTATCTAATTTATTTACAAACGATCTCACACTAGGTGTTTCGCCATGGTTATATTGACTACGAATTTATGCAACAGGTTTCGGGTGTACTCTCCTGCGATCAAAGGCACTGTGTGTGGTTTTATTGTGTTTGTCTGTATGTATTGTATGTATGTGTTTCGAGCGAGGTCTCAGTAATACCCAGAAGACTTAGGCGATGGCCTGTCTTAACCGGATGGACTAAGAGAAAGGTCGTAGGTCTTTACAGTCCTGTAACAAACCTTCACCCTCAAGTGTTTGCGAGTTACGTCGGGGGTTACGCCTGCGTGGCACTCTGGGTGTTAGTGTACTTTGCGTTTGCGAGTTACGTCGGGGGTTACCCCTGCGTGGCACTCTGGGTGTGAGTGTAAGGTTATAACTCCTGGAGACTCAGCCCGGCGTTATTTACGTGTGATAGTGTGTTACTAGGTATGGTTGGATTGTATAATGTACCAACTTACGTGTCTTTTGATTGCAGTACAAACGTTAGGTTGCCCGGCGTGACGTGGTGCGCGTTATCATACGGTCGCGATGGACACCTCGGTCGCAATCAACAGGTCGGTGCTTACACGAAGCAATCGGTACGGTGGCGGCGGCTGGATATCGGCTTGACTTGAATCTACTTCGATTCCTCATCCTTCACGCGCGTCGCGGGTTTATAAAGGTGCATCGGTGGGCGGCTTCGCGGCTACCGTGCGGGAGATGCCGTTATTTGATTGGTTGAAATCGTTCTGACGTGCAAAAACTTACTGGTTTTTATAAATACACGTCAGCGGTGATTAATAAATTATTCGTTGTGCAATATCGCGTAAACTTTTGAAATTTTAGATATAGGATGGTCCGCAAATAATTTATTCTAAAAAGCATACGTAAAGGACGCTGGTTCTTTACATCACGTCAAAATTTTTATTTTCTAAGGAAGAAACCCTCTTGCAAGCAATTCTGTCCTTGATGTAGGCACATATGCCTCCTTTATATCTAAAGTTAGAGTGAAGGTGGTATTGAGGAAATTGCAAGTCGGTTGACTCGGAGCTTTCATAGGGGACTTGTGTTTCAAATAGAAATAAAATATCAGGTTGTAATTGTTCAAGATGTTGGTGAATAGCATTAAGATTAGACCTGACACCGCGGATGTTGCAGTAGTGAATCAGAAAGTTGATACTTTCGATGACCGAGGTCGCTTGAGCCCTGCCCTCCCGGACATCCGAATGGGGCAGGATTTTACGTCCGGAATTTATTACCCTAGAAACCACAGCCGTCTTATTTTTTAATTTGTGACTTTTAATCCGATAGAAAGACAGTGAGGGCGAGAGGGAAGAATAATGATGAGAATAGATTAAGGATGATGAAAAAGGTAACCGGCAGCCCTTACCGAGCTCAAAAAATCGGAGACCCAATATTAAGGAGCCCATGGTAAGGGTGGTGGTACCTCCCCGGCTGGCATGGAGTATACATGCCTACTACCTGTAATTATTAAAATGTACGGCAGAGTATTGAATGTTTTACTACTGTATGCTTTAATACTATATTGAAATCAAACATTTTAAATTACAGTCAAAAGTACAGCAACAAAGAATAATAATAATGATATACTTTGATTGGAATTTTGAATAAACAAGGAAAACGAATTAGAATTTAAATTTCAAAAAGACACAAAATCTAATGTTATTCACATGTACCTTAAACCTAATCGAATGTGTGTATAATTGATTAACAAATGATATATTTAAGATTTAAATAACGAATGGTAAGAATAACCAAAAACAGAAAGGATGATAGCTGCATAAGTATGTAATTCACTGTAAAGTTAATAAATGCCTTTTTAACTTATTTTTGAAAATATCTGAGGAACTGCTATGCAAAAAGGAGCTTAAGTGCCAATTGAATACATTAATGGAAACAAACTAGAAGCTCCATTCAAAGGCAGTAGTGTAACGATCCTGAAAATCCGTACAGTAAATTTCCCTGTCTTAGTAAATGATTCCTATTAAAACTTATTTCCTATTTCTTTCCGCAACTGTAATAGCGTTGTCAATAAATGTTGTCAGTTGCACACTCCTTTCCCAGTCCATTCAAATTTCCCTATAAATACCAAATTATTATTATATTACGGTTCTTGTTCTCATTCCTGCTATATTTAATCCTGTGAATATATAGTATCCTGAGTTACCTGAGTTTCAAAAATTATTACAACCTACCTGTTAGATCAAATCCAGACTAATAATTCTTTTTTTACGCTACCCAGTTCAGAACCTAATTCCATCCACTCAAATTGTGATCAGAAGTAATCTTCTGTACGGTATTTTTACACAGAGACGTCATTATTACTGACGGTGGTCTAAGCCCCGGATAAATAACAACTTCTCGATCCAACCCTATGTCCCACCCTAGAACGATAAATAGTCAGAAGTAATCTTTTGTACGGTCTTCTTGGCGTTCACTACCAGAAGAAGAGTGCATAAAGATTACAGACAGACGTCATTATTATGGACAGTGGTCCAGGCCACGGATAAATAATAGCATCTCGTGCAACCTATCATTTCTTACAGACTATAATTCACGGTCATTCCTGGTACGGTCCTGTCGGAGTTTTACTGCCCCGAGGGAGGTATTAAGAATAACCCAGTGATATTATTACCATTGGTGGTGGTTACGGCCCCGAGGTAATAGATTTGCGAGCAACATAAATCCACATCCACCACTTCCAGCACTGACATCTCACCACCACCAAGTCCAGCCAATACCCATATTATTACTATGTATTTTTCCTTCCTGATTCATCCTATTATTGTTCCTGTGATTCCACTAACCTGCCAGTAAACAAAAATCTACCATACATACCACCATCTGAACTCCCTTGTAAATATATATATTATATATATATATATATATATATATATATATATATATATATATATGGGCGCTTTCTATCAAAAAGGTCACCCCCACTGTCCACTTCAATTTTTGAGATAAAATGCTTTAAAAGAGCTTAAAACTTTCGTTGAAGTATCTATTTGTTGATGCCGTGTGGTATGCTTGAAAATTTAAAATGGCGGACCCAGAATCGCGATTATAATAGAAAAAGCCATTAAAAGCATAATAATATTAGTCAACAGATTTTAAATTTTGGCCACTTTCAAATTATAAAGATTGTTTGACCGAAATTATGTATAAGGAACCGAGTCCTGATTGCTAACTTGATAAATGTGACCAATGCCCAGGTACTACTGAGCTTTCTACAAAACTATCTAAACTATTGCACGATTCATGTTTTCCTCAACAACTGAAAGTTGATGAGTACATAAACGAGCTATGTAATAGGTTACAAATCCTGAAACCTCATTCATTTATCGCCAAACAACAAATGCTTTCCATCTCGGAAAAAAAAGAGAATCTTGGTGAAGGTGAAGAAGTAATTGCGATGTTTGGCTTTTCTGAAAACTATTCGTATATTTGTCAAGATGCTTCACAAGCATTCCACTTGAACAATGATCAGTACGCTGTGTTTCCCGTTATTTACTATTATAAAGAAAATTCCGAGTTAAAGCATAAGAGTAACGTATTTTTATCAGAAAGTTTGCAACATGAGACTGCTGCCGTTTACACTGTACAAACGTTATGAATACCGGAATACCGAATACCGAAAAAGATGTCATGGGGCGAAAAAGCATTTTAAAAATAAATTTCAGATTGCTAACTTATTTCATCATAAAAAGGATTTCAAGGTTCAAGCAGAGTGGCATTATAGTGCAACTGCTCACGCTAAAAGTGTTTACGATGACATCGATCCTACGTTTAAAAGAGAGGCATGTAAAACAAGTCTTGTTGCTAAACCATAGTATACAATACTAACACCTCAAGTTCTTCTTAATTGGGCTAGACAAAATTTCAAGAACATAAAGGTTTTTTATTTTAAGAAAACTGATCATGAGAGGATAAGAAGAATACTTCATAAGAGATTTGAAATTGCTCGGCCTGTACCGCAACTTTTTAAGAACCATGGGCTTATAGTTGAAGGCGAGAACAATGTATTAACTAAAAGGTATTCCAATGATACACATGGAACGCTATGGCAGTTCTGCGGGAAAAAATAAGAGATATGAAAATTAAAATTAAAAAAATTCATGAAACCCCCACCCACCCACAGGTACACACGCACACGCACGCACATACACACATACATATGCACGCACACGTTAAAGGTAAGGAAACTGAGGTAAATCAAGCACCCCAAGCGTGAGAGGCAAGGGGACCCATGTAAATCAAGAACCCCAAGCGTGAGAGGCAATGCGACTCACGTAAAGCAAGCAACCCAAGCGTGAGAGGCAAGGGGGGTCTCGTAAATCAAGCACCCCAAGCGTGAAAGGGAAGGGGGCTCACGTAAGTCAAGTAACCCAAGCCTGAGAGGCTAGGGGATTCATGTAAATCAAGAACACCAAACGTGAGAGCCAAGGGAATTCGCGTAAATCAAGAACCCCAAGCGTGAGAGGCAATGGAATTCATGTAAATCAAGCAACCCAAGCATGAGATGCAAGGGGACTCACATGAATCAAGCACCCCAAAGGGATAAAAGTTCATCATGGGTAGTGCTAAGCACTCCCCATCAAACAGGATCAGTACATCGCGCAACCGGCGTTTTCAATTGTAGCTATACCTCAGTAATCAATAATCATGCCGAAACGAAACACAAGGCATTTTAAAGCTAAAAGTTGGTACTTTCGGGTGGAGGAAATATTTGCTGCCGTGCTACAATGTCACGAAATCCATAAAAAATGCCGTTTTACAACTTTGATGTCATTTTTTCTAAAAATCGTGACGTGTTAGCAAAATCTGGACAACAGATTCGTGTTCAGCAGGCAAAAATACGCGAAAGATGACTATTCACACTCAACTAATGGACAAAATAAAAAAATTGTCGCCTAATATTATTGTGCCGCGATTATGGGTACACCATTTTGAATTTTCAAAAACGCCATAAGGCATCGAAAAATAGACATTTCAAGCAAATGTCTATCACTTTTAGAGCTTTTCATCTCAAAATATGAAGTGGGCCGGTGGGAGATATATATATATATATATATATATATATATATATATATATATATATATATATATATATATATATATATATATATAACAGGGTAAATCTTATCTAATCCGCCAAAATTAAAGGAGTACTAGAACTTTGACACCCTGTATCTCGGAAACGAAGCATTTCCGGACTCATGTACATATGAACTTTTTTGCTTATAATGATGAGTTCTAGTGCTCCTTTAATTTTGGCGGATTAGATAAGATTCACCCTGTATATATACATATAACCATTAAAATCAAATTCACCTGATCATCCCGTTCATTCATTAAGCCTTCTCATTTACGAATCCTCTTTCATTCATTTTAATACCGTCCATTCACCTGACATCACTCCGTGTTTACATTTAGTTCATTTATATTCTTTTGCTTAGTTTTAAACCGACTTGCATCAATTCAAATACAAATAGTTATACAAGTACGAATTCCATTCACCATAAGTATTTTCATTACCACATTCAGTTTGTGAACATTATATGAATAACCTCTTCTTTAGAATGTATTCAGCCGTATAAAAACACTTATTCTCATTATTGGAATGGTATTTATAGTTTTCATTACCTGACAATCAAATCTAACCTTCTTATTTTGCTCCAAATACGTTGTAATTTGATTCAAAAATTAATCGAAAAACAAAGGAGTTCTCACCAGTAAACACTTCTTTGAAATCCTGTAATCCATATCGCACAGAGTTGACTGCACCTTGCTTATTATTCACACCAAAATGAAAACTTTTACTTCCGAAACAAAAATTCAGGGCCAATCCGCGCATGTGTTTAATTTCAATATTTACAGAGAGCGACACCAGACAGGAAGACAAGTAACGAGAAAGTGTTACAACTGACCCCAAAGGATCTTGCCCATGGCGTCATCCAATTAGGTGGAAACCACCCCAGCAGGCATAATTAGTAATCAGACATTTTTTCTTACTTAAGTTGAATACTTTTAATTTTATTATTTGTTTTACTTTTCTCCAGGATTTTTCTACTTTATGCCAACATTATATATACATATTGTAGCTCTGCAGGCCTTAAATACCCATGGCTTTCATTTTCATTATTATTCCTCTCCACTTCTTATTCCTGGGTAAGTTCCCCAGTGATATTAAGTCTTCTTCGCACGTTTCCAGCCATTTCCTCCGTGGTCATCATTTCCTTCTTCTTCCACCTCCTCTGTTCAATACACGTTTTGCCCATCTGCTATCTGCCCTAATATCATAATCTAATTACCATAACTTTCTGACTTATTACTTGTTTCTGATACAGTTGTTTAGATTTGTCCTTCTTCTCAACATGTTTCCTTGTTCCTTGATCCCCTCAGTACTTTACGCTCCCTGGCATTTAATTTCGCCTCCTCTCTCTTATTCATGATCCAACATTCACAGCGATACAGTACTGCTGGTTGTATTACCGTTTGGTATCATCTTAGTTTCGCTGCCCATGAAGCGTTTTCGGCCCTGAGTAGGTTATGATACGCTCCTACTGACCAACGTCCTATTGCAATTCTCTTGTCTTAAAGAGTTCGTTTTTTGATCGAGCCATGAGCGTCACATCATCTCCGTAAGAGAGTAATTAATTCCTATTGTCAAATATTGTCCCCTGGGTTCTTATTCCGCTCTCTCTAATAACAATATTAGCCGTATTAAATCGTTACCAATTAATCTATTTTGTATAACCAGGCCACACACAGTGCACCATAGTAGTAAAAATTGCGAACTCCCTGATAATTCAAAGGGAAAAGAATTAAAAATATGAAATGTAGATCTGAAGGAGCTTACAGTAGTGTGGAGTTTAGGAACAGAACAATTCTACGTTTCGCAACACATCATGCATATATTTTCTTTTTTGTAAATACAATTCTTGGATACCCGGTTTGTATCACCTTGTATATTAAACAACAAAATGACCGATATGTACTCAATTAAATTTTTTTAATTTTATTTTTAAGCTTACAGTGGAGTGATATGATCAGGCATTTTA
Source organism: Vesta saturnalis (assembly GCA_036346205.1). Classification (NCBI taxonomy): domain Eukaryota; kingdom Metazoa; phylum Arthropoda; class Insecta; order Coleoptera; family Lampyridae; genus Vesta; species Vesta saturnalis. Next base: position 1,233,545 of record JARFJB010000145.1, on the reverse strand, counting down.
ACACCAAAAGAGAACCGGAAGCAGCTGTTTTGTAGGGTTTGGAGCTTATTTTTTAACTCTTACTTAAATAATTGTGGTACACATCACTGCAATAGCTTAACGGTGCTTTTTTTTTTGTAATTCGCTTCTACTTTCGTTCCTTAATAGATATATTAAGAAACGCCATTGTAGCCATTAATTCACGGAATACTTTTCGAAAATGCTTAGGTTGGCAAAGCTTGATCCGGAATTATATCATGGATGCCATTCTTACAAAATGTATCAAAAACAGAATGCGTCTAGTGGAAAACTTTTATGAGAGAAAATTCATGATCGTATTTTTGGCAATTTTGGCATACATGCAAGACTATCTTGATTATGTTCCATTTTCGTGTTTTGTGACAAGACTTGGATAAAACAAAAGGTTAGATGAAATTTTCACTTTTAAAATTAAGACGCCACAAAAATCCCTAAATGAACTAAAGTGAACATTTTCGTTTAAAAACGGCATAAAAAGGGCAAATGACAAAAAATGGCATAAAAACGTGCTTCATAACACCCTGAAGCATTCTTAAAAAAACTCGTTTTACCTTACAACATATATATATATATATATATATATATATATATATATATATATATATATATATATATATATACCTACGTACGTAAAATTTTGTATTTAGCTTGTTTTCATTTGGCTTAGAGCTGATTAGATTTTGGAAAAAATCCAGTGGCGTAAAGGGAGGTTTATTAGGGGCAGTTTTTGGTTTTTATCAAATATTTCCATAACAGCTGCATATTTCAAAGATATAAAAATACCTAGATATAGACTTTAAACGTATTGATTAAGTATATTCTACGAAATTTTTTGATATGATACGTAATTTAGCGGCAAAAAAAATTCTCAAGGTAGAATTTAAGTGTGCACTCAATTTTTTCATTATCTGAGTAATGATTAATTTTATACGTATTTTTGAAAGAAAATTAAATTTTATATAAATTTTCTTTATAAAGCTTTTTAATGTAAAGTGAAATAAATGTAAACATTAAATAAATATGATTGAAAATACTGAAGCTGTATTATTGATATTTTTATAGGAATGTGCGGCTTTGGAATTTTTTTTTACGTTAACATGTATTTATGTCTATTAATCTTTATCTGACATGAAGTTTTAAACGTCATTCTGACATAGATTTTTGTTTTTGTTTGTACAATGTTGCCTGTTTTCGTTATGAACGTATAAAAAGGACATAGTTGCCCTAAAAAAACTGAAATTAAAACTGTTTCATTTCTTTTAATTTAATTTAGCATCTAGATGTCTTGTTAAGGAAATTAGTTGTTACGTCAGTTAGCCCTCGCACCCCCGTCTATTTGTGCGCGTGTTATTTTTTGTGCCATTAACCAGTGCTATTTTATCTACAAAGCCTATTAACCTCTGTCATGAAGTTCTAAATACGAGGTGGTGAACAAAGGAACAAGGATAAGGATGGTGCCGATGTGTGACGTTATCTATTTTAAATAAGAAAAGCAAAATTACTGTAACCTAACATAATTAGATTAGATAAACAAAACTATTGTAACCTAAGCGAAAAAAAAGTGCACGAGCCGTGAATTGAACCCGCACCAAAACCGTGGAAAATGACACCTACCACTACACCACCAACGCTCTAGCAGTTTCACATTGAAAGTGATATTTAAACCATTTATGAAATACCTATTTACATGAACTATGTGATGACGTCACACATCGGCACCATCCTCGGCCTTGTTCCTTTGTTTACCGCCTTCTTTTTAAACGGCTGTTTGACATAGATTATTGTTTTAGTTTTTACAATATTGCTTATTATCGTAATGAACTTATTATAAAAGAGGTTGCATAATTATCCTAAAAAAATTGTTATTAAAGTTATTTCGTTTCTTTTAATTTCCATTTTGTAGGTTGGAAGGTCGTGTGGTATTCCACACCACAAATATTTTGTTTTGCACTAATGGATTTAATTAAATGTGATGTTGTTTACCTGTTTATTTGCTTAATGCGTATTTTTAATGTATTATTTTAAAAAACTCTACTATAGACATATTTAATTATATTTAACCAATTTTCTTCCATTACGGCTATACTAAACTTTTTCTGATATTAACTTAATTTGATTCTACATTATTCTACAAATATTAACCCTAAGAGAACTTCAACTCATGTATTCTCCTTTGAGCATGTTTATCGTTACAAATTACTAACGAAATAGTATCCTAATGTATAAATTCCTATTCACTTTTAAAGCTACCTAACTACGTTTTAGATTCATAATGTTGTTTATTCACTGCAATGCAGTAATTAATCAATAATTATGTTCTGTTTTACGCAAAATGGTCCATACTTCGCAGCGTACCAGATGTCTGATTAAGAACTGTACCTCAGAAACTATTTATCGCACAACTTAGGGAAAAAATCTGTATAACAAAGTCGCATAAGAGAAACTGCTGGAAGTTGCTAAAGTACTTTTTCCTCTATCCTGTAAAATAACTGGTAGGGGTGAGTGCTAAAGCTGACCCAATAAAATAATTATAACTTTGTGCGGCTTTATGGATTTTGACAAAATTCGATGCCTAATAAAATATATCGTCGTTTTATTCCGGTTTTTTAAACGATCGCTAGGTGGCGCTGTTTGAACAATTGTTATTTTTTCAACTTTTTTTGGGAATTATCAAATGCAATTTTTTTTTAAATAGAGTGAACACAATACCTAGCAATTCCTAACTAGCAAGCTAGTTTTCTTACACTCATATGTGGATCGGCAGTAATGTATTTTAAAACATCTATTTCATCGATTTCTGTATGGCTTCTTCGTTATCTTCTATATCTTAATCCATATACCATTGGTGCAATCGGAACATTTTTAAAACATTCAAAATACACTTTTAACATGCCATAAGTTGCACTATTTGTGTGAGGAATTGCGTATTTTTAGATTACTAAACGTTACAGTTTCATAAAGTCACTCTACATTAATTTTATATTTAAGTTGTCAACAATTTATGACATCTGAACGCCTACTATTTAAGTGAAAACGAATTTCAAATAAAGTTTTCGTTAATTTTGCATACATCTTCTATTGTGATATGGCTTTGTTACAGAATAAAAATAAAACCAATAGATATTGAAACATTATTTTATGCTAACAGAGTCGTGTGGTGATATAACGTTTATAAATTTATAGATACTTTGATATGGCGGCGCGCGCCCCGCTCTTTTCTTGACAATTACCAACAAACGAATTAAATTATTTACATTTAAGAATTTATGACATCTGGACGCCTACTAGATTATATAAAATTTTCAATTTACTTAAGTACAAAACTGGACTTTTTTCTCGTGTTTTCGCTTAAAAAATAGATTTTGAGACGCGGTTTTTATAATTTTTTTTTTCAATTCATGCTCTTTCAAGTAAATTATTAAAACATACAGCATCGCATTTGAAAATTTCCAAAAAAAGTTGAAAAAATAACTATTGTTCAAACAACGCCACCTAGCGATCGTTAAAGAAATCGGAATAAAACGATATAATGTTTTTTTACACTTCGTGGATTAAAAGTACCATTTGGTTCCCCATTTCGGGGACTGAAGAGTTACTTTTAGTCTCTAGGGATTAAAAAATAATTTAATCCTCCGAGGATTAGAAAATAAATAATTCACTCTACTAAATAATAATTTTATTAATAAAAATCAGCAATTAACATTTGGAGGATGGAGGATATATTCAAACGTGCTCAAGAAGTAAGAAAATCATTACTACCATCTAAAAGTGAGAATCTCTATCGAAAAGGACATGGAATATATCTGAAGTGGCTGGAACGCAGAAATGTTCGTCCAATGAAGCTCTCTTCTTGACATACCTTCAAGAAATGGTAATGTATTTTTAGTATTTTATGTAGATCCAGAAGCAATTATACTTTTCCCATTTATAATCAAAGACGTATAGTCCCAATTCTTTATGGACTAAATGTTCGATGCTGAAATCTATGGTCACTATACAAGAGAAACGAGATATCACCAAGTTCCATGAATTAGAGACCTCCTTGAAGCGAAATAGCAAGAATTGTAAACCATGAAAGTCATCTGTATTATGCCCCATAGATGTCGTTAGATTTTTAAAGGAAGCCCCCAATGAAATACATTTATTCCATAAAGTAACTTCTTCTTATTAGTTCCTTGTTTGTGTGTATATATTTTTTTGATATTTTTTCACAGGTTGTTCTAATTATGGGTTATTTTAGAGGATGAAGAACTCAAAAACTTATGAACATCAAAATAGCGGACATAGAGAACCGTGATTTTGTTATGGTAGTGAACATATCAGAAAGTAAAACAGGTGTATCGAGAAAATTTACAATTGTGGATGAAAAGGAATTCTCCGCTTTGCATTTATTAAGAAGTTATACGCCCTTGCGCCCCGAGGGAATAGAAAGATTCTTTTCAGGTTTTTGACAAAATAGATGTACATGTCAACCAATTGGTAAAACCACGTTTGGAAAAATCCCCACCAGGGCTATTTGGGGGAGAGTATTGAATTGAGGATTAAAATGGCACGAATGTTAACTACCTTACCATCACAAGAGCCAAGCAACTCAAATGTAGTATTAAGGGACCGCATCAGCCACACAAAAGAACATTTTTTTTCTGATAATGGAACGAAATTTCACGAAATTTTAGAATTATACAGTGTGTCCCATTTTCGATGATATTTTGGGGTATCTCACTTACGAGTAAAGATACAGAGTTGCGGTTTTCACAAAACGTTGCTACTTTTTTGTGAGAAGAACGTTGGTATAAACAAAACTTTCATAGCCCGTTACATTTCTGGGTTATAGGGTGAAATTGAAACTATTACATTTTGGGACCCCCCTTTTATCTCCGTTATCTTTTAATGTACGGTAAAGCTAAAAATTGGTTCTTATACAGTTTTTTAGGTAGAATCCAGATGTGTAGTCGTATTTTTGCTGTAAGCTATAAATTCTTAGCTATAAATAAAACGTATGGTTTTTTAACAGAACACCCTGTATGTTTTTCTTGCGTTTGATTGGAAATTTTGTATGCTTTACAAAAATATGTAATACATGATGTGTATTTTAAATAATAAACGTAAAATCTATGATTTCACAAAATCTGCGTAATAACATAGTGTGTACTATATAGCATTAGAATTAGTAGGCCGTGATTATTGGAACAACCAATGATCATTTGCTAAGCGCTTATCAAGACCTGTCAGTTGTAAAATTTATATTCTCTGCGTAATATTGTATTCGTTACAATGGCTGAAAATGAAAATTATCAACATTTTGAAAAATATGGCATGTTAGTCTGTTTTATTGAGAGCAATGAAAACTCCCCGTGAGGCTTCCCAACTGTATTTTAACAGGTTTGTTTGAATACTTATTTATCTTTTGACGTATGTGGATTTATTTTTTGTTTAAATATCATTTGGATTTATAGATATCCAGAAATAAGGCATCCTTGTCTTTTAATGCTTTCTCGAATAAAAAAAAAATTGGTAGAACATGAATCATTTATCCAACCCCGACCAAAAAAGTATAATAAGGAAAATCGCGATACGGAAGAAGTCAACGGTTTAGCATGTATAGAGGCAACGCCTTCACAATCATGCAGAGTTTTACAGCAGGAGGTTAGTGTTCCCAAGACTCGGGTTCATAGAATATTGACCAAATATAAATTTAAGCCATACAAATTAAATTGTTCACCATTTGCATCCTAGGGATGCAGAACGTCTTTTACTGTTTTGCAACTGGTATTTGGAACAAATTCGTATTGGTAATAACTTTGATAGATTTATAATATGGTCGGACGAGGCTCACTTTTCGAGTGCAGGTATTTTCAACAGGTATAATACTAGGCATTGGTTCCATGAAAATCATCATGTGCTATTCGAAAGAGAGCAATAGGGTCGATTTGGATTTAGCGCAGCTTGTTTTATTTTGGGGCAACAAATAGAATACAGAATTTATGAAGACAATCTTTTGAAATTTTGCAAGATGTTATCCCTATGTTTCTAGACAATGTTCCTTTAGCTCATCTTAACAAGATGCATTTCCAACAGGATGGCGCGCCCGCACATAATGCTGTAATTGTTCGACCTTTTTTGACGATTATTTCACGCAAAAGTGGATCGGTACTCATGGACCGATTAGATGACCTCCACGGTCTCTTGACCTATCCATGCTAGACTTTTCTTATGGGGGTACTTGCAGAATAAGGTGTATAGTATCTGTCATAGGGCAATAGATGAACTACTTAATGCCACTAATGCGGCATTTTAAAACTTGCAAAGACGTTTCATAATTATTTTAAATGCTTCAAAAATAATCACCACTATATGTCAGCATTGCGTTCGGGAAAATGGCAACCACTTTGAGCAGTTCTTTTAAGGTGAAAATCTATTAAGGGATTACTATCGAGTGAATATTTTGTTAAGTTTTTCAGTTTTATTCTGCATTAAGATTAAATTTAGATTTTTTAAAAGTTCTATGTTTGTATGATACTATATAATACACATTATGTTATTACGCAAAGTGAAGTCATAGATTTTAGGTTTATTATTTAAAATACACATCATATATTATATGTTTTTGTAAAGCTTACAAAATTTCCAATCAAATGCAAAAAAAATATACAGTGTCCCGTTAAAAAACCATAAGTTTTATTTACAGCTAAAAATTTACAGCTTAGAGTAAAAATACGACTACGCCACTGGATTCTACGTAAAAAACTGTATAAGAACCAATTTTTACCTTTGCCATACATTAAAGGATAAAGGAGATACAAGGGGGGTCCAAAAATGCAATATTTTCAATTTCGTCCTGTATCTCAGAAATGTAGTGGGCTATGAAAGTTTTGTATATACCAGCGTTCTTTTCACAAAAAAGTAGCACGATATTGTGAAAACCGAAACTCTGTATCTTTACTCATAAGTGAGATACCCCGAAATATCATCATTTAATATTTGTAATGCCAATGATTATATGAAATCAAGCAATCAACAATAAAGTATCAAATTGAATATACTTTAAGCATAAATGATTAAAAATCTAATGTTGACGTTACTAGATGTTGAAAACTGTATATTTGTTTTAATCGTTAAACCTAAACACCGGTCTCTGAGACCTTTAGTGTCACATTAAGGTAAGCTCTGGCAAATATGTTTGATTTGCGGCTCTTCCCTCCCTTATATGCTTCTATCAACTTCTGAGCTACGCTTAGCGCGCAATAGGGGTTACTATTTATCTTGCTACTTTATAGTATACGTCGGATTTTGAAAGTGTTCCGGTCTGTCCTTATTTTCGCAGTATGTATAAATTATAAAATAATTCTTATTATTATTATATTATTGCATTTTCTTAATTTGGGACAGATTATAAAACTTATACTGAGTGATTCCCAAAAGTGGCTATAACGTTTTTATTATTGAAGCTAGAGAAACGAAGTTTGGTCGTCATGTATAAGAAATAAATACACATTGTACGACGATATTTGATCATCTTGACGCACTTCCGGTTTGATCGAAAATGCCCCTAACTTTTGATTTTTAAAAAGCTCTCACTGTGCTGATATCAGACATACTGGAAGAGCATTAACACGGCTCGGCATGACCAACAATGTAGCTTTATCTCTCATATATATCTGCCAGAATTCGTTTCTCTAGCCTCACTATTAAAAGAGTTATAGGAGAGGGCCAATTTGGAGAATCACCCGGAATTATTCAGTTTTTGTGCCAATTATTGAATTTTTATGTTAGTATTTTTAGAGCTTGTTATCATGGATATTCCTTCCACGAGCGGTGGAAGTGTATCAAATCGTCACCAAAAGGAAACACGGCCGACAATTGGGTTACTTCATGGGAGTTAGTAGAAGAACTTAGAAAAAGATCTCTGACATATGTAGGTACTATGAAGTTAAACAAATTCATTGTTCAACTAGAGTAAATACAGATCGGTGGAATCAACACTTTATTGATTCGCTACTGATATCCCAGTAACACTTTGGTCTACTGTTTCGAGAATAAAAAAGGCAGTTGAACTTATATCACCAATGCATGACAGGATCAAAGCAAATTCTGATAAAAAGAAACTGGAAATTTTCTGTTGTTAAGTGTAGATCCTCTGGATATGAAAAATGATTTATATTCATCTAACCGAAGAAGCAGAAGCAGGATATGACAGTTGATAATATTTTACGCTCTCGCGAACGTAAGCTGTGTCAACAGTTTCATATTATACTTGAGTTGTTGTGAAAATCCTACAATGAAGAGAAACAATGTTATCGAAAGTTTGGCCCTGTCACTCATAAACCGCATCTTAGAAGATGCCTAACAATTTAAAATTTTCCTGAAGACATAAAACCACTAATACGTAAAATCATTCCTGAAGAACTAGAAAATCCTACCGAAGAAGTTCCATCCGACAAACCTCAGAAACACAAAGCCTGTTCTAAATGCTCTCTACGTAAAAAGAGTAAGTCGGTAGGGCAAAGTGGTATATATTGGGTCACGCAATATTGTGGGACACGGTATATTACCGACATCTGGTATTTAATAGAGTAAGCTGTTTACACTTTTACATTTCTACTTCAATGCCCGATCCTCCAAAATGTAGAAATCTTTATTACCAATCTTCCCACATGGCAGTTTTGAAGATTAGTTGCTTCGGTCAACCATAAGTACCTTTTTAGTCCGTTAAAAATAGATAGTAAAATCTGTTTAAGTTCATAAATAATTAATAGGAGTTTGTTCAGTGGACCTGTAGAATCTTTTGAAAGGTATGTGTGATTAATTTTTATTTAATCATAACATAGTATTGATAAAAAAAAATATTAGAAAAAAAGTGCCGGCTGGTGTATGGTGGGACAGCATTACTATGGTATATAGTGTTATTATAGTGTTATTTAGGTTTAAAATCAAAATCTTATTGAAAGTACTTTTGTTACAGATGCCCAAAGTAAGTAGAAAGGATCAGGTGGCGTCTATGCAAAAAAGCAAGGCTTTCCATTCTGCTGCTGAGTTTTCTGTTACCAGATCAGCATTACACAGAATGGTTGCTAAATACAAGAAATCTGAAGAGAAAGAAAAATTTAGTTTTGAAAAAAGCATGTTTTTTTCAAATATTCACTCCAGAAGAGGCAGATGCATTGGTGAACTAACTCACTAGTGCTACTAAAGTGTGTTACGGCTTATCACTGAAAACAATATGTGAATTTGGTTACCAGTTTGCTATTGCAAATAATAAAAATGAACCTCCATCCTGGCAAGTAAATAGAAAGGCTGGATTGGAATGGATGGGCCTCCTTAGAAAAAGATGGCCATGTTTGACTTTAAGAACGCCGAAAGCAACTAGTTTGAGCAAGGCTACCAGTTTCAATAAACACAATGTGGATCTTTTTTTTGACAACTTAGAATACATGATGAAAAAGCATCAATTTAATGTTAACAATATCCACAACTGTGCCGAAAGCGGCGTGACTACCGTTCATAGGCCACCAAAAATTATTGCCTCAGCGGCCTTAAACAAGTAGGAAAAATAACCAGTGCAGAAAGAGGGGTACTAGTAATAATGTATCTAACAATTTGTGCCAATGGCACTGCCATACTGCCGTTTTTTATTTTACCCCGAAAAAATTTTAAGCCACATATCTTGAATTGATCACCCCAGGCTCCAAAGGGGCGGTGGCTGGATGATCGCGGAGAGTTTTAAAGCATACATGATGCATTTTATAGAGTAGAGTAGAGTAGATTTTATAGAAATTCTTTTCACCAAGCATTTACAGCTCCTAATATAGTAAAGGGATTTGGGAGAACTGGTATAACTCCTTTTAATCCAAATGTGTTTGATGAGTCTGATTTTTTATGCTCGTATGTTACTGATAGACCAATAGAGGATGAAGCAGATACATCGACAAATAAAAATAGTACAATTAACCTAGCGACATCTATTAATGAAGAACTACCAAACGATCAGGAACCACAATCCAGCACTAACCAGTTTGTATCTTCTGAGGTAGTACGACCTCACCTAAAGGTAATAGCCAGTACTAAAACCAGGAATGGAAGAAAGAAAAAAATGTCAAGTATTCTGACAAAATCGCCAAATATGGAAGTGAAGAAGCAATAAAAATAAAGAAACATAATAAAATAAAAAAGATAAAGTTGAGCAAGATAGTTTTGTATCCGGTTAACAGCAACAGTGGTGGTACAAAAATCAAAAAGGAGGTTTCTAATTAATCTAGTAGTAACAGTGATGTCGACAGTGACCTCTGTGATGATTCGAGTGATAAAGACTTAAGTTAACTTAACTTAAAGAAGTTGATGATGTAACAGTGAACAATTGTGATGAACTTAATATTACAGACTTTTTAATTGTTGTTCATCGATTAAAAAAAAATGTTAAACATATTGTAGGACAAATTGAGAAAATAGAAGATGACTCTTATTTCACAAGCTTTTTCAAACGAAAGGGACATATTTTGCTTTCTAGAGAATAAAGATGAGGATATTTGCACGAAAGAAGATATTGTCAAGTTACCTAAACCTGCAATGCAAGGTGGTACCAAAAAGACTTTACTAACTATTGTATTTGAATGATTGGAAAAACGATTGATGTTATTCGAATTGAAGTTTCTGTTTTTTTTTTAGTTCATTCAAATAATGGCCTTATTTAATGTCCGAATATATACCACTTTCCCCTACCCATTTGTTTAATAAATTTATAATTTATAATACGTAGATATTACTAAAGCCGGGTCTCTGGGGCAGATGATTCTACAGACCTGTCTTTCGGTTTAAGGATTAAAAAAAATTCTCGACAGGTTAAGGTCCTCAAATCATAGACACAATTCTCAGCCGCTGATTTTTGTTTAACAAGATTTATTTCGTTCTCGATTATATATATTTTTTCTGATATGACTATTGCTGTTACATGGATAAGTTTTTCCTGCTTAATGTTTTTTAATAGATGAGAAGATGTCCAAACTTATTCAAAATACTTATCAACTGCTGTGATCTGATCAAGTGAGGAAATGATTCAGTTAAAACTACATGTCTTGGTGTATGTTTATCATTAACAGTAACATAATGTACAGTATTTAAAATTTTTTCTGCACAGAAAAAGTTGTTTATCATTGTTCCTTGTTAATTTTGTACATATTATTATAAAATGGTAGAAATAAAGCCAGTTATTAAAGTAATGATTTATTTTACCGAAAATATAGCAATACAGTTTCTATATGTAAGAAGACAGAAAAAGGCATCGCATGATGTGCATTTTATTGTTGATCTACCACTAAATTTTTCTTGGCGCACCTTTGCGGTGCCTTCAGATTTATCAGCCATAGGAAGGTGTTCGGAATTTATGCTTCTCGTTTCTGGATTTGGAAGTTGTATTCTTCCTAGTCGATCAATACCTTTTTCTACAAGCGAGCGAAAAGTACAAATTTGCGCTTCCAAAAGAAAGCGCAAAGTTGCACTTTTCTGGGTAGCAAGCTTTTTTTTACTTTGTCGCTCGCCAAGCGACAAAGTAACTAAAACGCTCGCTTAGTTACCATGGAAACTTTAATAAAGAAACGTCTAGTGTTTCTGAGATTTTTGACAAAAGTATGAGTTAAGGGGTATTTGACAGACGTCGACAATTTTGTGACCAGCGCGTGATGTTAAGATCTTTTTCCTACAATAAACGTCTGGTGTGGAACACCACACTACCTTCCCACCTACAAAATGGAAATTAAAGGATATGTAATAATTTTAATAACAATTTTTTAGAATGGTTATGCTACCTCTTTTATAATAAGTTCATTACGAAAATAAGCAACATTGTGAAAATAAAGCAGTTTTTAACAAACATTCTTACAAAAACACATGTGTAACGCAAAGTGATGCTCACGTTTTGAAATCTTAACTGTCAAATTTTAGGTTACCAGTAATTATTAATTTTTACAAAACATTTTTATAAAAACACCGGTTGTAGAAAAAATCATGTGTGTAATTCGAGCACAAAGTGCCATTGCCGCTCTCGCGAGATAGCCGCGCTCCGCTACGCGTCGCGCGCCGATCTTCTCGCTCAAGGCTATTTTCCTTTGGTTCAGGCGACTGAGCCTCCACAGAAAAATTATAAGATATCACTCTTAGTTTAAAGGCGTGTAGGCCCAACATATTAGATTTTGATAATTTGTTGTCGAAATAATCACGCTTATACAGGAATTTACAATCGCAGAATCCATAAAATTTTCAATCACTCACACAGGCCATTTCCTTGATTTATGGTATGACTTATAGGCTGAAATTAATTGATTGGTTAAATCAACACCACCCGTGCTATAGTGATGAATAATATCTGGCTGCTTGACGTTTATGCAAGCCTTTACGTTTTTTTTAATACCGTCTTGCGTTTCGTAAGTATTGCGTAGAATGAATTGTAGCGGCAAGAAGTACTGAACAATTATCCATCCATTTAACAAATTGCATTTTACCGCCTGGTCGGATCAAAAACGTTTTTGTGTCTGTTTGTGAGGGCGTCTACTAGTACAGAAGACGCAAAGTACTGGTCAAAATACATGTTTTAACTTTATTTACATGTTTCACTGAATCTCACACAGCACGTCCTCCACCTCCTAATTTTTGCCTGCGATCCAACTCAGGAGAGTCTTGTAGTTGAACCTTGGTAAACTTCAAAGTCAAGCAGTGTTCCAACTTTTGAAGGCAGGACATAATTTTTTCTACCAGTAGGATTAGGTTTCCGTGGAATACTAAACCACTAAATTATATCATCTGCTAGTCAGAGGAATTATAATTAACTTGGAATGGCCCATACGGCTGTTTTCCCAGGTCAATTTCCAAATTATAAGTGTATCAAACTTTTTAATCCACCAATGAGAAGATTTTAATTCCGTACCGACTAGCATATTGTTACATTTTGTCTAGGCGAATACTTTTTTACAATTTGTAACGAAAAGAGTAAAGGTTTCGCTAATGACAGCCAGCTTGTCCTTTGTCCTTCTTTCTTCGCGACTTCTCCTTTTATCAAAGCGGAAGAAACCAAGCAGAAACTTAAAACGCTTTAAATTCATTACAATGAAAAACATCCCAATTTCATAGCCATCTTCTCCCCATAATTGTTACAAGCTTTGCCTGTTAGTGCACAGTACGCCTGCGAGGTGGAGCAGACCCACAAATGCTTTTAGCTCAACCACATCTGTACATTTGTACCTCGTTCACGTGAGAACTGTGATCTAATAATTTCAATATATTCATTGGTATATTGAACAATTCTGTCTAATATTTCGTCACTCATAAAACATTTCCAGCATTTGTAAATTGTTTGAACCTCTCTAGCAGATCGGTTGACCTCTCTTAGACGGACTAATATGTTTTGAAATCTGTTTTACTCGATTGTTAAATTTAGTTTCTCTCCAGTGGGCGACTTTGTCTTTTCCTAGAGAGTTCTCAGCACTCTCTGCATAGTCAGACCAATCAGAGCTATCTTCAGAGCCCTCCGTGTCAATTTCGTTTTCATACTCAACTTTATCATCGTCATTGTCCGAATGCACCATAATCTGCAGTAAAGCTTCAGCATCCTTAGGATTGTCCGGGTTACAAGTTAGTTAGCTTTTAGAAATTTCTGGGCGAAAAGCCCTAAAACAGTAAAATATCATAAGCGGGCGCAATGAATCTGAAATACTATTTTTAGAATAAAAACTATTATTTAAAATATATCTAACAAATTGTGCTTATATGTTATTTTCACAATTTTTCAAATTACACAGATATTCAAAACAATCAACGGGACCAGTGTATCTAAGAAATGGATTTTGTTGCTGAGCGCGACGTGTAATCCCTTCGATGCCACAAACTTGATTATAGATAGCTCACGCACAGAGAGGGCGATAGGATAGAGGCAGGGTCGGCTCTAGGGTATTTGGTGCCTCATTAAAGTACCTTCGGTGGGGTCTGACGGGTATGGAACTTCGGAAAAACGTGTTTGTTAATCATTGTTTTAATAAAGAATTTGATTTTATAACCTTTCAGTAATGACTGGGATATGTAAATAAAACTAATTTCAATTTTACATAAAATACGTATAATTTAATATCCACAAACCTCAATGTATTACGCTAGTTGAAAAAGTAGTACCTACCAAGAACGGCATTGCATATTGTCTTTTGTATTAACGACTTATAGATTAATAACACACAGTGTTCCATTAGGTGTATGGGTTTATAGGTTTTATAATAGCATTATGCACAGTTCTCTTAATAACAAACAGAAACTCACAGTCAAATTACAGATAATTTTTCTGTTTTTATAACACTAAAAAAAAAATACACAAAGCGCACTTGATATTTTTGATATTGGATTATTGATTTCTTAACTACCCTCCCAAAGTCACTTTGAAATATTGATTAACCGTATTTATTCTCCTAATGGTACTTTTCTTGCTTTCTGCTTAGCAAATTCTTGTGTGAGGGTTTTGAGTCTAACTATCTTGCTATGTCACTTTCAATAGAAATTGTTGCCAGACCCACAAGTCTCTCCTGGCACATTGTACTACGCAGATAGGTTTTAATTAGCTTAAGTTTAGAAAAACTTCGTTCAGTACTAGCTACGGAAAGTGGCAACGTAAGCAAAATACGAAGGGCTACACACATGTTAGGAAATCTATTTTCAGGATTATGTTGTTAAATGTAGTTTAGGACTTCTTCAGGGTTTGATACTGAGTCATGGAGATGATAAGAAATTGCTCTTAGTTCAGAACACAGTCCTACAGCAGCAATGTCAGATTCATTCAAAACTTAATTTTTTCGATTCTTCTTGCACATCGACTTAACCTCTGCTATTGTCTTGTTTTTAGGGTCAGGAATCCAAAGACACTAGATACTTTATTTCACTGGGAAAATCTTTCTTTTACCGAATTTGCAGCTGTGGATCTTGAAACTTTCTGAGCGGTCACCTGCAATATTTGCAGATTAATCTGTTGATTCGTACAAACATTTTCTTCTTTTTTCTAATCCGGACCTCCTTTTTCTCGACAACTGGTTCTATTCCTACTTCTTCTCTAAATCACTGCTATCTGCAACCAAAAACTCTTCAGTTTTTTTTAGGTGACTAACTGCTCTCTCAAGTCCTTTTCTTGTAGTATCTTATTAGTTATGTTTACTTGAAACAAAATGTACCATGTGACAAGTGCTAGAATAAACTTAAAGTCTGAAATATTTTTAAGTAACCCAAGTGCTTCTGCCTTCCCAATACTGCATTCGATCCTTTTAGAGGAGTGCCTTCAAAGCATCACAAACATGAGATAACAGGTACCGCAGAGGTGTTAGTGCATCAACTCGACCAGACCAGACTTAGGGATTTTAATGTCAAAGATGGCGCAAAAACTCCCATCAACGAGTTGATGCCGAAAAGTAGACCATATCAAAAATGGTAGTAACTTCCACACAGCATGATGCATCATCGTTGACTACAAGGTTCAAAGTGTGCGAGCAACATGGCACATAAAACGCACGTGGGTTAACATGTAAAATTCTTTTTTGAACTCCACTTTCCTTTCCTCTCATGTTGTTGCGTTGTCATAACCCTCGAATATTTTCTACTAGCAATAACATGTCTTTTACCTTATCTAGAACTACTTCTGCCATGGACTCATCGGTACTTTCTTTAAAAGGCTTAAATCCCAAAAAGTGCTCTTTCACCAGTACTTTATTACAACTAGACCCTTCTTGTGAAGTTGCCAGAGAAGACGTTGGTAGTTGTACAAATCGAATGGACATTGCCATTTGCTCTACATGGCTAACATCTGGGATGCAGTATATCTGTAGTAATGGTATTACCTAACATTTAATTCAATTTATTTTGTATGTTTTTGCTAAGTAGTGAGTGTGCCTTTTGTCATCATTTCTGATTTTTCGTAGACGCTCATTCATAATTGGGTGAAACATGGCCAAATATTCAATAATTTTCATGGGCATCTAATTTTTCGGTCGTGTCCCGAAACGCCAAATTTTGAGAGCTAAGGGTTTTTACGAGAGCAAACAGCCGTTCTAGAATTTGTTTCCAGTAAATTTTTTCTTCTTTTATTTTTTGTTCATAATATTGTCAACGATTGATTTCTTTTTAAGATGTGTCCTCAGTGTTTTCCATTTCTCAAAGTTTTGAAGGTGTTGATTTAATGTTTCGTGTGTTTCAAGGAGGTCCGAAATATTATGCCACTCATTACAACCACTTTGGCTTAATGAAGAAGAAACATTTATGTCAAAAACATTAAAACAAAAATAGAAGCCCTTATCGATGGATTTTGAATACTGAAGACAGTCTCGTCACACATCTTCTCCATTCGGAAGCCTTCTTCTGCAATGAAAATCAAAAAATGTTCTGTTATTCAGACCCTACGGAAATTTGCCTTTCACTTCATCAGGTCCATGGTCTACTAAAATAGTCCGTAAGGTTTGCTGACTAATATTTACTGTATCCCAAGAGGCTGGATCAGCATAATCAGTCGTAACTCTGCGAGGGCTTGATTTTTTCGGCGGTAATTTCTTGGCTGTATCGGTAACGACGTCCATTTCAACTAAATGATTAGGATATTCTTAAGGTTGGAGCTGGTTTCTCCAGAAGTAGATAGTGATTCATTATCCGTTTCTTGTCTAAGTAGAGATATGCCATTTGGTTTAATTAAATACTTCTCAAAAGACTCTTTAGCCTTTTTTGTTGATTCTTCTCTATCCATTCTTCTTTTCTTAAACCAAGCGCCTGAGTGTTTTCCGACATCATACACGTATCTGAAAAGATTGGATAAACCAACTTTGCAATAAATTAATAAATGTAATAAAATATTACAAATATAGCAATCAATTACATATACAAAATACGTAACAATAATAGGCACAAGGGTCTGAAGCCTTTTATGACAACAAGCTTCTTCGCGAAAACTCTGAAAAGCGTTAATTATTTGTTCCAAACTTTAATCAGCAGAATGGGGGCAAAATTAATATGGTTTTAAATAATAAGACTCGTAACTCAAAATGAAAAGTTTCATAGAAAAGTGATTATCAAATTAAAAAAAAACAGTTCCTTCTATCAATAATTGCATTCGGTGTTCCGGCACCAACAATCTTTGGTGTTCGAGTAGTAATGAAACTTTTTTTCAGTGTACGTAACGTGTTTGTTTATTAGCATTAACGTACCCTACCAGCACACTAATAAATAACTACGAATTATGCATTGTAGCTATTCATCCGAAATGAAAAAATACTAACAATAATTATGAACAAGAGCGTACTTACCTGTGAATCCAAACTTACTCTTGTAGTCGTAATTCGTAATTAACAGTCTGACTCACTGACTGCGAAAATGCACAAAAACAACAACTGAACTGCCAATGCAAACAACTCAACGCCCCCACGACTTACGATTCACGAACTGACTAGTTGAAGGTCTCGTCGCTTCACTGTGATATTCCGCCGCGCGTCACAACCAGTGGGTTGACGGGGGAGCGTGGCAAAATGCGAGGTTGCCGCGCACACTACAACTCTACACTTTACACTACGCTACACACAGCGAGGTTTCCAAACTGAGTAGTGTTAGGGCGCAGTTTCCTACTTTCTAAGACAACTTAAATAAAATACCGGTCACCTTTCATTACCTGGTAATTCGTCTTCCTAAGGTAGAAACCCGCAAAAGTACTAAACTTTTATTAGTTTATTTGTCTAAGTCCCTAAATTAAAAAATATCCTCAATTTTGCGCCCTAGGCGGCCGCCTACGTTACCTATATGGACGAGCCGGCCCTGGATAGAGGCAAGCAGGCGGGCGTCAATTCAAGGCTAAATATTGTAAAATGTATAAGCAATAATCTAATAGATTCATTGCGCCCAACGAAGGGTTAAACTGACATTGTTCAGTAATGATGAACACATTTGTGTATTGGTGCTACAGCGTTGGGTAATAATGTACACAGTTGTGCACAAATTGTTTTAAGATTAAATGAGTTTCCGGATCAAAACAAATAGCAGCCAGGGTTATTTAGCAGCATGTTAGTATGAATTTTCTACACAAAGCTAATGAATTAGTGCTTGTATAGCTTATGTGTCACATAAAATTCTATTAGTTACCTTTCGTTCTGTTCATGATGTCAAATCACTGACAACACGCCGCGTGTTTGTAAGCACATATGGACGCAACGACCGTAGAGGATATAAACAACCTTGGTGCCATGAAAACATTTGTGTTGCGGACTCCATTATACAGCTTTCAAATTTTTCACTAATACTGTCTTTTCTTCTGTCTGCTGCTTTTTTAATACTGCCTTCCAGCCTGATTTTGGTTCTTTAGTTAAATCTTTTGTTCTGTCACAAAATAAACACCATAACTCATTCACTCTTTTTCTTTTTAAATTTACTATTTCCAAAGATATATTTTACGTTTTTTAATAAAATACGTTTTTTTTAAACAGTCAAAAATAAGGAAATTTGAATTATATTGTGCATACACAACAAAGTATAACCTTGAATGCGATGTTTCTGTGTCGACTGACGCAGAAACACACTGGACGGCTAAGCGGGGATAAAAAGCGACCATCAAATCTCCCGACAACTGGGGTTTTCTACTATTTAGTGTCTTCGGTAAAAGAATCGCAACATATAGTTGCCTGCATTAAACAGTTTTTTAAATTAAGATTAATAAGAATAAACAATATGATGAGAGGCATCATACCTAGTTATAACTGATATCGTCTTTAATCTATACTTTGTCTATGAAAATCAGTGTTTATTTAGATTTACTGTGAACTCTTTAAAATGATTGATTTTCAACTTTGACTTAACGTTTATATGCACACAACTCAACGAAATATATGTCGTTTAATATAGATATCGGTAATTATCCAGTTTTTGTACTGCAGGGGTTGAATTAAGGAACACAATCTTCGTTACGGGCATCGTAATTGTGTTATACCTGCAACAAGAAGAGACAGGACTAGGTATGTCATGTTGGAGTGCAATGAAAATAATTCCAATTGAAACGGCTAAGCAGTGACAGTCAAACTGCTACGTTTATTTTTAAAACCATACAAATACATTTATAACATTACATTAAATGGTTTATAATTATATCAAGTACATTATTACCTACCAACTGCGTACCCTTACTTATATTGAACTAATACGTTATCTTATTATTATAAGTTCTAGTTATGAACGAGTAAGTTCAAAAGTAAATATGTAATTAAAATTTATTATTAATTTTAATTAATTTTTAATCACTAAGTTATCATTTTCATATACAATACCATTGGTGCAATGAAATTATTGGATAATTTAATGTCTAAACACAAGTGCTTGATAAAGTCGATACACACACGAATGCTGTTTGTATGATTTATCAAGCACAAGTGTTACACATTTTTGAGAAACTATACAATAATTTTTTTCTCACCAATGGTATTCAATTAGAGAATTTCATTTAAAAAAACTAGAAATTGTAAATTCATTTTTGGATATTTGACAGAATCTACTATGGTATTATCCAGAAAAAATGCAGTGGTTGGTTTAAAATCAAATAAATGCAATTCTCAGAAAACACATCAATTTCTTAAAAATAGTATATTAAAAAACAAGTTTCATAAAACTAGTCTTGAAGCACGAATCCAAGTTTTAAAAAACGAGTGACGTAACACGAGTTTTTAAAGAGTGAGTGCTTCAAGGTTTTATGAAACACGTTATTTACGTTATTGTAATTTGCTCTTTTTATGCCGTTTGTAAACAAAAAAATTTCCAAATTTGGTAACAAAACACGAAAATGGAAGATGATTCAGATAACCTTGCATGTACGTCCCCTGAAATACGTGCCAAAAATATAGTCACTAATTTGCTCACATCCAAGTTTTCCACTGGACGCATCCTGTTTTTGACATATTTTGTAAGAGTGACAACTCCGGATCCAGCTTTGCCAACTTAAAAATGTTCGTAAAATGTTCCGTTAATTAATGATTATAATGACTTAATATGTCTATTAAAGAATCATGATGGAATTAAATTACAAAAATACTTTAATGCAATGTTTTAATTATTAAGAAAAACAACAATAATATTTATTCTACATTGTAACATTCCTCATCCACGTCTTCTGAATGTCTATCATTTACGAAAATGATTCATGGTTCTACCTTTACATCGAAAGCTTTGTTGCGTAACCACCACTCGGATATTATTTTTTCAGTGTGCAATACTACATTTCAAACCTAGTTAAGAGAGTACTATTTTGCAGACAGATCATAAGTTTATAGACCGAGCCGTCAGGCGAGGTCTGTAATGTAAGATCTGCAGTAGTACTTGCTACCAAGCTTTGAATACTATTTTTCTTCCGGCCAGATTCATTATGGTATGATTATACATATTGGAAATTAAAAACGAATAGTAGTAATTGCGAGATTAAATACGTATTGTGCCTTTAAGAAATAATTTTTACTTAATTGAATTACTATTTTATTACAAACTCGATGGTCAGTTTCAATGCGTATTTCGTACTTTTATTTTCAGGTCAATACGTGATATTTACCTTTTGGTAAATAAACTCTTAAATCAGTCAAAACGTATTTTTGATAAATTAAAAGCTGGAATTACATTAAATATTAAATATACAGTTATTCCTTTAATTCAATCTTACCTTCTGTAAATGTTTTGGAAGTCTATCTAATCTCATACTTGATGCGAACGAAACGTATGTCATAATTGTCATTTGTTTGTTATTGTTTGTACAGTTGTCAATTCCTTTGCACACCTAGGTGTTCAAAATGACACTTTTAAAATGCTTACTTTTCTAACCGGCCGGGAGAAAAATACTTTTCTTCCACACCTCGCTATCACATTTTCCAACGACTCTTCCCACATTTGCATTACAGCGTCATCAGAATAACCATGTATACATATGCGCTGATCACAGTATGACTTGCAAATTCACCAAATGTTTTCACTCGCATTGAACTGACGGTAATATGGCGGTAATCTGAGTACGGAATGCCCGTGTTCGCGAATCATGTTGTCCACGACGTATTGATTTTCATAAGATAAAAAGGTCTATTTTAAAATCTGTCCGCAAAAGCAATGTTTTTCTTTTAACCACTTCTGTAACTCTTCCCTTTTCCATGAACTAGATGGCATTTTTTCTTAATCCATAACAATGAAAGATGGTTCTTGGAGATTAGGTAATAGCCGATCAATTAACTACCTTTCAAAGGTTGCTACATCCATGTTATCGTAGTAATCCAAGAATTTTGAGTACGCGCCGAATTGAAATGCTATTTCCAATAAAACTATCTTGATTTCCGATGTGTGATATTACGAACATTTTACCATTATTATTATGTATTATTATATATTTTTACACTTTTTGGTGTATCATCTTTCCAAGACCTCTTCTGTGATCCTCTACAGAATATCCACGTTTCATCTAAGAATACAACTGGTAGAAGTGATGATGATTACATATTATGGACTTAATTTTTGAAAAATAGGAATCTTGCAGAAGCAGCATAATACAATCTCCTACACAGCGCTGGACAATTGCAATCTTTTTTTAAATTAGTATTCAACATTACTCAATTACTATTAATTTTATTAAATACATAAATAAAAAGTTTACCTCGACTAGGATTTGAACCTACGGCATGTACTTTGCTAGAGCACCGCGCTAACCAACTGCGCTATCGAGATTCAATCCCCAATCTATGTAAATTCTGTCTTTATGTATGTATTATATAGTACCGCGCTAACCAACTGCGGTATCAATACCTAGCCCCTATCGACGTAAATTTTGTCTTTATGTATGTGGAACTGATGTAAATTCTAAATATAATGAGATTACAATCAAATTACTTATATTAATGGAATGTGAGCCTGAAATATCGCAAGGATGCACACATACCAAAGCAACTTGGCTAATATTAAATGATTATAAGTTTTGTTATGAACGAGGGAAACTTTTTATTTATGTATTTAATAAAATTAATAATAATTTTTAATTAAATATTTACTTGTGAACTTACTCGTTCATAACAAAACTTATAATAACATTACTCAACATCTTGCTTACGGGGGGAGAGATACTACTGGTATTTATTTTTCTGCTAATGTTTTCCTGAGTGTTTCTAAAGTAACCACTTCCTTTCTCATAGTATAGTATGTTTTAGACCTTCAGGTATATCATCTGCTTTAACCTAGGTTTATGGATAGTTTTATGTAACGGAAGACCAATTTTCTCACTCTCGATGATCTTTTTTAATATAGGCACACTTACCTTTAAAGCTTCTGCTGTTCTTTTGCCACTGCCTCAGCCTAAACAGTGATCCAAAGCTATCTTTTTCTCGACAGAAGCATTCGGACATATTAAATACAAGCTCTTAGCAACGTTCGTTCGAAAATGTTCCGGGAATTTTGAGATTGAGAACTCAAACGTCCAGCAGTAACTGAATATGAATGCAATCGCCGAGATTTGACATTAAACAGGTATTCTTCCATTAATGATCTTCCAAGAACATTAAAATCATACTTAACTACACACTTTGCATTTGATAATAATAAACCTATAATTAATAACATACGGGTACAAATATGATTTCAGTAAACTTCTGATTTAACAATTTCAATTTCTTTCTATTGCTAATCATAATTTTGGACCAATTAATCTCCAAATTATAAATACACAAATTCTAGTTTTTTGAAATCCAATTCTCCAATTGAATACGATTCATACGAAGGAAATTATTGTATAATTTCTCAAAAATGTCCAACCCTTGTGCTTAATAACATCACGAAAAGCATTCGTGGGCGAATCGACTTTATCACGCACTCGTAATTAGACATTAAAACTTAACTCTTAACTCTTATTTAGTTCTCATTCACAATCTTTCTCCAAGCTTTCCTATCTACGCATACATCACTAGCTTCCGCAAGATTCATACATTGTGTCTGACATGCCGTTTTATTTTTGAAATTCCTTATCTTTCTTTCCTTTATCATACATTCTACTACATTCAGCCAAGTTTTATGCAGCCTACCAGGCACGGCCTTACGTCTAACCACACTCACATACATTAGCTTGCGTTGTTCATTCCCTCAATCTCATCAAACCAACGTAACGTACTACTTTTATATTTATCCATCATCGTCTTTTCCTCGCCACACTCATTCTTTAACTTGTCCCTTCTCGGTTTACCATATGCGCTTCTCAGGAATCTCATATCCACGGCATTTATTTTTCTTTCGTGCTATATTTGACATACCCATATCTCATTTCCATCTAGTACAGATGGGACAAACACGCCATTATACATTGCTCGTTTCGTAGCTAGGCTCATGCTATCGTTTCTCATTATCGTCCACATACTTTTCATCACTTTACTTCCAGCATTGACCCTTCGTCCAATCTCGCCCTCTATTGTACCACCTGCAGTAAACATTCTACCCAGATATACCAGCTCATCCAGTTGCTCCACAATTCCATCTTGTAGAGTAAATACTCTAGTCTCCTTTCCACCTTCCCGATTGAACATCACAATGTTAGTTTGTTCACGTTTACCTTTAGGTCCATGCTATCACATACTGAATCAAACTTCCTCAGAGTAGTGTGTAGCTCATCGCACTGTCACTTAATAGGACTTAATAAGACCACTACACCATTTGTATCGGTACATGCTTGTCTAACACATTTATCCATGTATACATTGAACAACCACGGTGATATCGCACAGCCGTGTCGCACACCTTACTCAATATTAAGGTATTCATTCACACCTCCTCTCATCCTAACACATGCTCGACTACCGTTGTATACTGCCCGTATTCCGTTTATTAGACCTTTACTCACTACATATTCATTTAATATTTCCCACAGCTTCTCCCTAATCACTGTCTCATATGATTTCTCCTGATCTACAAACACACAGTACAGCTTCCTTTTCACACTTAAACACTTTCGATCACCTGCTGGAGAGCGACCATCTGGTCGACACATCCTCTCTCGGGCATGAAGCCACCCTACACTGTAATGAGCGTGTGAAGATCGCCACTTATAATGTACGGTTGAACAGGTTTATAAACTTCAATAAATTAATGAGTGTTAAATGTTCTCAAAAACATATCGTTAAACTAACTCGAGATACACCCCATTCACCAAAAATAATGCCTTTGTCCCAGACGGCAGATTAAAGTAGAGCTAGTTCATGCTTTTGTTTTGCTTAATAACCACAATTTATGCTGTTATTTTCACTTAACATCAATAGGAAAAAAAAACTGTAATGTAACACTAATAAAATGATCTCGGACGCCAAGTTATTTTTTAATTATGCTCGGAATAACTAAACCGAGATTTACAATAAAAATTTTATCAAGATGTAAAAAATAAAAAATATACAGACTATGTTTATTAACAGTTAAATTTAGAATTATATAAAATATATCTTAAAAACTAATTGTAATAGCCTTAAATTACTAAATTATGGATATAAATACCTGATCGAAAAAATTTTTGTACACAAACTTTTTAATAACCTCTGGTATCTAAACGATTGCGGAAATGTAAACCAATGGTGATGTCATCTTTGCACCAATATTGCGCAATATCTCGAAATAACAATGCTGTACGTTGTAAACCACCAAAATGGAATTTTACTTCTTATAAATTTCTCTTTATAAAATTTTGAATCCAATATTTATTGCATTCTCTCGAAATTCAGAGAAAAATTGGGATTTACATTTAGATCTGCATTAAAAGCAAAGTTGCAATCATAAAACTGAAGCGTGCGTAACAGTAGAATTAATTGTGCAATTAAAAGCGGTAAAAGTAATGTATCAAAGTAAAAAAAATGAAAGTGCCTGCAAAATCAAATGTTTTAATTTTCATATAATACCAGTTAAATATTTCTTATCATTAAATCAATGGTACTTTTCACAAAATTTAGGTGGAAACCCAAAAAGGGCTTCCTAAAGAACACAACATTCATCAAGAAGTGAAAAAATGGACGCTCAGGAAGTTGGATGATGGCGCGTTACGCGAAAATATGAGCAGAAAAAAATAATTTAAAGAAGTGGGAGTATAAACTCTTAAGAAGATATGCACTTAAGTTACACCAAAATGCAAATTAAGTTGCCTACCACATACCTATAATTCAATAATTAAAAACTTTGTTCTTATATTTACAACTAAATGAACGAAGAACGTAAATTATGGTATATTTTAGTACAACTCATCCCAAATATTTGTGTAGTTTCTCGTACTCTATCAATCAGTATTCTTCCAAGTACTTTACCAGGGACGCTGAGCAAACTTATTCCTCTGTACTTCTTGCAATCACCCTTGTTCCCCTTACCCTTACACAGTGGTGCAATGATCATGCTCTTCCAATCCCTCGGCACTTTTCCACACATAATTCATACATTGAATAATTCACAGAATCTTCCCATAAGCTTTGCACCACCATACTTTAACATTTCACCAGTGGCTTCATCAACACCTGCTCCCTTGCCGTTTTTTAACCGTACTACGGTTTTCTCTACCTCATTAATCACAATATCTTTCTCAGTTTCATTCACCATTCCGTCTACATTCTACTTATTTAATCCTTCAGTCTTACTTTGCTCACTACAGTACAGCTTTCCGAAATATTCTTGCCAGCATTTCCTCACTTTACAATCGTCCTATACTATTTATTTTGCTCATATTCATCACTCCTGCAGCGTTCTGTTTTGGACCACGTTTTGTATTTTTGATCCATTTCCAGAAGAGTTTTTTGTTTCCCTCAAAATCATTCTGCATTTTCTCTCCTTCCACAGCCATCACTTCCTCTTTACTTATTTTCACTGCCTCCTTCGCTTCTTTGTTCCTTAATCTGTACACCTCATACAATCACTTTTTATCATTCTCATTTTTTGCAGCAATAATTACCATGTACGCATCTTTTTTCTCACATACTGTCTGTTTTACCGCTTCATTCCACCAAGCAATTTTCTCTGTCTACCTACAGTCACTCTTCCACATATCCGCACGGCACAATTGACAACACAGTGTTTTAAGTTTATCCACGCACTTTCAACGTCAGTGTCTTTTATTTGTTCGTTCCACATTGTTTCATTTCCATTTAACTCTTTACTCACAGCATCTGCGTGTTTCATTCTCGCACCATTATCCATTAGTTTGTCTACCCTAATTCTGGACGTTCGCACTACGTTTTCTTTTCTTTTCTAGACCCACTTTTGCCCTAAACACACTCTCGACATAACCAAAAAGTAGTCCGATCCACACTCCGATCCGCGCAGAATTTTTGTGTCTTTCACCAGATTTCTGAGTCATCATACTTTCAGATTCACCTCATTGCCATTTTTATGTTTAAGCTACGTATTGGATACAAACAGGCTTCTCTCCACACAGATGTTCACCAAGCGTTCACAATTCTCATTGAATTTTTGGTCTCCGAACTTGCCTAGAACGCGTTCAGTATTTTCTCTCTGTACACCCACCCATCCGTTAATATCCCCCACTATCATTACTCTTTCGTTTGGATTAGATACGTTCAACACGTTCTCCACTTCATTCCAGGAGTTCTCATGTTCCTGGTCTCTTTCTCAATTCACCGTTGTATAGTACGCAATTAGAAAAATTCTTCGAAACTCCACTTTAATTCTAACTAACATTACCCGGGAGATGCCAATTAGTACTGTTTAACACATCTTTTCGCTCTTTCACTTACGATCACTTCAACTCCTTTTGCGCCATGCACTTCAGTGTCAATTCCTGACCATAGCGCTAAGCTGCCATCCTTCATCTCCACTGCATCTTTTCCTTGGCGCTTTGTCTCCAATACACACAGAATATCTAGCTGTCTTTCATACATTACATTCGCAATTTCAAATCGTTTACCATGCATGCCTCTAATATTCCACTGACCGACTCGCCATTCGTTCCTTGCCCAGTCGTCAGAAACGGGGCCTGTCTGTTTCGACCTTCACCGCCCCTTGTAGCTAGGTCGATCCGAGGCAATTGTATTGTTCTCTTGAGTAATACCATAGTGAGCAGACCGGTTACTGTCCAAGTCGTGCCTCGGACGATGTATCATTCCCTACTAACGGTATGGTGCTACTACCGGATAGTTGTTTGTCTACTACCTCGACATGTAAGGAAGTAACAAGTAGAAATATAGAGAGAGTTAAAAAAGATACTGTATGAATATCTAAATGTACATACATGTATATACATTTTTTCACTTACATACCCTTCAATCACATCGTGTTTCAACCCGATTGCTCCCTACGTGATTCTTGGCTCTCGCGCCACTCGCCGGACTTGCTGCGACCAAATGTTTCAATTATTTTTAATTTACATTTCCGAGTTATAGTTAGTTCTTTGTTATTTAGTTTAATATTTATCAAATCAGTTTCATTGTTGTCCTCTAAATTTGACTTTTATTCAATTGAAGAGTAACAATAAAAAACGATAATTGCCCTGTTAGCTCTCCCGACATTAATTGCCTACTTTTAGGATTAATTAATTACAATTAAGTTCAAAACAATAACAAAGGTAAAAGCTTAAATTTTGAATTTGCAGACAAGGACAAAATAGTATAAGACAATATGCAACACAATGTTATAACTAAACTTAAAATCACATACATTACATGTGATAAAATAAAAGTTGGATCAACCTTCAAATTTGAAAACAAAGAAAAATTTTTCAAACACTTACCACTTATATACGGATCTGCCATTGATAGTCACATCTTTTGTATTTTTTGTTTGTGTCAGTGCGATTTTATGAATTTCAACAACCATCTGTCATGGGTTTTAAAGGCGCCGTATTTCTCGTAGAAGTTAAATGCCATAGCAATCCGAAATATTATTTACTCGCATTTATAGAGATGCATTTTACACGTTACAATCACATCAGTTATGGGTTTAACGAGCCTTATTTTTTCGTAGAAATTGAATACCATAAGAATCCAAACCGCTGGGTATAAAAATCTGTCCAAAAGCTTACAGTTACTTTATTGATTTAGAAGTTGGAATTTTAACAGGTATTTGTTTCACTGACAGAAAGATAGAAGCGGAGCGACCTTAAATACGCCCTATCGCCTTGACGCCCCGACCTTAAAAAAAGTAGACATTAAATTATCCAATAATTAATAATTTGCACTTAGATATTATACACGAACATGATAACTTAATGAGTTTAATATAAGTAAGGGTAAGCAGTTGGTACTTGATGGAGTTATTAACCACTTAATATAATATTATAAATGTATTTGTATGGTTTTAAAAATAAACCCATCAGTTTGAGTGTCACTGCTTAAATGGAATTATTATCATTACGCTCCAATATCAAGCACTTAGCCCTATCTCTTTTTGTGCTCTGTTCTACAATGTAAATATTAGCGTAAAGCCTAAATTGAAAATCACTCATTTTAAAAATTATACCAGCATTTTTGAATAGTATAAGCACATTACTCATCTGAAGCATCTAAACCACATAAAGCCAAGCAAGAAGTGAACAGATAATGAATAAGAATTAATAAAGAACAGAGGTTAAGACAATGTAAATTTAGGATGGAATTTGCTCGATTGTGAACTTATTATGTAAGGCATGTAGTTATGCTAAAGTGTTGTTTTTTAGTCCATCTTGTTTATTGTAGTGAAAGTAACTCGCCTGTAACAGCATTATTGATTTTGGTCAGTTCACAAAAAAATATCGTACGCAGTTTGAAATTGTTCTAATCTGGAATTTCAGGTTTTGTCAAATACCTTAAATTCTTTCGCTAACGGTTTATGTATTTTTCTGTAATAATATTGGCATTCTTTTTCAAATTTTTTAACAAAGATTTATATTGACACAGATTCCTTAGATTTAAAAAAGTTCTAAAATCTTTTGTAATGTGAATAGGCAATTTCAGTTTTGATTTACATCAGTTTGTTATTCGTGCTCACTGCTCAGTGATGTATGTCTTGAATTATCAAGCGAATAATGCTTTCAATTTCATGCAAAAGCGTTATTCAATATTAGCTTGATGAAATTTTAGGAAATGGAATGGTGAATGTAATTATTTGCACTAAACTACGTAATACGGGCAATAAAGTTATATAAATTACAATGAACGTAATGAAAGGTATTTCAATTTGAGCATTCAGCATGTTTAACAATTTAAAGCGAAAAATAAAATTTTATGTTTTAAGTCAAACCAATAGCATCAAGTTGATGCAATTTCAGGATAGATCCAATCCAATAACTGATCTTTTTATGTGTTTATTCATAGTCAAAAAGGCAAACAATGAATGTGTGATAATAAATCAGCGCACTGTAGTAAAAAACATTATTACACGTTTTAAAACTACTGTTTAGGTTTTTTTTAATTGCCCAATAGACGCACCGTACAATAAAAGTCTAATTTACTAATTTCCCAGATTTAGTTTACCACAAAATTTTTTTTTTTTAATTTTGGGTGGGCTTAAGCGCCAAATCCCACCCGTAATCGATGCCCCTGTGTCAAACATTAAGCAAGTCTAACAATTAGTCTTTCATTATAACACATGTTTAATTTAATTGAATTATGTTTTGGTCTATGTAGTATCTATCTCCAATTTACACAACATTAGAGCATATCGTTGCCCAAGAAAAGCAGTGCCATTTTACGACACGCCATTTTACTATGTAATAACAAATATTTGAAATAAGCTAGTCATTGGTTACTTGAACCTCATGACCTAACAACTACACCTGCGGTTCAACTATAATAGAAAACCAATGTAGGCTAGCGCTATTAATAGACATAAAAATAAAATTGAACTATTCGAATAAGGTTCACCACTAGGGCTATATCAGACATTTCGGCCGCTAACAAAAAGAGCATTTGTTACTGGCCAGCAAGGGGGCATTTTTAAGGCATCCAGACATAGAACATACCACCATCAAAGGGAAAGATCGAGACTAGAAATGCTCCTAGTGGGAAATCCTGTTTTTATACATTCCTATAGTTCCCCATGTTCTGATCTAAACTAACACCAACCATGACGGGCAAGCACGGTCACCACCATTACGGTTGTTACTTCAACCCGCGACAACCAGCCACCTACTACAACCTGTTCCACTATCGTCACCTTCTCCTACTCGATCTAGAATAATAATTAATGCCTCCACCACATCCCCGCACTATGACACATCCACATATATAGACCACTACGGATTACACTCCTAGAAACGCCCTCGACCATCACTAATAACTTTACATACTACACAACCTGCCAAATCTAACCACCTCTTCTAGCTGTCGTACCTGTAATATTCCCGATCACTTTTTTAACTCACTAAAGACTTTAAAAACATCGCTTTCAATTAAAATCGCAACCGCCTTCTCGTTATATCTGCTCGTCCAACCGAGAAAACTCGCTTCGGCATCACTTTAGGGGGGGGGGGTCCTACCGTTTCACTACATCAATTATCCGGCCCTTTCTATAACACACCACACCTGGATGTGCATTATATTCTTGTGTAATTCGCAAATTAGATAATTATATCGAAAACGAGGATCTACTCGATGCCGTCACTAATCACCTAGTGGCAAAACCTGTACGCATCATGTCAAAAATTACTAACGTGCTTACATCGCTTCTCCGCCTAATCAGAGACTTCAAATTCACTAGTGACTGTCCTCTCAAATATTCTCCAAGTTTTTGGGACAATACCTATGCGATCCGTCACTTCTCCTACCACCCCCTCTGAGGAGTGTTCCACCTCCTCCATGCGATCCCCCAACTGTAGCAAATGTTACAGATCCAGCATCTGTAAATTCGCCACTCCATCGAAGTGTAACAACTGCTTGGCAGTACATCCATCGTGTTCACTTCAATGCTGAAAGTGACTGGAACCTTCCAGTTTTCTTACATGAATGGCATTCAAAGAACTGCTAGTTTTCTCACCACAATCCGAATCAGAAGCTCCTACTTGTCAGCCTCACATCTAACCCACCACCATTAAAGCCTCCTTTCATATCCTTTCCTAGACCTCTCCTCGCTAACGAGACCACATTAACTGCATCCCTGACTTCACATTCCAGAAACGCTATCAACGTAATACATACGTTTGAACAGATGGAAAGTGTTATACCTTTTCCCTTAATTGGATGTACAATCCTCAAAATATTTTATCATGGATATCATAAGATGAACAATTGACGCTAGAAGCGCCCGTTGGAAACCCAAAAACTTTCTACACGAACATTATATGCACCTCTTTTCCACCATAGCCAATTAAACATTACCAATACTCCTACAAACCGGCACTAGTTACAAATTGCTTTCCGTCAACCGGGACTTACACCATCTATAATACGACGCTGTAACGGTGCACTTCCTTATTCCAGTTATATTATTTTCCTAATATAACCAACCTAGAACCGATACCCGTCTTGTCTTGAAAAGCGTCGCTCTAACATGAACCTTATTGAACAATAGGACAATAGGAATCCATTCTAAGCGCCTATGAAACCCAACCAAGTTAGTTTATCTTATGAAAAGAACGTATCTTAGTACCCAAGTCCAGGATGGCCTCAACCACTGTTATAAATAAATGTTTTCTTACCTGACTACTTTGGTTAGTAAAACTTAGCGCAGGAAACACCTTTTCTGAACCACTTCAACACCCAACGGGAGTACCTGTGTTATACCGTATTCCCCATTGCATAGAAACGTAAGAACGGAGTACAATATAACCCACATCCACACGCACCTTTGCACATACATGCACATGCACACGCTCACGTACATGCACACACATATACGAACACATGCATACACACAGGAACACTCACACAGACAAATGCACATACGCACACACGCACACGCACACCCACACACGGACACATTCACATCCGCAAACATGCATACACACACATGCACACGTGCACACGTGCACACATGCACACATGCACACATGCACACATGCACACATGCACACAGGCACACATGCACACATGCACACGTACACACATGCACACATGCACACGTGCACACATGCACACATGCACACATGCACACATGTACACATGCACACATGCATACATGCACACCTCCACACATGCACACATGCACACATGCACACATGTACGCATGCACACATGCACACATGCACACATGCACACATGCACACATGCACACATGTACACATGCACACATGCACACATGCACACATGCACACAGCACACAGCACACAGCACACATGCACACATGAACACATGCACACATGCACACATGCACACATGCACACATACACACATGCACACATGCACACATCACACACACGCACACACGCACACACGCACACACGCACACACACGCACACACACACACACACAGCACACACGCACACACGTACATACGCACAAACGCCAACAAGCACACACGCACACACGCACACACGCAACACGCACACACACGCACACGCACACGCACACACGCACACACGCATACACGCACACATGCACACACGCACACACGCACACGCACTCACGTACACACGCACACACGACACACCACACACGCACACACGCACACACGCACACACCACACACGCACACAGCACACACGCACACATGCACACATGCACACATGCACACATGCACACATGCACAAATGCACACATGCACACATGCACACATGCACACATGCACACATGCACACACGCACACACGCACACACGCACACATGCACACACGCACACACGCACACACGCTCACACGAACACTCACACAAGCACACGCCCACACACGAACACGCAAATAAGCTCACACGCGCACACGAACACATGTACGCGCGTACGGATACACAGACTTCGTGTGGTAATTTGTAGAAGCTCCGTCAACCGTGGTAAAATGGGTAAATTAGTTGATTTAGCGATAGTGAAAAAATGTGTCTTGCATAGCCTTCTACATCTCCATGTGTACATGTAGGTTAGAAAGTAAAAACTAAAAGTAGTCGCAGCGCTGAATTTCCGTTTTATTCTGTAGTTTTATGACGTCTCACCTCAAGCTCACTTATTGTAGTTTACACGTGCACACATGCACACATGCACACATGCACACATGCACACATGCACACAGGCACACATGCACACATGCACACGTACACACATGCACACATGCACACGTGCACACATGCACACATGCACACATGCACACATGTACACATGCACACATGCATACATGCACACCTCCACACATGCACACATGCACACATGCACACATGTGCGCATGCACACATGCACACATGCACACATGCACACATGCACACATGCACACATGTACACATGCACACATGCACACATGCACACATGCACACACGCACACACGCACACACGCACACATGCACACATGAACACATGCACACATGCACAAATGCACACATGCACACATACACACATGCACACATGCACACATACACACACGCACACACGCACACACGCACACACGCACACACGCACACACGCACACACGCACACATGCACACACGCACACACGTACATACGCACAAACGCCAACAAGCACACACGCACACACGCACACACGCATACACGCACACACGCATACACGCACACATGCACACACGCACACACGCACACGCACTCACGTACACACGCACACACGCACACACCCACACACGCACACACGCACACACGCACACACGCACACACGCACACACGCACACAAGCACACACGCACACATGCACAATGCACACATGCACACATGCACACATGCACAAATGCACACATGCACACATGCACACATGCACACACGCACACATGCACACACGCACACACGCACACACGCTCACACGCTCACACGAACACTCACACAAGCACACGCCCACACACGAACACGCAAATAAGCTCACACGCGCACACGAACACATGTACGCGCGTACGGATACACAGACTTCGTGTG
Organism: Vesta saturnalis; assembly: GCA_036346205.1. Classification (NCBI taxonomy): domain Eukaryota; kingdom Metazoa; phylum Arthropoda; class Insecta; order Coleoptera; family Lampyridae; genus Vesta; species Vesta saturnalis. The sequence goes on along the minus strand of JARFJB010000145.1, from coordinate 1,199,540 downwards.
GTAATTTGTAGAAGCTCCGTCAACCGTGGTAAAATGGGTAAATTAGTTGATTTAGCGATAGTGAAAAAATGTGTCTTGCATAGCCTTCTACATCTTCATGTGTACATGTAGGTTAGAAAGTAAAAACTAAAAGTAGTCGCAGCGCTGAATTTCCGTTTTATTCTGTAGTTTTATGACGTCTCACCTCAAGCTCACTTATTGTAGTTTACGAAATTGAATTTTAATTCAACTTAACGTTTTTAAAGTTAGAATAAATAAATCGTGCCCACATTCTTTATACTTAATTTATCGCTTACAACCTGTTCTAGTTACGGAAAGTTTATTTTCGTAACTAGAATTTAACTAATCTACGGCCAACAAATTCTCGGGGAAACTTTCAAAGCGGAAAATGTTTTAATCAACACTCAACGGAGTACCTCAGTGTTATACCGTATTCTCCATTGGATAGAAACTGTAAGAACGGAGTACAATATTAACCCACATCCACGACGCACCTTTGCACATACATTCACATGCACACGCTCACGTACATGCACACATATACGAACATATGCATCACAAGGAACACTCACACAGACACATTGCACATACGCATCACACGCACACGCACACACACGACACATTCAATCGCACACATGCATACACAGACATGCACACTGCACATGCACACGCACACAGCACACGCATCATCGCACACATCACACACAGACACATGCACACTGCACACATGCACACATGCACACATGCACACATGCACACATGCACACATGCACGCACACATGCACACAGCACACATGCACACAACACACATGCACACATGCACATGCACACATGCAGCACACACACACATGCACAACACACATGCACACACACAACACGCACAGCACATGACACATGCACATACAATGCACATGCACACGCACACGTACCACACCCACACGCACACCACACACCACACGCACAGAACACGCACCCACACCACACACGCACACCACACACACCACACACACACACACACACGCACACCACACACGACACGCACGCACACACGCACACCGCACACGCACACAGCACACGCACACCCACAACCACACGACACACGACACACACACACACACACGCAACGCACACGCACAAGCACAGCACATGCACACATGCACACATGCACAATGCACACGCACACGCACACGCACACGCACACGCACACGCACACGCACACAGCACACGCACACCCACACACACCACACACGCACACGCACGAACACTCACACACACGCCACACACGAACACGCAAATAAGCTCACGCGCACACGAACACATGTACGGATACACAGACTTCGTGTGGTAATTTTAGAAGCTCCGTCAACCGTGGTAAAATGGGTAAATTAGTTGATTTAGCGATAGTGAAAAAATGTGTCTTGCATAGCCTTCTACATCTTCATGTGTACATGTAGGTTAGAAAGTAAAAACTAAAAGTAGTCGCAGCGCTGAATTTCCGTTTTATTCTGTAGTTTTATGACGTCTCACCTCAAGCTCACTTATTGTAGTTTACGAAATTGAATTTTAATTCAACTTAACGTTTTTTTTAAATTAGATTTCGTGCCCACACAACTTAATTATCGCTTAAACCTGTTCTAGACGGAAAGTTTATTTTCGTAACTAGAATTAACTAATCTACGGCAACAATTCTCGGGGAAATTTCAAAGCGGAAAATGTTTTAATCAACACTCAACGGGAGTACCTCAGTGTTATACCGTATTCTCCATTGGATAGAAACGTAAGAACGGAGTACAATATAACCCACATCCACACGCACCTTTGCACATACATTCACATGCACACGCTCTCGTACATGCACACACATATACGAACATATGCATACACACAGGAACACTCACACACAGACACATGCACATGCACACTGCACACACACAGCACGGACAGCACACATGCACACATGACACACATGCAACAACATGCACACTGCACACATGCACACATGCACACTGCACACATGCACACATGCACACATGCACACTGCACACATGCACACACACATGCACACTGCACACATGCACACATGCACACATGCACACATGCACACATGCACACATGCACACATGCACACATGCACAGCACAAGCACAATGCACACACACAGCACACACGCACACAGCACACAGCACACAGCACACAGCACACACACACGCACACACGCACACACCATACACGCACACACGCACACACGCACACCACACACACACACGCACACACGACACACGCACACACGCACACACACAACGCACACGCACACACGCACACACGCACACACGCACACACGCACACACGCACACAGCACACACGCACACGCACACGCACACACGCACACGCACCACACGCACACACACGCACACACGAACACACGACACGACACCACACACGCACACACGCACAGACGCACACGCACACATGCACAATGCACACATGCACACATGCACACATGCACACATGCACATATGCACACACGCACACGCGCACACACGCACACACGCACACACGCACACACGCACACACGCACACGCACACACGCACACACACACACACACGCACACACGCACACACGCTCACACGAACACTCACACAAGCACACGCCCACACACGAACACGCAAATAAGCTCACACGCGCACACGAACACATGTACGCGCGTACGGATACACAGACTTCGTGTGGTAATTTGTAGAAGCTCCGTCAACCGTGGTAAAATGGGTAAATTAGTTGATTTAGCGATAGTGAAAAAATGTGTCTTGCATAGCCTTCTACATCTCTATGTGTACATGTAGGTTAGAAAGTAAAAACTAAAAGTAGTCGCAGCGCTGAATTTCCGTTTTGTGGCTATTCTGTAGTTTTATGACGTCTCACCTCAAGCTCACTTGTTGTAGTTTACGAAATTGAATTTTAATTCAACTTAACGTTTTTTTTAAATTAGATTTCGTGCCCACACAACTTAATTATCGCTTAAACCTGTTCTAGACGGAAAGTTTGTTTTCGTAACTACAATTAACGGCAACAATTCTCGGGGAAATTTCAAAGCGGAAAATGTTTTAATAATATTTAATCATAATGCCATTCTCCCGTATATTTCGTTTTTTTTTGTATAGAAAATCTGCCCACATTTTGGTAAACTAGCACCAAATAAATAGTCAGTCTTTTAGTAGAATAATTAAGAGTCAACTCATCCACCAGCCAAATATACCAAAGATAAGCAAAAGACATTTCTTACTTAGAACATTTTCTAATCGTAAATAAAGATATTTTAATTTAAAAGGTGGGAAACCACCATCCACACTTAAAGGTTCAAATATTGACTTAGTTTTAAAATATTCTCCAATAAATCATTTAATTAAGGTCCCATGTACCTCTACCAGAGAACTCTTTAAAAATTTAACTTTAACTTGGCAAGTTTGTGTCCAACTGAGGATGCTGCCAGCATTCCCTGAAGTGCAAGTGGGGAATCCGCAGCAGTGGGACTGGAGGAGCACTAAGACGGCTTAGTCCTAAATGTCACAGCACTTGCATCCCAAGAACTGTTGAACAGCATTACGTGCTCTTGAACCAAAGGATGTCAAACAACTTACTTTTGCCGAAAGATAGAAACAGATGTTATTTGTGCCAAATATAAAGGTCACACGTGCACTATTTTCCTGTCTGCGGAAAATATTTTATTTACTTCTTTAAACTGATCCACATGACAAAGAATAATAAGCTAATCTTCAGAAGATAAACCCGGTAGACATCTAAGAGCTCACCCATGAATCATCCTCTGCTAAGTAGCGTATATGTAAACGAATAATTGCTTTAATTAAAATTGACGTCAATACATTGATTTCCACATTACTCTTTCGTTACGTACACAGAAATTCAATGTTATGCGTACCTACCACATGCAATTTCTTATAATGTGGATTCTTTGTTTAGTCTAACCCTGCTCTGCTAATTTAACGACCAACAGGCACTTCATACTACCTTCAGTTTTCAATGTATTAGATTCAACGATAGGGTATTAAGGGAAGAGTAGGGATATTTGATCCAGTTTTTTGGAATTAATTCTCACAATAGAATATATTTATGATTTTTTCTATTTTAACAACCTTGTCACAAAAGTTAATACTCGACTAGTGGTAAAAAACGTTTCTATAAAGTAAAAAGTATTTATCATTTATGTCGCAAATGAGATCAAATGTCTCTGTATCAGGCAGACTTGATCCGCCAAGCTGGGAGAGCTGATCATATCGCTCTATGTTACTTTTTGTTATACATCCCCCGACATAAAATTCCGGACAAGGATAATTTAAGTTAATTCTGGTCGCCCACAACATTTTTAATTGTTTTCGGTTTTTGGTCAAATTTTTAGTATTGTCATTTGTGTTTTAGTGTTATCCTCAATTTGAACTATTAAAAAAATGATGGTTTAATCATTAAACAGGAAGAAACAAAAGTTAGTTTCTTACCCTTAGATACTTAACGCCCTGTGGAAAAATTGAGCGGTAAAATTTATTTCCATTATATGCCGGTTTGAAGTGTGATCTTTTCTTAACAAAGTGTTATTTCATTCACGTCCAAATTTCGCTTTTTAAGAGAAGCTGTAAATTTTTAAAAAGTCTTGCAGTATTTCAATTTTATTAACAATTAGAACATTACATTATCTTATTGAGTAGCCTAAGCAAAACATCCAAAAACTAATAGCGCGTATTGCCAGCTCGTGTTCTTATCACTTCTTCCATGCGACGTAGCATGCTTTTAATGCAGTTTTGAATTACTTCTTGATGAATATTTTCCCATTCTTCCAGGAGGGCTGTTCGCAGATCTAGCAAGGGTTCTGTGTGTCGGTGTCCAACACATCTTCCTAACATATCCCATACGTGTTCAATTGGGTTTAAATCCTGACTACGCGGTGGCTACTCCAATCGCTGAGTGTTAACTTCTTCTAAATATTCTGTCACATTCCGTGCAACGTGGAGCCTGGCATTATTTTGCATTAAAAGGTCTTGTCCGACAAACAGAGTGAAGGGTATCACGTAACCAGTTAAACATTGCTGCGTATAACGGATAGCGGTTAAACAATCATCACTAGGTCGATGCGGGCATATAGTGGTACCCTAGCCCCTTACCTCGAGACACGTTCACGTCCGTCAGGTGAACGTAGACAAAAGTGCGATTTGACCGTGAATAATACACGCATCTACTCTTCTGCTCTCCAGTTCCTGTGTTCATGCGTAAAATTTGATCACTCTGTACGGTGAGCTGGAAGTAATAGAGGGCATGAAACATCAATCCTCTTTCTTGTAACATATTCTGCATGCACGTACTTTATGAAGTCTACGGCTAATAACGTTAGAAGGTACGCCACGATTTCGTAATGCTGTTAGATTTATGAAACGGTTATTACATTGGTTGGTAACACGTGATCTCCCTGATTGTGTATTCACCAGTTTGACGAGACCGACTGATAGTGTCATTTTTTTAAAACAAAAAATTTTTAAAACATGTATTCTGTAATGACAGTAGTGCCACTTTGTTTAAAAATGCTCGTTACTACGCAACCAATAAGGCTATTAGATAAGGTAAGTTGGATGTTTTGCTTAGGTTGCTCGATAAGATAATGTGCGTTCTAAATTGTTAATAATATTTAAATACTGCTACTGTTTTTTAAAAATTTGCAGCTTCTCTTAAAAAGCAGATATTGAATGAAAAAACATTTTGTTTTTTCCTGTATAATGATCTAAATAACTCAAATTCAGGATAACACTCTTAGACAAACGTCAATAATCTGATAAAAATTTGACCAAAATCCGAAAACAATTAAAAATGTTACGGGCTACCAAAATTAACTTAAATTATTTTTGTCCGGAGTTTTTATCGGGAGTGTAATAATGTGGGGGCGTATGGGAAAATTAAATTGACAAAGTATGGGAGTATTTTTATTAAATTAAATTTAAATAGTTTAACACAAACATGCGGAAATTGTATGTTAAATTTGTAGTGTCCATGTCTGAGGTCAGGTATTGGCAAAACCATTTTGAAATTATTTATCTTAACACAGGCCCTCCTCTCTAGTTGCTGGGAAGTAAAAATGTGCCCTTTTTTTCGTAAGAACGTTTCGGAATATGTTGGGTCAACTTCGATCACTTGCCCCACAAAATAAGTTGGGCCTTTTTTTTTGCTAAACTCTACAAATACAGAGTCCTTGATTTTAGGAGTGCACACCTCAAAGAAATCGACCGCTTACATTTCAAAGTCGTCTGAGGAAACTGAAAATGGATCGACGTCATATAAACTATCGTCACTAATCTCTCAAACCTGTTCATCTTCGGAACTGTCACCTTTTAACTGTTCCTTCTTTCTACTACTTATTTTCTCACTTTTCTTTCTTTTGTAAAATTATTCTTCACAATTGAAGTTTTTTTGTCAGATTCTACTTGATCTGCTTCTAATATCACTTTCTCAGGTGTATCAGTCAGAATCCTACATCGATCTCGTTTGCGGCCTTTCATTTGCTTCTCGACCCTCTGTGCGTCCTTGCAAAATGGTAAAACTTCTATTGTATATAGGATTTATAACTGGCGATTGATGACTTTTGGCAGATGGCCCGGATTGTGGACTAGGTGATCGTACCATGGGCAATTTCGAAACAACAGGGTTTAGAGTTTCTTTCATAGGGTTTGGCCTATCAAACACCAAACTTGCACAAATCTTATCGTCTCTAACAATATTTGAATTAAATGGAAAGATTCCAGATACTCTGAAGCCACTTAGGATATTCGCTGAAGTGAAAACCATGGGGTAAGGTTCTCCAAGAGGTTCTGGAATGTCGCATATTGTTAAATATTTTCCTCCATAATTGGTCACCCAATCAGATGCATTGCAGTTGTAGTATGTTTTTAATGGTCCAAAAACAGTTCGAACCAGTGGCTGCAACTTGTGTGATGTATGTGCTGGCAACGTTAGTAGGATAATAGCATTGGTTTGGGCAAAACCTATAACTTCAATATGCACGTGACTATCATGGTTATCAAAAATAACTTATTGTTTGTTGTCCGGGCTGCAGTTGGTATGCTTCTGAAGGTGTTGCAGATACTTGATGAAGTTCTCTCTGGTCATCCATCCAGATGAGTCTTTCAGCATGCTATCTTGCCAGTTGACATGTTGAAAAATAAGAAAGGGGTGGACGTGATTTCAACATGCATTTACTGCACAACAAACGGTTACGAGCCGTCCTCTCTCACTTTAGTTGCTTGTTTAAAAACTTTCTCTCCAATGATTTTTCCAGGTTTATGAACTCCTGTTTCATCAACATTTTCAAATTTTTCAGGTGCAAACCTATACATTTGAAGTCTAGCTCGCGTTTTTAAAAGAAGTTCTCACAGTAAATTGATTAAATTCTGAGCTACGTGCTAGACTAGTCCCTCCATAAAATTCTTCGTCTAATCCTTGCCTGCAAATGTTTTTATATCCCATGAGGGACATAAAAGGTAAAATCGCATCATTTTTTAAGAGGTAAGCCATAATTTAGGCGGGGCGCTTGGATAAGATACTCCGAAAGCTGCAGTTCTTCACTTCTAGAAACTTGAGTTTTTTTATATCCGGGCAAGAGGTTTTCTCCTCTTCTAATTAATCTCTTGAGAGTCATAACGTTGATTTTGAAATGTTTGGCACTACCTTTAAGAGACCCTTCATTCTTGACAGCAGTAACAGCTGCAGATACAGTTTCGGGGTCATACTGAACCTTACATTTGTAATTGTAATCTGAACCAAAAACGTAGGTATTACAATTAAAACTTGGTGAGGGAAACTTGATGCTCTGATCATCTTTGCTTTAACAAGGTGGGATCAACTCTTCGGAGAGCACATTAAATGCTTGAAAAGGTAATATACTAAAACTTAACCTCAAGAACGTAGCGCAAATTACGTAACATGTTCCCTATAAATCCACGCAACACCGCTACCATTCCAAAAACTAGTTCATATTTATATAGACTGCGTAATAAAAAACTTGGTCTTTAATCACATATTTAACCACAACAAAAACAAAAAGAATTAAAAAAAAAACAGCTTGGGAAACCTCCGTCGTCTGATGTAACTTGTTTACTAAAAGCACACTGTAGCACTATATAATTACAAACACACACGAATTAATAATTCAACGTAAAAGAGTTTACGCACAAAAATCAATATCTAATTTATCAAAAATAAAATGAAAAATCAATACTATTTGTTTATGTTAAATTCTACGAACTTTTAAAACTATTCGAATATATATATATATATATATATATATATATATATATATATATATATATATATATATATAGGAATATTTCTATACAACTATTCTAGGAATTTAATAAAAGGGGGACAACACTTTTATGAGTGCAATGCCGTCATATAAGACATCGGCTTTAAAATGAATATTTTTTCTATTTGATAAACTAGGACTTCTGGTTTTACTGTAATCTTTTCTTTTTGATTAAATAGAATAGGTAACATGACATAGATCGTAAATTCGAATACAGATGAAGATGTTATCCTCGGGCTTTCTTTAAACCCTTTTACGAAATCCGATAATCTCGTAATTATTAATATGGTATACAGCAGTTTTGTGTTCTATTTTCTATGCGAATGATTCTATCGCTTACTGGAAAAATATTATATAAACAGAATGCTTTTTAGAGAGAATTAATTCGGAATGTTTAAGATATATAAATTTGATTTTATTTTTAAAGAATTGGTTAAGTCGAAGGATGCTAGATCCACGAGACCTACGCCTTTCGGACAAGCAAAGGTAAAAGTATCACCTCAAAAGGTATACGCCTTAGGGGATAATTCCTTTAGGAGACCTCAGTGCAAGTTTTCCGCTGGCTTGCTCTCCCGGAAAGTATCAGTGTACAGGTGTTTGTTTTCCTAGGGCTTAAGGTCCAGCGAAGTGTCAGTGTATAGGTATTGCGGTGTTTCTCTTTTTACAGACAGATCGATTTATAATCTACCAAAGGCAGAAAAGGAATCTTTCTAACTGGAAACTGGTCGGATAAATGTGATAGAAAATTTTATAATTTACCCAAGTGAGCCAGCAGGTAGAGGTAAAATAAATTCGGCTGTTTAGTAGGTCGGTCAATATGTCAGGACGGAAGCTACAAGATAGTTGACGACTTCAGAACAGAAGTCAACAGGATAATTATTCTCGGGTTGCGGTTCCGCTTATATAGTCTGTGCTATAACGTGATTGGATAATTCGCGGTCGGACAGGATTGGACAAGAACGAGGTGATGTTTTGGTGGGGTACTTGCGCCAAAATCTTAAACGATTTCTTGATTACGGAAGAAGGGGCAAAATTAATTATTTTAAGTATATCGGAGCATTCTCTGTAATAATTGAAAATAATTAATTTGCGAATTTATATAATGCTTTCTGGATCAGTTTTGCTAACCAAACTCGGTACAAGAAATTCAAATTCAGCAAATTTAAAGTGCAAATTAGACACAGCGGGAACTTTTAGTTTTTTCTTATATCAATGTACACAAATGAACAAATTAAGCAGTGGGGGTGTTCTGAACGCAAAAAATGTATGCTCAACATTTTCAGCTATTTGACATTTTTTATTTGGATCAACTGTTTTTGTGTTTGAGCTTTGTGGAGCCATAACACACTTCTGTCAAAATGGTAACATTTGTCTGTGTTTGACTTCCGATTCTGCCCAAACCGCATAATTTAACGATCCTTAATTTTGGTAAGAATATAATTTTTTGTATGATGCGCCTTTCTGATGTTATAAGTCTAAAACTGAAAAAAGTGTTACAATTATACGGTACATAAAAAATTGAACTACATATTCATCTGAATTTTTGTTTACTGAAAATGTAACGCTAGTCTCGTACGTGATAAAACCACGTAAATTTATCGTATTGTTATCAACAATGCACAATACTCACGAAATAACTGATGCCAAAACAAAGTTCAAACCTAATATTTTACAACTGTACAACGAGTGGCGTGGATGTCCTTGACAAATGGATACGCGAGTACACATGTAAGCGTGCGACAAGAAGATGGCCACTCGCGGTGTTTATGAATATTATAGACATTGCCGCCTACAATGCCTTCGTAATTTAGACAACTAAAGATAACACCTTAACTGGATATTTCTCACAGAACATAAGAAGGGAAATATTCTTACAAGAATTGGGAATAGGTTTAGTACCGACAAATATAGAGAATGTGCGAAAAAATAAGTCAGGATGGTAGAGGAATTTCCAAGAAAACAATCCGAGCCATCGAAAGCACAGGAAGAGTAATTGTGGGACAACAAACCACCGTACAAACGGCAAAACGTCGACGTTGTTATTTGTGCCGTGGGAATGATAATAAATATTCCACAAGGTAATAATTGAATTTTTTTTGTAAAATTGTTTAAACAAATATTGTTTACTTGGTACTATACCAAAAATAATATTAATTTATTGAATTATATGTTTGTTCTTTTCAATAGTATAAATATTTAAATATTATGTAATAAAAACAATTGGGTCATAAATGACCCAATTATGGTAGTTCACGTTTGGATTTTTTTGTTGTGGTATGTACGATGGTTAAAACTGCATAAATAAATTGTAAGCGAGTTAGGAATAATAATTGAGATAAAAATAAGTAAAAAAAAAACATTTAAAAAAACGCGTTTATTTCCAAATGTATTAAAAAGAGTAAAATAATTTTTTATCAACCCAGTAACATCAAAAATTTTTGTGACCAAAAATAAAGTTTGGGGCGCTCTTTGCAAAAATTTTTGATGTTAATGGGTTGATAAAAAATTATTTTATTCTTTGTAGTACATTTAGAAATAAAAGCGTTTTTTAAAAATGTTTTTGTTACTTATTTTTATTTTCTACTTTTTAATCGCTTGGGTGTAAGTTCCAACAAAGAAAGAAACTCAATTTTGCAAGACCCTAGTTTTATAAACAAAAATTTCGAACTTACTTGGCCAATATACACATGTATGCCGAAATTCATCTGTACCGGAGATCGGAAATAGTTGAATTTTTTTACCGAATACAATACTTTGGACCACACGGGTGCAGCCCGCTGATCTTCAACTCAACCTGTCGTAAATTTTTGTGCAAGGTCTTATGCTAAAAGCTTAAGTCCTGAATTTCAAGGCCCTAGCTTTATAAACAAAAATTTCGACAATACTTAGCCAAAGGAGGGGGCACGTTTTAAATGTAAAATACCTTTCGGTCAGAATTTAACCAAATTTTGATATGTTCTAGAACTTGACCAATTGATCAAATGTCTTCATTGTCGAAAGCTCAAAGCTCAACAGTTTTTGATATACAGGGTCTGCAATATCACTATTTGATACTTTCAATATATCATAAAATGCACATTTTTGTCAATATTAACGCAAAACTTAGTGAAATGTTATTTTATTGTGTGTCCATTTAAATTATTATTGCATGTTAAGTCCCCTAGACGTCCGTTATATAGAGTGTTTCATTTTTTTAATAGATTTAATTGAGTATTATTATACTTCCTGGTTAATTTTCTGATAACTTAATTGAAATGTCTATATTAAAATAAACTATTTGCTAACTGTATATACCTACATAATAGTCACGATGTGTTTATACTGATACTGGGTGTCCAAGTACAAAGGACCAAAGCAATATCTTAAACTTCATATAGGTACGGAAAAAACCGTTAACATAAAAAATCCCTTGCAATTGGATGTCGTAGCGAAACACAAAGCTTTTGGAGGTTGACAGATAGAAAGGTTAGATGTGCTTCATTTATTATGCTCACTATTTTCTAATAAAGTTGTCAGTAGATTCTTTTGATAAAGAAGGCGCTTGTAGAAGTTCATCTTTATTTTGCAAAACTAAGAAAAGAAAATTCTTTAAGATACGAGTGTCTTCACTGTTCACACCATCGACAGACCGGTTTCGCAGGTCTACCTCCATCATCACTACCGCTTTGTACAGTCATTGGAAATAAGAAATGTTTATGTAGAAACGCTAATGAACGTATTTTAATATATTAAAAATATCTAAGCTTAATAAGATATCAGTTAACTGAACTGATGAGGCAGAAAATAGTAAATAATTTTTGGTCTTGATATAACCATTGTCATAGAAATCAAAAAGTTGCATAATCAAATGTTAAATGTCTATCACCTCCACATTATTTGCATTTAGTATATTTGATTAGCTCTTGATACCTAGCGTATCCTAAAAACCATAGTACAGCTGCCACATGAGAACAAGTACCTAAAGTTCTGGCACCAGTCTTGCAGGTGCAGTAAGTACCTAATATTGGGTTAGGTTCTTCTTTATCATTATTCGGCACAAATGTAATCCACAACTGGTAACGAGTAGCATTTCTGAGGCGAGAATATATCCTTACCCGTATAAAACCGGGTTCGTAGTTTTCATCAAATTGATATTGAACCTGGCGGTCCTCTATTTCAATGTCCTGTATATAAGAAGGAGCAAGCTTTAATTGAAAAATACCTACAGTTAACTCTTTAAGATAGTAATGTGACAAACGTGGGAATGAGGGAACGATAATTTCATTTAAATCAACCCATCTGCCCCTTCTAGCGCGCGTTTTCCTCCTCAACCCTGGATTGAACAACATTTGGCTCTTGAACTTTTTGAAGAATATTTTCAGCTAGCTCAATAGTAGCATCTTGCATTAAAATGGGTGGAAAATATTTATTTATAAATGCTCCAGAAATTTTAAGAAAATCAGCAATATTACAATTGTGGGGTGTTTTTATCTTAAAGCTAAAAAATTTAAAAATTGATTTTAAGTGCCCATTGCGTGCTTCTACTATCCACCTGGTTTTCGTAACGAGGCTACTATCATTAGCCTCTTATGTGGATAACTGGGCAAAAAGGCTGGCATTTTAAAATTAATACCTAATCTATTTAAAGCTGTACCAAGTACCGGCGGTCGAGAATAAAAATATCTCCTTCATTAAACCATTCACGCATTCCATTCACATCTCTATTAAATTCACTTATAAGTATGCTAGCATCGTTGCTTTCAGAATTTGAGAAATATGGCCCTTGAATGTCTAGAATAAATCCGCTCGGGCAACAAGCAGAGATGGCTTGATAAGATGTTTACCCTTATAAGTACAGTAGGACTGTCGCAACACTTTAAAACAAAAACTTTTCTCTATTTCTAGACAAGTACAGTGTCATTATACACTACAACTTGAGGCCGATCCAGGTTTTGATTGTATAGACGATTTGCAAAAGGAGTTACACGATTTTCGATGTAGCTGTCTCTTGTAGCAGTAAATTCAATATTTTGTTGTACAAATCTTGCAGAAAGAGATTGTCTAACTAGAGATATAGCTAAACTGGCTTGTTGTCTTGTGGAATAATTAAAAATAACCGCTAAAAACTATCACTAAGACCTTGTCGTAACTTGCACAGGAATGCTAGGAGATCTTTTTTATTTACATATCTCAAAGAGTTTCCTATTCTAACGGGGTCACAAAAGTTGAAAAGATTATTAAATTGATCTTTGGTTATAGGAGAAACTGCTTTAAATTGAGAATCTGTGAAGTTATTTTCGTAAGCCGTGTGGTAGCTTTTTTTATTAATTTCCTTACGTAATGCTTGTAAAAAAATATAAATCTCATTACCTGCTAATAATGGCCGATTTACATATCGTAACCCAGGGAGCAGAAACTCAAACAGATTACCATTCTCATCCAAATGAGTATTACAGCAGTACGTATTTTCTGGCACGTACATATCTCTCTCAACAAAAATATTAATTCTACCTTTCATGGATATTTTATGTATATCATTCCCATCGTTACAAATGCAGCATAAGTGAGTTGACCTTTGTAACACATTTAATCGCAAACAATTTGGGTTATTGTCTATTGCTTGAATTTCCCTTACAATACAAATATTGCAGACATTGCAGATTCGAGTTTCTTCTATTATGACCCGCTCTGGTAGATTTGCTTCGCGGAGACGTGCAATCACAATTTCCTGCTTTCTTGCATTTACCTCATCACTTATTTTCACCATAACCCTAGTAACTAAAGCATTTCCACAAGCAAAACATGGAATATGATTCATTTTTCACAAAAACTCTTCAACGATTTTAATTCAAAAGTAGATTTGCAACTAAGCATCAACAATATCACTTAATTAGTGGATTAATTTTGACGTTTCATAGCCACCTACTATATTGTTGTTATTTTATAAGTTTGGGAATAGAAAAAGAATAATTGTAGTGAAAAACGGAAAGAAAAGTGCAAAATCAGAAAAATCTAGTTGTACGAATAAAAGCAGAAGAAAAGCGCAATACCACATTACGGTTTTGGTTTAAACGAATAAGTAAATACTAAATATAACTTTATTAGAAAATAGTGAGCATAATAAATGAAGCACATCTAACCTTTCTATCTGTCAATCTCCAAAAGCTTTGTATTTCGCAACGACATCCAATTGCAAGGGATTTTTTATGTTAACGGTTTTCTCCGTACCTATATGAAGTTTAAGATATCGCTTTGGTCCTTTGTATTTGGACACCCAGTATCAGTATAAACACATCGTGACTATTATGTAGGTATATACAGTTAGCAAATAGTTTATTTTAATATGGACATTTTAATTAAGTTATCAGAAAATTAACTAGGAAGTATAATAATACTCAATTAAATCTATTAAAGAAATGAAACACTCTGTATAACGGACGTCTAGGGACTTAACTGCAATAATTAAATGCATATATATATATATATATATATATATATATATATATAATATATATATATAATAATTTGTTAACTCCATTCACCAAAATATCAAAACAATACCACCGTATAATCTTTCAGATACGTATATTTGGTCTCACCCTGTATATCAGGTGTATGTACAAAATAATGAAAGTAAAGAAAAGGTTGTAACCAGTAGTACAAAAAATAACATTTCACTAAGTTTTGCGTTAATATTGGCAAAATGTCCATTTTATGATATATTGAAAGTATCAAATAGTGATATTGCAGACCCTGTATATCAAAAACTGTTGAGCTTTGAGCTTTGGAGCATGAAGACATTTGATCAATTGGTCAAGTTCTAGAACATATCAAAATTTGGTTAAATTCTGACCGAAAGGTATTTTACATTTAAAACGTGCCCCCTCCTTTGGCCGCAAAAGCATAAAATACATATTCGTGTATTGTCATCAAGAATACGCATGTATGTCAAATTTCAGCTCAATCGGAAGTTGTTGAAAATTTATTTACAAGATTTGAACCGGACAGACAAAGTGAGTTGAATAAAAGCGTTAAAAAATATACAGCGCTGGTGTCAAGAGTAATTTGCATATTTTATTCGAAACCGGTACGTTAAATGGAAAAATACTAAGAACACTTTTTTCGCTTGCTTTTGAAAGGTCTCCTAATAATCGAGTGCAATAATTATATATAGGGTGTTCCAATAAAATTAATTATAAAAATACTTTGACCCTACCCTGTAGGAACGCCACGTCAACATAGTGCACGGCACTATTGTGAGTTTATGTTTATAATGTTAATTTAATATATTTAACGGTTGCTAAGAAATGATAATAAATTGATTTGGGAACCTTACTTAATCGCAGTTATCTCAAAAAGTATGCATTTTTCGACCTATGTTTACAGGAATTTTTTCACGAAGAATCACCCTCTGCCATATGGCCGTGCAATTTTTGATCGCCCTGTATATAATGTTAACATTTGTATTTACCAGAAAAAATAAATTGCAGTCAAACTACAAATGCTTCCATAATTCACGTATTACATATTACATCGTGAAAAAAGTATTACGAGTGTAAGTAAAATAAAAGCATAGTGTTACTTTAAACTTAATTAACAAAGTTAATTAACATGCTCGAAACTTGTTGTTGTAATCTATGAACGCTTATAATAATCCCGCTGAAAACAACTGTCCGATAATAAACTCGATCAAAGTTAATGCCTTATTGAATTA
The DNA here is from genome assembly GCA_036346205.1 of Vesta saturnalis. Taxonomy (NCBI): domain Eukaryota; kingdom Metazoa; phylum Arthropoda; class Insecta; order Coleoptera; family Lampyridae; genus Vesta; species Vesta saturnalis. The sequence goes on along the minus strand of JARFJB010000145.1, from coordinate 1,183,494 downwards.
ATAATTTATCTCAATCCTCAACAATAATTAGTTTTCACCTCATTTTCAACTTACACGCATAATTGGCTTTTCAACAGCCACCCATATTCACGAACATACTAAACAGCTTTAGTAATACAATAGGGATTAATGGTCACAGCCAAAAAAATAAAAAATAATAATGAACACTCATTTTAGAATGCCAATTTCAAACGCACTCAATTCTAAGCACTTCAATTAATTCCAAAAATTCTTTGATTAATGTATCCCACTTGTTTTTAAATCAGGATATGTAAAAAATAAGATAGACGATAACAGGTCCACAAATCTTTTATTGATTAATAGACAAAGAAAGATTTTATTTGTGATGCATAAAAGATAGAGATGAAACTGTGCTAGATATGTACAATTTTCAGTTCTTTAACCTTTTGATGGGGTAAGTTCTTGGAGTGATTTATATAATTCAGTTTTTCTTTTCAGTTAGAAATAGAGGGAATCGTTGGATTTGGATAGTGTTGCTACGATTATGTGGAATTTGCTAACTTTCTCTATTCGTAATGACACTTTGGTTTTTAGTTTACGCTCTAATTATTTTGTTATTATGGGAGATTCCATACATAATAAGGAAATGACTGCGTTCTTCAAATTGAAACTTTTTAGTCCGTTATTAATTGTTCAGTGCATTTGAAAAGAACTTTCTGATGCTTAACTTCTTTTTCGTTTTCGTTAAAATAAGTTACTAGAATTTGTTAATTTTAGTTAAAGTACGTGTCAGAATATCAGATAGTAATCTAATAAATGATGTTATTAGTGCACAGTGTCGCTTTCTTGGATGGAAGCGGCAAACAGAAATCAGTAGCAAACCGGGCTAGCTTAAACAAAGGTGCTGCAACTGTGCTGCTTGCAAAATATTGTGTTAAATAAAGACGATTCAAGTAAACGACAAACAAAAAACCACCCTTTAAAATTCGACTAAAGCCTGAAGATCCGACAACTCATAGACGTGCGAATGGGGGTTTCAGTGTATTAACATTTTTAGATCAAACAAATGATAGGCGTGAAAGTATTAAACATTTATATCAAAATGCTGATGTTTTGATTAATATTCAATAATTATAAATGTATGAAAATGTAAACTTTCACCATTATTACACATAATAAAATACTTATATTTTTTGGGGTTTTAAATGGTGTATTTGCATATTATACAATCTACACGTTTCGATAACAGTAGAAGGGGGCCAACTGAAGGACAAAAATAGTGGGGGAAGTCACGCCAACGTGGCCGTGTCCATTTCCCACCTCTATTTTGACGGCTTCTTTTCGGGGGTACCTTTCAACTCCATGACAGAATTTTCAACCCTTGATGGCATTTTACTCCTAATTAATGACCTTTTGACTGGGGGTCACTTTCTTTTCGAGGGCGATTTTCAACCCCTTGATAGAATTTTCAGCCCTTGACAGTATTTTCTCCCCTAATTAAGGACTTTTTGGCAGTCCACCCCAGTGTGTAGGGTTTGGGGATGGTCACGTGACATTTTCACCCCTAATTAAGTCCTCAACCCCTGGAAGTTAGGCAAATGCGCGTATTCTGATTGGAAAGTCTGATGGTTGGCCACGACCCTCCCTAGCTTCTGATTGGTCCACGGACTCCGCCACCTGGTTTCTGATTGGTTGCTGGGCGTCGCTTGTCGGCTATTTTGGAGGACATTTTATCGGTCATGGCGAATAATTTAAAATAGTATCCTAGTAATAGAAGGAGGGCTGCATGGAACAAAATGGAGTGGGGGTAATGAAAAATGGGGCGAGGGTAGAGTGGAAGTCTGGAGCGGGCTTCTTTTCGGGGGCGTTTTTCAACCGCTTGGCTGAATTTTAGCCCCTAATTAAGATCCTTTTGGCTTTATTAAAAGCCTTTCTGACGGTTTAATCCGTTGATTAAGGGTATTGGATGCCCCTAGGTTGTGGTCTAGACGCCATTTTGGCTGAGTTAAGAAGGAGGTTAAGACTGGATAAGACCCTTATAAATGCATAATGGTGGGGTTAAGACTAGGCCACGCTCATTCCTTTTACCTTATTGGTTGTACATGTATTAAGCCAGAGCTAAGACTAGACCACGCCTATTCCTTTTACCTGATTGGTTGAGACAACCCCTATGGTTTCTGATTGGTCCTTAACCCCACTACTCAGCATCGGTGATCTGATTGGAGGACCAAGTTTCTGCGTTCTGATTGGTTATAGCGGGAAATTTTAATCTGTATTCTAATAAGTGGGCCTTGTTTTCAATTATGAGTCATAATTAAATTGCTGGGGGTGTGGCTGTCATCTGGAATGAAGGAAAGGGTTGAGTCAAAGTCCAATTATTTTAATTGTGAGTAAATCAAAGTCCGAGGCCATTTTGTTTTTTAATTTCGAGTCATAATCAAAACCCGCAATTATTTTAATTGTGATCCGTAATTACATTGTATCATCATAACTCTTTTAATTATGAGCCATAATAAAGACCCTCGGTCATTTTGTTAGAATTAAATTGTATCATGATACCCCTTTTGGTCATAATGAAGACCCTCGGCCATTTTGTTTTGGCAGTAAATTTGAATTTGTATACTAATAAGTCGGCCTTAATGCTAACTTGTAAAACCGGTGTAGGGCTGCGCAACTTGCTCTCAGGGCTTCGGGGTTTCGCCCTTCACCAAAAATTTTAATTTATTTGTGACTCCACCTAGCGGTATATTTTAAAAGTACATACAGGACCCTGTAATGATTATGGTGGGAAATTTGAAATAAGGGGCCTAACACTAACTTTACATGTTATGCGGTAAACTTGAATATGTATTCTAACAACGGCGGCTGTTGCTAACTTGTAAGACGTGTATAGGGCTTCGCAAATTGCACTAGGGGGCTTAGCCTTGCATCTAAGTCTCTATAGAGGGGAATTTGAATTTATATTCTAATAAGGGGACCCTAACGCTAACGTATAAAGCTAGTCTTCGGAACTTGTTTTTGTGGCTGCGTACCTCGTTGTCATGGCCACTTTGCTGGAAATATGTTCGTAGTAATTTGTATTTAAGTCTGTACAGGTTATGGCGGGAAACTTGAATTTGTAGTCTAATAATGAGCCCTAATGCTAACTTGTAAGACAGGTATAGGTCATCAAAACCTGCTCTCGAGGCTTCGCTCCCTTATATCTGAATTTGCATTTAAGGCTCTACAGGTTATGGAGGAAAATTTGTACTATAACTCAAAGTAACTTTCGACGTTATTGCGGAGATTTCATACCCTGATAAAAACAATTAAATTAGTAAAGAGGCCTATAACAAAAAGTGTCGTATATTATAATCTAAAATTAAAATCACGGGTTTAAAATATAAAACATAATGATAAAACAGTTAAACTATTAAAAGGACCTATAATTACCGCTATCATGTATTATAAATTAAAATATATCTAAAAATATATTACTGGGTTAAAATATAGAGGGTAGTGAAAAGCAGTTAAAATAGTAAAAATACCTAAAACGAAAGGGTTTTACATGTATCGTGTATTATAAGTTAAAAATATCTAAGAATTGAAATCAGAGATAAAATATGCTGAACGGGATTTTTAAGACTAGAAACTCAAATACGCTTTTGATTACTGCATTTTATTTATGGTCTATCTACTTTCCCTATCCATTAGAATGAAGGCTAATAACGTTGATGTGATTAAGTCCAGATATACTGAATACCTATCTACTTTCACAAATACACTGAAATTCCTCTGACAAAAGGGCCTTAGATCTATAAACAAGGTTGAACACCCCATTTCGTTTTTGAAAATGGACAATGCCATGGGGATAAATAAATAAATAGGATGACTTTCATTTACAACTTTAATAATACGCAAACGTTTTGAAACTAACACCTATTTCATTTCGTATTTTGATAATGCATCTGCGTTTTGAAAATACCAACGGTTTCATTTCGTAAGGCAGCTATAGACGCTCATCATTACCATTAGACAACCACAATAATGATAATATCCCGCAGATTAACGTATACACTATTGTCGAATTTTGCATACAGTGACAACAATACCTTTTACAGTTAAGTCAGTAAAAATGCCTATACAACAGCAAATATAACCTTGAAATCAGACCTCTAGCAATTAAATAAGGTAATTAAAATAAGAGGTAAGGTTAAAATAAAAAACAAGCACTTAGCAGGGTTTTTGGCGATAAACGTATTGGCAGAGCGCCTTGACAGGGTAAACAGCTGCTTACAATCACAACACATTTCACTTTAGGCATCTTGGTTGTAACTCAATAATATAGAGTACTTAGAGCGAGAGAAAGAGCGGTGATACGAGAGAGACGTGAGAAACGAGCAAGACAAGGGAGAAGAGAGAGAAACGATAGAGACGAGGGAAACGAGAGAGGCGAGACAGACGCTGGCGAGACGAGAGAGGCGAGCAGGATCAACTTCTGTTACAGAAAACATTCGCTAGTTATATATCACTAAACGGCGTCGCAAATCTGCTTTTAAAAATACACTACTAGGTAGAACCACGATCAACTTCCATTACAGAAAACATGCGCTAGTTTTAAAATACACCACTAGATGACGCTACAAACAAGTCTGCTTCTAAAAATAAGTGTAATCACACGCGCAAAGAACGTGAACATCATATTTCTATTTTCGCGTAATCAGCTAATTAGAGTTTTAGATGTGCTTGAATAGTGAAAGGTTGTTATTGTGGTTACATAACTGGTAAAATCAGAATACATAAATACTTACCTTATATTAATGATGGCTGGAAGACTCTAAGTACTTTATATTATTCAATTATAAGTAAGACGCCTAAAGTGAAATATGTTGTGATTGTAAGTAGATTTTTACTCTGTCAAGGCGTTCGTCCAATACGTTTATCGCCAACAACCCTGGTAAGTGCTAGTTTTTTATTTTAACCTTACCCCTTATTTTATTTACTTTATTTAATTGCTAGAGGTCTGATTTCAAGTTTGGTTATATTTGCTGTTGCACAGGCATTTTTACTGATTTAACTGTAAAACGTATTTTCTTTTTTGAGTATAGTATAAACTTTTTTTAATGTGAATTATAGTGTCTTGGCAGCCATCGGTTGCAGCTCTTTCTTGACTTTTCAAAAATATCTTCCAGATATTTTCTTTGAACCAGACGGTGCCCAAGCCCTTAGTGCTTTGGCGGTCAGTAATTACTTAGAACACCGTTTCTCAAATTGCGGGATGGCAACGTTCAGTTCGCTGTTATGACCGCCACGATCTTCAGGTCTGTCAATGCTGCATTCCTTCTAGAGGTTTTCTGAAAAGCATAATTTATCGAAACCATCATAATACAGACCCAATTAAGTGAGTCATATTTGTAATTTACATGTAATTAGGTAATAGTGTTATCCGTACTTTCTAAACTCCTTCAGCATCACCTTGGTCGAGTAGCTTCATTATATCCTGTACGCTATCAATATGAGGCCTTCCTTCCAGCAATCTCCTCAGGATAGGTGTATCATCACGAGGTATGATCACTATGTGACTTATGATATTCACTCTTCCGCTCGCTGCTACTGGAACGTCATAAGCCTTGCATGATCGCGACATACCTAAAATCCATAGAACAAAATTACTTATTCGGTGGAAACTTTCATCAACCACTACCACTTGCACAAAATAGATTAAAGCGCTTTTTTACTTCTGTTCGCACATGAAAGAGTAGACGATGATAGTGATGACTACACTGACATTGCATCTAGTGTTGAGGGATTACGTTTATCATGTGATGATAACAGATACCTCAACACTGATGCTTACGACTCTGACGTTACCCCGTTCCCTCTGCCACCCACTCTTTTTTTTAATACGACGCGTAATTTGGCGCAAAAATTCCTAAATTTGAATTTTTTCGGTATCTGAATAACGCTCAACCCTTGGAAAATGTGTAAAGATATTTTTTCAACATAATTTAACTTTTCTATTTAATATTATTTAATACAAATTCAAATAAGTCTAAAAATTAATTAAACTGGATTGAAAATGCTGTACTTTCAATACGTTTTGTAAATACGGGTTGCTTTATTTATTTATTTTTTCAAGTTAGCATCTGGATATGTATTAACCTCTGTCTGATATGAAGGTTTAAACGTCCATCTGACCGATTATTGTTATTATTTTTATAATGTTGCCCATTTTTGTTATAAACGTATTACAGTAGAGGTTGCATAGTAATCCTAAGAAAATTATTATTTAAATTTTCACCGTTATTGGTATTATATTTTCTGTAAACCTTGCAGCTACGTGATCGTCTTTTGAAACATGCGTTCAAATCATCTGCTAATATCATACCATTTTTAATATTTTATATTATTCTACCCTTCAGGTGTTAAATTTATCTATTGCTGAGTCGTTTGGCGAATATCCTATAATTGTAGTTTCTCGACCATACAGCTTCATTTGGACAGTTAGAAGTTTGTGTGAAATATTTCTTACAAACTCTAACAATTGTGGCCTCACTAAGATTGCTATCTTACGGCACGATATCCGACATTCCACGTACATTCCAAATGTCCAGCTCCGTCACGAGACATCATGGGAGGAAAGGAAGATGTACTAAAGTTTTTGCTGTTGGCTTTAGCTAATGACCAAAATTTACGATCACCCACAGGACATGAAACTAATTCTTTGCATTTACGTTCTTCAAATATCTTTTTGATCTTGGTGATGATGCTTTTGCAACTATTTCTTGCGGCAATATAGTTGGCGTGATTTTCGATAGAGATATTTGATTTCCATTTGGTATAGAGTTTATACTTTTGCGATAATGCATCAGTGCAAGCCCTATTAAACCAGTGTTGGGAACGGGCATGACCTACACGATTATGTTTTTTGGGAATGCATAATTCCATACTCATCAGGACAATATATATATATATATATATATATATATATATATATATATATATATATATAAGTTTTTTATTATGTATGATAATGGTTTACATTTTCATATATTATTCAAATAATTATTAATATGACACATAATTGTCATTTTTATTATAATTAATGTGATATTATATTAATACGGTATTTTAGTTAATAATCATTAATTATGTGGGTTGCAATGTTCTTTAGTAAAATTGAACTCTATTTTAAACAATTTAAAATTACATAAACCAAACAAATTCCATAATTATAAAATTATTAATTATGTTTAACGAGTTTTAGATCACTATTGTAATTAGTGATTAGACATGCAAACTTTTGTTAATTGTACTTTTTCTCTAATTGTTTTGGAACTAAATTAATGCTGTAACCTTAAAATAAGCCACTCTCACACATATATATATATATATATATATATATATATATATATATATATATATATATATATATATATATTAGACATTTATTTTTCTTCTTTTTACGATAATGGCCAGATTCTTTATAAGTTCTTTAATTGCAATTTATTATTTGATCATTTACACCGTACTTTACATTAAGTCATTATAATCACATTTTTAGGAAAAGTACAAACTGCCTCAATCTTATTATAGTTCAAAGCATGTAATTAGTCCTGATTACTAAATAGTCGCATTAGATTCTCCCACTTGTAATTTATAACTTACACATCTTACATAAATTATAATAAAAAAAGGTATTCTAAGGTCAGGAACACAGTTTGCTTTAGTATAAAAGAATTAATTCTCATGATTACTAATTAATCATATTGGTATAATTTATTCTTAATTTAACTTTTTCCTTCCTATAATTCTTCAAAATTAACTGATATTTTAAATGTAAATGCCTTAAGTTACAACCACTAACTAGACACTGTAATTTACTTAGATCCGTTTTTTTTTTACAAAATTTAGGCTACTTAAAGCAAGCGCTAACATTGTAAACTGTTTTTGTGGAAATAACACAAAATTAGTTAAAGTATTGTAAGTAACATCAAACAGATGACGTAGATTGTAAGCACATAAGTAATTCTTCGTAATCACTAATTGCATTCAATTTTCAAATTTTCTTTAATCACATTATTTTGGAAACGGTATACCTTATACTTACTCGTATAGGCCTTTTCCTCGTTTTCGTCCTAGGTGGTTTCCGTTCTATTGCCGAAACTAATTCTAGGTTTGTTTGGCATTTAAATGATCATAAGGATCAGATTTTTTCATGATAACCCTATCATATGCAATCTTCAATATTACTGTTAACATTTGACCCACAATTGTTTGTAAAACGAAATTTCTAGTCGTATTTTCATTTTCCGAAGTCTAGTATTGCTAAAAAAATCATTCACTCTTAAATAAACATAAGAGATGCTGTTTTTGAGATTACTAACAAAATGCAAGAATGCATAAGGCTAAAATTTACAACAAAAACAGCAAAATCCTGCAAGATGTATACTGCCTACCCTTTTAAGTTGTGTCAATGCCAATATTAATGATTTATTTTGTTTTAGATGGGAAATCGCTAGCTGTCTCAAGAGACTGCAAGTTTATCGAAACTTCCAGTGGAATACAACATAATGTAGATGAACTGTTAGTTGGTATATTAAAACAAATAAGACTGAGAGAATCACGTGAAAAGAAAAAGGCTTCAAGCAAAAATAAGCTACATGGATCAAAAACAAGCTTAAGTCTAAATATTGCTAGAGAGATATTACAAAAAATTTGTATGAATGATATAAGCAAGTCAAAATCTTGTGAGAATCTGCACGTTCTATAATTCAATTTTTGCGCTACTGGTTTCCAATTTCTCATCTACTTCTTACAGTTTTTTTTTATTTTATTCATCTCATTTCATTTAATGTTTCTGTTTTTCTTTTTCTTGTAGAGGTGTTAGTGGAGAAGCAATATGTGAATTTTGAAATGATGTAAAATCATTCGAAGGGTTAACTAAAACAAGCCTAATCATTTAGACTGCATATTAAGGTAGTATTTCAAGTAATAAAGCACATTGATCGTTATTGTAGTATCTCAGATTAGGTATGCCAAAAGTATGTGTTCGTGTTCTGGAGACGCTTTATCGTTTGTAATACATCCTTAGATCTAAGATTTCATGTGATATTTAAAAGTATTTTTAGAGTTTTCCAATTAATTCTAAACTTTTATATGAACGTCTAGAATATGTATAATAGTAGTCTTAATTATATTTCCCGTTATTTAGAAATATTTTATTTAGTATCCAGGGTATTAAAGGAAACCCCTTAAGGTAGTACAGGCCTAAACATATTTGTAAACTAATTATAATAATATGCGTGTTCTAAATGTGATGTGTTATTTATACTTATAATATGTTTAATGTAATTTGGTTTTGATACAGAGTGCTGGTTGATCAAGCGTTCTGGAAATATACACTCTTTATGCTTCACTGCCTCATAAACAACACGCTTTTGCAAATTTTTTCAAATAAATCTTTGTTTAAAATAGTCAATTGTACCGAATAGAAATGTATTGTATTTAGAAGTTGATAGTAATCATAATCACTATATGCGCTTTTTTCCGATAATAATGGTTATACTGTTAAACTTGTAGTACTTAGATAAGGGTTAATAAGCCTGTTACATGTATATAGTTGTGTTAATTATATCTTATTAGACAGAGCCTTAATATTAATGATGTAATTAAAAAAAAAACGTGTAAAAAATTTCAAAGGACATATCTATTTTCTACTTTATTATGAAATGTTTCCAATATATATTTTACATACTGCTAACTTTACAATGACAATCAAATTGTAGGTATAATAGGTGCAATAGCTTTTAGTAAATGTATCCATTTGTTAATTGTTGTGTGTATAATAAATCAGCAATAAGAATTTCGACAGACAATACTGTTAAATCGTTCTAAGAGGTACAAGTGTCGGATACCATTTAGAATCTTTTCTACCTTACATGTTCCGTTCAATTGTTTATTCTATCAATTGTTTCATTATTTAAATGTCTGTGTTCTGTCTCTTGTCAGTTCTGTTTGACTACAATCACTATTTTTTTATTGGCCACGCACAAATACAATATTTACAACCAAAGCGGAAAATCATTGTCTTCTATAAACAAGCAATATAGTTGTGGGGTAAGTGTCAGTAATGGACACTTTCATATTCATTGTTAAATTTTTTTTTTAATGTCAGGTTCGGTAGTTTCTTATTTCATTGGTCGTAATACCCGGACATTATCTTATGTGACTAACTTCACTTTGCTGAATTTGGCATATGACCGTATCTTAATCATTGTTTCATATAGTGGGAAAGATCACGACCCACCAGGAATGGTTACACCACATAAAAGAAGCTTAAACGGCATTTTTTGCATATCTAGATGAAAATATGGAAAATGACATTCAAGCTGTGCAACAAAATAGAGTTATTAGTGGAGTTGATCGGCCCATTTCCACAGTTTTTGCTTTTGGAGCGCGACCTTTCGAAAGCGGACTCTGCTTCCGTCATCAGGCTTAGTCCTGAGAAGGACTGTTTTCGCACTTAAGTCGAATTCATATGTTATATATAATTTTTCCCCATGCACTTGGCTACTCTCAGATTCGCATATATATATATATATATATATATATATATATATATATATATATATATATATATATATATATATATACAGGGTGTCCCAATAGTGCACATTCGGCCGATAGTTCCTTAGCCATTAAACTTAGGAGATAAGTTTGAATACGAAAGTTGCCAATTTTTATAAGCTGCATAATCTAAAAATAGTTTGGTTTCTACAGGGTGTAATATAAAAGCGGTACAATATATAACTGCTGATTTTTAAATAGAACACCCTACATATTATTTTTCGATTCTCCTTATAATTTTGCATCTTTTTTATAAGAATTACTTACAAGCTAAATCTTACAGTTTTTGAGATATTTGCAAAGTTAAACAATAACTGCCATTTTTATGTAGTAATTCAAGTAGGCGTATCTCAGTTATTTTTAAAGATAAAAAAATAATCTTTGGTATAGAATTTATTCATATGTGAGTTTACTTTAATATATTGTCAAAATTAGATTTCAATGTACAGAATGTAATTCAATTTTTTTCGTTGATAACACTGAAGAAGAGTAAATTTCTAACGTTTCTGCTAATATGCGGAGGAGCGCCATCTAATAGCAGCCACATTTCTCTAAGGGTTTGTAAAGGTAAATCTTCAATAAAAGTTTCAAATCCTTTGCGCAAGAAGTTTAAAAATGAATCTCCATTGACCGTGTTTTCAAGAAAATATGGTCCTATAATTCTTTCCCCAATAATTCCGGCCCAAACATTAAGTGACCAGCGGTGTTGATGATCAACAGGAATTATAAATTTGGAATTCTCAGTATCGTAATAATGGAAATTATGTCTATTAACGTATTCATTTTTGTGGAAAGTAGCTTCATCAGTAAATAAGATCGTGCTAAAATAGTTGGGTTTTTCTAAATTTTTATTTATGGCCCAATTGCCAAAGTTTAATCTATTAACGAAGTCATCCTCGTCTAATTCTTGTGCAAGTTTGACATGGTATGGATGATATTTATATTTTTTTATAATTCTATTAACTGATATTTTTGAAACTCCAACTTCTGATTCCAATTGTCGGCTAGTAACGTGAGGATTTTCAATCACGGACTGAAGAACTAAATGTTCATTACCTTCGTTAATTGCGGTTCTTTCTCGTTCTAAATTGTCTTCGTAATGAATACTGCCTGTTTGCTCGAAACGCTCTTTCAATCTTGAAAATGCTGAATCTTGCGGGTGTCGTGCATTTGGAAATTTTTGCTTATAAATTCGATGAGCTAAAAGACAATTTTTATCGCTTTCACCAAGGACGTAAATCATATTAACAAGTTCTTCTTTCGAAAAATTCATTTTGTAATTTAGGAAGTAAGTATATAATACTACACAAATATTAGCCCTGTTTGGCAAGTTTGATTTCTTCATTTGTTCTCGTTCATCTTTTGTTTTGCGCTCTTTTGGTTAAATTGTTTAATTTTACGATGAATCGTTTAAAAACATCTCTCTTAAAAATGGTGGGTTCATACAATATTTATTATAATTACAATTTTTGTATTTCAGTTAATAATTTCTAGTTTCTTATGTATCCACAGCTTGCTGTTACCTGTTACTCTTCATCAGTGTAATCAACGAAAAAAATTGAACAAACTTAAATATCTCCGAAACTATTAGAGATAGGTATAGAACATATTTAATGAAAACTAAAGCCGACTAATACACGAAGGCAAGGCGTTAAAAAATATGGGGGGTGCTATTTAAAAAAAATTAAGATATAGCATTTTCAAATTTACGTTGTTGAATTAATTTTTGTGATCACCTGTTTATTCAAAGACTTTATGTTTGCCAGCAACAAAATGGTGGTGACATTGATCATTTATTATAATTTTAAGTGTTTGTATTTCAATTAATATGTTTTTTTGTTTCTTATGTATTCATAGCCTGCTTTGACCGACTAATTTTGCTCTTCTTCAGTGTTATCAACGAAAAAAATTGAACAATCTTAAATATCTCTGAAACTATTAGAGATAGGTATAGAACATATTTAATGGAAATGAAAGCCGATTAATAGACGAAGACAAGGCATTAAAAAAATGAAGATATAGCATTTTTAAATTTATGTTATTGAATTAATTTTTGTGATCATTCTGTATATTGAAACCCAATTTTGACAATATATTAAAGTAAGCTCATGTATGAATAAGTTCTATACCTAAGATTATTTTTTTATCTTTAAAAATAACTGAGATACGCCTACTTGAATTACTACATAAAAATGTTAGTTTTTAGTAAACTTTGCAAATACCTCAAAAACTGTAAGATTTAGCTTGTAAGTAATTCTTATAAAAAAGATGTAAAATTATAAGGAGAATCGAAAAATAAAATAATATATAGGATGTTCTATTTAAAAATCAAAAGTTCTATATTGTACCGCGTTTATATTACACCCTGTAGAAACCAAACCATTTTTAGATTATGCAGCTTATAAAAATAGACAACTTTTGTGTTTACACTTATCTTCTAAATTTAATGGCTAAGGAGCTATCGACCGAATACGCACTATTGGGACACCCTGTATATGTGTTAGCTAGTTGGATTATTGCTCTGGCTAGAAACGAATTTCCCGTTTACAAATCATATCTGATTCTGTCAGTGAAAAAATATTTAGAAAGAAATGGAAATGCGGTTCGCACTCTATACAATAATTTAACACCTGACGATCTTGGTTTGAAGAGTTTTTGAAAAGAAATTGAAATGTAATGCAGAAAGTATGCTGAATCAGGCAATAAAGCACGTGTAGTTGTTATCGAATTGAGAACTGGTTTGATGAAATACAGGGCTATTGAAAACAAACAATCTGGAAAATGTATTAGAATATTCAAAGGAGATTAAGCGGGATTTGATCTGTCCAAAATTGCGGGAAATTTTAGGGCCTACTCAAACAAAAGAATATTTAATGAAAGAGTCGGTATTATAAAGGGGTAGTGAACTGGATGTCTTTTTTGCTGATGGTAACACAGTACTCCTATGTTCACATAAAAGAATGGCAAAAGTGTGTATAGAATCAGTACCGGACAACAGGAGACTAAATCGAGCTCCTGATGGATGAGTTCCAATTTTTTTGTATGAACCATTTTATACAGATTGTTAAAATCTGAAAATATTGATGGACCCGTAATTTTATTTTGTTAATAGGCATCGTTACCATCACAAGTCAGTCGTCTCTGTAATGATAATGATTTTGCAGTAATTTCTCTGTGTCTTAATACTACACATAAAATACAACGTTGATGTTGTAGTATTCAAACCGCAAAAATTTAGATGGACATTAGTAGTCAGAAGAAGAAAATTTGGGAAATTCTTAAAAGTTGTAACACGGCTTACATTTGGTACAATTTTGAAAACAGTTTTTGATCAGTATGGTACTAGTAAACTATTAGAAATGTATTTCAAACAGAAACACAGTTGGTGATCATTCTTTCTTTTTTTTTTATTACTCCTTTATGCTTACAGTCTATCCTATTAGATAATAAGTAATTTGTGTGTTTAGTTTTATATACATATAGACATTAATAACATGTAGGAGATAACTTCCAATGAAGTCACTCCTTTAATTAAAATAATATTATAACATATATTATTAGTATGGTTATGCTATTCCTAATTAAATCTGTCTATTAGGTCACTTGGCTTGAATTTTTTTAGTCTATGCACTTCACCAATATTGTCCGAGAATAAATTTCTTGCTAGTACATTAGGGTGCATTTCAGTTCATGGCACTGTAGTTTACACTAAAGCGTTGGATTTCATCCTTGATCGATGGTACGTGCAGGTCTCTTGAAATTGTTGCGTTCGTAACATACCAAGGGGCATCGGCTATGATTCGTAATACTTTATTTTGAAATCTTTGAAGTATTTCCAGGTTTGAATTACTTGCTGTGCCCCACAGTTGCACGCCATAGGTCCATATCGGCTTTAAGACTACCTTATATATTAGTAATTTGTTCACTAGCGTTAATTGAGATTTCCTACCAATCAGCCAATGCATTTTTTTGTAGTTTGATACCGAGCTGTTTTCTTTTTGTGAATAAGTGTTTCTTCCATGTTAGGCGCCTGTCTATATGCATTCCCAAGTATTTTGTATCATCTGCTTGACTCAGCTATTTACCATTTATTGTAACCGGAGAACATGTTTCTATTTAATGTACGTTACATGCACTGATTTGTGTTCGTTGGTTTAATTTCATTTGTACATTTGTATAAGATCTAAGTTTTCCTGCAAATATTCTGAAGCAATTGGACTGGTGTGTACTGCAGTGGTTGGTGGAAAGGGCATTGCATGGATTCTTTGACAACGTTTTATACTCCAAGCGAAACAATTTTTTTTTTTTGTAAAAAGTTGAATTTTAAATTCTTATAAGAAATTGGTTTTGTTAATGTTCTGAGTAATTTACAGGTATTTTTGATTATTCGTTATTTCGCGTTTACTTATTTTATTTCCACTTTTTTCATTTTTTAATTTTGCTCCGTTTTCTTTACGATTTTTAATTTTTGTTATTTTTTGTACTTAATTTCAATAATGGAGGTTGGTGGAAAGGGCACCTGCATGGATTCTTTGACAACGTTTTTACTCCAAGCGAAACAATTTTTATTTTTTTTTGTAAACAAGTTGAATTTTAAATTCTTAAATTTAAATAGAATTATATTTGGTTAATGTCTGAGTAATTGTCGGATATTTTGATTATTCGTTATTTCCGCGTTATTATTTTATTTTCACATTTTTTCATTTTTTAATTTTGCTCCGTTTTTCCTTTACGACATGTTTCTATTTAAAGTGTACGTTACATGCACTGATTTGTGTTCGTTGGCTTTAATTTTCATTTGGTTAACCATGTTTGTATAAGATCTAAGTTTTCCTGCAAATATTCTGAAGCAATTGTGGACTGGTGTACTGCAAGCACTGCAGTATCGTCTGCATCGTGGCTACTGTGGTTCTGTTGGTGGTTGGGGATCTGACGTATAAAAATATACAGGATGGGCCCTAAGACACCCTTGTGGTACTCTGACTGAATTGGGGCAATTCAGTTTTCTCCTGATACTTCATAGATATTTAGGAACGACCGCAAAGCCGTAGGATTTTCTTTAAGCTTGTACAAAGACCTTCAGCCAGACCTATCAAAGCCTGGTACAAGAAATGCTGCCGAACGTAATTTTTCTTCGAAGCATTTTTTCGTGTTGACTATTCTTGTATTTGTTCTATAACTGTTTGGCTTCTAAAACCAAACTGGTTTGGAAAAGATTGTTTGCTTTAAAATGATTTGTCCTTTAAGAATAATTTTCAAAACTTTTGACAACTGGAAAAACTTATTGGGATAGGAATTGTTTGTGTGGATGGCACTGTAGTTTACACTAAAGCGTTGGATTTTCCTTGATCTGGTACGTGAAGGTCTCTTGAAATTTGCGTTCGTAGCATACGGGCATCGGCTATGATTTAATATTTTTTTGGAATCTTTGAAGGTTTCCAGGTTTGAATTACTTGTGTCCCCATTGCACCATAGGTCCATATCGGTTTTGACTCCTTATATATTGAATTTTTTCTAGCGTTATGAGATTTCCTACCAATCAGCCAAACATTTTTGTGTTTGACCAAGTGTTTTCTTTTTGAATAATGTTTCTTTCTGTTGGACCTGTCTATATGCATTCCCAGGTATTTTGTATCACTGCTTGTCACTGTTTACCTTTTTGTAACCGGAGAACATGTTTCTTATTTAAAGTACGTTCATGCACTGATTTGTGTTCGTTGGCTTTAATTTTTCATTTGGTTAACCATGTTTGTATAAGATCTAAGTTTTCCTGCAAATATTCTGAAGCAATTGCTGGACTGGTGTGTACTGCAAGCACTGCAGTATCGTCTGCATACGTGGCTACTGTGGTTCTGTTGGTGGTTGGGAGATCTGACGTATATAAAATATACAGGATGGGCCTAAGACACTCCTTGTGGTACTCCTGACTGAATTGGGAGCAATTCAGTATATTCATCCTGATACTTCACTAGATATGATTTAGGAACGACCGCAAAGCCGTATGGTAGTTTTTCATTAAGCTTGTACAGAAGACCTTCATGCCAGACCTTGTCAAAGGCCTGGCTGATATCAAGAAATGCTGCCGAACAGTAATTTTTCTTCGAATGCATTATTTATCGTGTTGACTATTCTGTGTATTTGTTCTATAGTACTGTATTGGCTTCTAAAACCAAACTGGTGATTTGGAATAAGATTGTTATGCTTTAAAATGAGCTTTAGTCCTTTTAAGAATAATTTTTCAAAACTTTGACAGAACTGGCAATAAACTTATTGGACGATAGGAACTTGTTTCGTGTGGATGGCACTGTAGTTTACACTAAAGCGTTGGATTTCATCCTTGATCGATGGTACGTGAAGGTCTCTTGAAATTGTTGCGTTCGTAGCATACCAAGGGGCATCGGCTATGATTCGTAATACTTTATTTTGGAATCTTTGAAGTGTTTCCAGGTTTGAATTACTTGCTGTGCCCACAGTTGCACGCCATAGGTCCATATCGGTTTTAAGACTACCTTATATATTAGCAATTTGTTCTCTAGCGTTAATTGAGATTTCCTACCAATCAGCCAATACATTTTTGTAGTTTGATACCAAGCTGTTTTCTTTTGTGAATAAGTGTTTCTTTCATGTTAGGCACCTGTCTATATGCATTCCCAGGTATTTTGTATCATCTGCTTGACTCAGCTGTTTACCATTTATTGTAACCGGAGAACATGTTTTCTATTTAAAGTGTACGTTACATGCACTGATTTGTGTTCGTTGGCTTTAATTTTCATTTGGTTAACCATGTTTGTATAAGATCTAAGTTTTCCTGCAAATATTCTGAAGCAATTGCTGGACTGGTGTGTACTGCAAGCACTGCAGTATCGTCTGCATACGTGGCTACTGTGGTTCTGTTGGTGGTTGGGAGATCTGACGTATATAAAATATACAGGATGGGCCTAAGACACTCCTTGTGGTACTCCTGACTGAATTGGGAGCAATTCAGTATATTCATCCTGATACTTCACTAGATATGATTTAGGAACGACCGCAAAGCCGTATGGTAGTTTTCTTTAAGTTTGTACAGAAGACCTTCATGCCAGACCTAGTCAAAGGCCTGGCTGATATCAAGAAATGCTGCCGAACAGTAATTTTTTTCTTCGAATGCATTATTTATCGTGTTGACTATTCTGTGTATTTGTTCTATAGTACTGTGTTGGCTTCTAAAACCAAACTGGTGATTTGGAATAAGATTGTTATGCTTTAAAATGAGCTTTAGTCGTTTTAAGAATAATTTTTCAAAAACCTTTGACAGAACTGGCAATAAACTTATTGGACGATAGGAACTTGTTTCGTGTGGATTCTTACCTGGTTTTTGTAACATTATAATTTGCACCACTTTCCATTTTCTAGAGAAGTAGTCAAGTCTCAATATTGCGTTAAAAAGCTGTTGTATCGCTCTGTAGCCTGTGGTTGTTAGGTTTTGCAACACCTTGCCATTAATCAAGTCAAACCCTGGGGCTTTTTGAGGGTTTATTTGTTGTACAATTGTGTCTTTGATTTCAGTAATCCTAAAGTTTTCTATCGGAATATCCATTTGGTAGGGGTATCTAGAAATTCCTGAACTTTCCGTTCGTGTTCTGCTACGAGTATTTCGTGTGGTTTAAACACATTTCTTAGATGCCCTGCAAATGCTGCAGCCTTTTCTTTACTACTTCTTGCCCATTTGTCATGTTGGTCTTTTATTGGAGGGATGGATATTTATGGTCTACTCAATTTTTTTGTTGTTTTCCACAATGAATTTTCTATAGCTTCTGTTGCTGATAAATTACTGAGGTATTCTTCAAAGGATTTATTTTTTATTTGCATTAGTAGTTCCTTTAGTTCTTTCGCTGCTTTGTTAAATGTTTTCTTATCATTTGCGTATCTTGTTATTTGTCATCTTTTTCTGAATTTTCTTCGTTCGTGAATTTTATTTTTAACTATTACAGGAAGATTTTCTTCGACGGTGGCATAGTTATTATCTGGTGTAGCAGTCCAAGCTGCTTGTTGTATTGAGTTCGTGAGGTCAATTGCTGCAAGATCAAGTTCTAATTTGTTTGCTTGCTATATAGTGTAGGCTGTTTCTGTTTTTCTAGTATGCGGGAATGTAGCGTGATTATAATTGGCGAGTGATCGTATGAGAGATCGAAGCAGGCCTCTGCCTTGAGCTTTTTGACATATATCCCTTTTACAATGCCAAAATCTAGTAAATTTGTAATTTTTCTCTTGCCTGTAGGCCAAAAGGTAGGTTGTCCAGTAGATATTGCAGTAAGGTTGTTTGCTTTTAAAGCTGCGTATAATTCTCTGCCTTTTGTTAGAGTTATCCGTGAACCCCAGTGTTGATGTTTTGCATTCCAGTCCCCAGCCGAGATGAATTTATTTCCGAGTGTTTTAAAATAATTTTCAAAGTCTTTTTGTTTGTTGTTATATTTAGGAGCGCAATATATTGCCGACAGATTTAAAGTTCCTACGTTATCTTCCAAAGCCACAGTAGTTGCTTGTAGGTTTTCTTTACAATAGCCTTCTATTTCGTAATGCTTAATTCCTTCTCTAATGATGATTGCGGTTCCCCCGTGTGCAGTATATTTTGGAATTTTTAGGTGACTTTTGTTGGTGAAATGTGTTTCTGATATTAGCATTACGTCTAAGTGATGAGTTTGTATAAATAATTTGACTTCTTGTGCGTGTCGGCATAAGTCGTTGGCGTTCCATACACCCACTTTAAGCAACTGAGCTATTATGACATTTTACTAACTAAGGTGGAAATAAGATTCATCATTTGACTTATCAGATCTTTCATCACATTTTTAGCTCCACTATATCGCTTGTTGGTTGGGTAGCCAGTGATAAATTTGCTTGATTGGGATTGTTTATTTGTTGTGAGTTTTGTTGCATGTGTTGAGCATAGGATACATTGGGTTGAGTATATTGTGTTCTGAAAGTTCTTGGTTCACTTGCTTGATTTCTCAGTTGCGGATAAAGTTTTTGCTGAATCTGCTTATGTACAATACACCCTCTGTAATTAGCAGGGTGATTTTCATTACAGTTAACACATTTGACTTCGTTGTTTCTTATTTTTCTAGGACAGTCTGATAATATAATCAATTTATATACATATATAAAACTCAAGGTACGTGAAAAGGATGCACATGATCTAATAACCTACATAAACTTTAGTCTGCATTAATGGCTGACCTCGGTAAGGGACTACACCTAAATGTTGCACTAGCAAGAAATGCAAAGAAAAATAATGAATTTTCTAAAAATGTGAAGACCTCACCTGTGACCTCCCAAAGGATTGATCTGCCGCTATCGGTCGACTTCAAGAATCAACATCATGTTTCACCAGACGCCTAAACGTCAACTAGTACCAATGTCAACTAGAAGGTTCTTGAATACGTTCATAGATATGAAGAAAATGTAGATTATAAGGTACCCATACCCTTTAAGAAGTGTTTAGCATTTCATAAAATCCCTAAGAGGATTACACATAGGCGGAAGGACAAATTTTTTTGTACAAGCTCAGTCGCAGATGTGTTTGATCACTTTAAATTTATTGCACGTTCATGGTGCCTTATCATTTAATACTACCAGTAGGAATACACGAAAAATTCATAATACAACCTTAATTAAAATAAAACATAAACAATTAATTGAAAAATATATTTATTAACTGTCGCATGTAAATTACGACATTAAATATATCTACTTTTACCACTGCGTACAACCGCCTTTTTGTTGAATAACAGCTTCAATTCGAGGGGTATTGTAGAAGTAAGACTTTTATAAAATTCTGGCTTAAAGTTTTCCCACATATTTTGTAACTTATCTCTTAATTGGTGCATTGTGCGAACGGGTATAGTTCTTACCTCTTTTTTCATACATGACAAAGCGTCTCAATTGGAGGCAGATCCGCAAGGCCACTCCATTGTTGGAATATTATTAGTATTGAAGCAATTTTGCACTTTTTTGTAGTATGGCATGCAGCGCCATCCTGTTGAAAACTGTGTTCTCCATTAGCAGATTTCAATACTTCGATCGATGGCATAAGTTCGCTTTGCAATACATCTACATATATACTTTCTGAATTAACTGTGACTTCAACAAAGGTTATAGATGCAGGAAATTTGACTTTTCGTCTTAGAAAATCTTGATGATAAGCTTCTCCTTTTTACGAATTCGACTACGACTGTCGCCCTCACATATTTCAAATTTGGATGCACCACTCCAGATAACTTTATTCCAGTCTTCTTGCGTCTAGTTTAGACGATATTTGGCTCATTGTAATCGCATCTTTTTCTGTTTTGCGGAAAAAATGGTTTTTGTTTTGCCTACGTTCCAAAAATTTAAAAAATGGCAAATGTTTTAGGGCACCGATTTTCCAATGGCATTGCCCCACTGTATTGCCAGTTCCTTTGACGATTTACGCCCATCTTCTTTAATTAATGATTGTAAGGCGCGTTGATCCCGATCAGTAATTTTAGATATTCGACCAGTTTTAAGTCCAATACTAATTTGACAAATAGATTTGAACTTTTTAATAATATTTCTGCCTGTTACTACTGGTAATTCAAAAATTTGGGCATTTTTCGACCTGAAATGCCGCTTTTGTAAAATGAAATATTTGATTATCTCAAATCTACTAACAAAGGCTTTCCGCGAGTCATAATTGCGAACGAACTGTACATAAAACATTTGCGTAAACATGTGTATCGTTTTCATAGCATACTATGCAACTTTTTGTTTCACTAAGTAACTTTGATAAATATATACAAAATTATGAAAAAACAACAAAATATCACCTTAAATAATGGAAATCATGGCCTACCCTTTACTAATGTTGAAATAATTAAGTGTTGTTATGTTTTAATTAAGATAATGAAATATCTCAAACGTGGTTGGATTTATGTATAGGGAATACTGATACCAAACGAATTGGTTTAAAAAATACAGCGGAAAATGTAATAAAATACAGGGTGTTCTATTTAAAGCAAGCAACTTATAAATGATTTAAGTTGTGCATGTTGGCGGCTAAGTTTAAAACACCTTGTATGAAATATCAATGGGATGGATATATGGAGTTAACGGGCTAGCGATTGTTGTTTATTGATTACAATTTCACGTCACTAGCTTCGTTATTAATGGAGATATTGTTATTCAATGTGGACTAGGATTTTTTTTAAATTTAAAAAGAAATCGGAATATCTCGAAAATACTTCATTTTTGGTATAGTACATTGTGCACAAATTTTATCTAGAATTTCATGTAGAATTCGAAAATAAAATAAAAAATATTAGGTTCTATTTAAAATAACAAAGTTGACGTCTACTTCCGGTATAACCGAAAGTGCCACATTCAGGAAAATACTATATTTGAACTCAGCGTCATCCAAAACCTACAGCTTCGTAATTTCAGATTTTTAACGTAACTGTATCCGCCATTACTTTTAATCGAAGCTCTTCGCGCCACACCCTGTATATTATAGTAACCAGATTTGGCTCCCAGAGATTATCATCTGCTTCCTAAAGAATTGGTCAGCAATAAAAATGTTCGTTTAATTTATTGCGGTGACTTGGATTCATCGCCCTGCAATAAAAGCATTACTTATTTGTGATTGGAATAAATGTGTTGGGCGAACAGGGGACTGTATTGAAAAATAAAATGTTTTGTTTTCTAAAAACACTTGTTATTCCTTTGTTAGGTCACGTAGTTGTTGAACAAATTACAGTTACTCTGAATCTGACGAAGAAATCATTTACAATGAAGATGACCTACACTTAAATAATCATGAAAAAGAATAATTGAATTTGAGGGATGGAAAATATAAGAGAAATACAGTCCTGGTATGTGTGGTCTGACGAAATCACACAAAACCTACTACTGATGCCTACTCATTTCAGGTTTAATGTTAAAAGTAGGTGCTGCATGCGCAGACATCATGAAAATGGCCTGTAAAATAATGAAAAATCAAAATTCCAAATTGTAGAGACCATAAATGGCAAAATTTATGTATAGTAGAGTTTTGCAGTGGATTTCCATGACTTACCTAAATCGTAACACAAAAACATCATCTGAGTGGCCATAATTGACACACCTACCCTCTGTACTGTCAAGTTTATTTTTGTTCCACAAAACTTACAGTTGCAGTTCCTAAATAAGACTAAGTTGTAAAAACTACCATTACATACAAACAATTTAACTGGAGGGTTCTATCGTTACCACATGGTTCCTCTCAGTTTTATTTTCAAACGGAATCAGTAAAATAGATAAGAGGACACTGCGATATTTGAGAAGTTTGCAGATCACTTGCAGTTTAATAGGAAACAATTACCAGGAATATAACATAAATTACAAAGATGGAGGATAGAATTTCCAAATTACCATTTTACGTCGTATATCGACTTGTGCTGTGGTTAATACACAATCGCGAACTAATACTGAAGTAACGGCTATGCTAATGGAATTGCACAAGTCATTACCACCCAGATGAAATAAAGATGATTTTATGGAATTTCTAATGATTTTTAATGCTTTTGTGCAAAGGTTTGGTAAATCGTTATGTTTTTAGTAGGTATAGTGATGAATACGATAGTGCCAAGATCTCAGTGTGAAAACTGCTCTAAATTTCGAAGTTTGTGTATATTCGTATGTTAACACATCCTCAACAAAAGAACTACGATGACTTTTGTATAACATACCAGAAATTAGGTTAAAAATTCAACGAAACGATGTGAGTTTTAATAAACACCTATAAATCAGTAAAGTTCCTTTCGTGGGTTACTAACAACAGTATTGTCTGCCAAATTAATAAATCGGAAGGAAATATTGTCCTATATTTGTTAACTGAGTAAGAGCAAGGTATAATTTAAGAGTTCCTGCTACAAATCTCAATTGCAAGAAGGATGAAATGGAAGCACCAGAAATGAATTTTTCTGTTTTCGCACAATTTGGCAAGTTTGCAGTCGATTTTGATAATAATGTGAATTGTTTAGGTCCTCATATGCAACTCTCTCGAAGCTGCTGTTGTCATCCCTACTGCTTATTTGAGTAGTTACGTTTCAAATTAAATCCTTTCAATCACAATAACTTACGCGAAATCGACAAGTCTTTTGCTGGATAATGAGCTTGACGTTTGTTACATTGTGACGATTCGTCATAAATCATGAGTAGAACCAGTGAAATACTAATTTGGAATCTCCACGAAAAATGTTTTTGAATGATGCCCACATTGCCATTAACAATTGAATTGCCTTAGATTTTTGACCTAATACGGGGCACCCGCTCGAGGTCAAAGTAGAAGGTGATCATCCGTAATCGGTATGCTGTCAATCAGCAAAAACAGATTTGAAGAAGGTTGAACCGTTTATCCTACATTCGTAGAAAAAAAACATTGACGCTTTACGTCAATTTGTGAGAAGCAGGTCATTCATTGAGGTCTATCAAACATATGTATTGAAAATCTCCACAAAAAAGGTTTTCCAATGACACTATTCTGGCACCAGGATATCAAATATATATTAAAAATTAAAAGAAATAAAATAATCTTAATTATAATTTTTTTAGAGTAAGTATGCAACCTCTTTCATACGTTCATAACGAAAACAGGCAACACTGTAAAAACAAAAACAATCTATGTCAAAATGACGTTTCAAAGACATAAATACATTTTAAATTAAAAATATCTGGTGTGGAACACTACACGACCTTCCAACCTACAAAATGGAATTGAAAAGAAATGAAATAATTTTAATAACATTTTTTTAGAACAATTATGTCTTTATACACTTTTATAATAAGCTCATCACGTTAATATGCAACATTTTAAAAGCAACAACAATAATCTGTCATACAGAGGTTTAAAACTTCTGGACAGACAGAGATTAGTAGACATCCAGATGCTAACTTAAAAATTAAAGAAATGGAATAATTTTAATTATAATTTATTTTAACTTAACTATGCAACCTCTTTCATACGTTCATAACGAACACAGGCAACATTATAAAAACAAATACAGTAATCTATGCCAGAATGACGTGAAAACTTCATTCCAGACATACATAAATAATACGTGTTAACCTAAAAAAAATTCCAAAGCCACCCGCTTCTATAAAATATCAATGATACAATCATGTTAACCCATTTCATACATATTTAATTATTTTGTAAATTTACCTTGAATTCTATTAAGAAACTTTATAAAAAGTTATGTAAAATTTAATTTTCTTTACAAAATAGGTCTGCACTTTTTCTAATAAAATGAATCGTTATTCAGATATTGAAAAAAATTGAACTTATACTTAAATTGTACCTTAGGAATTTTTTTACCGCTAAATTATGCGTCGTATCAAAAAACTGCATAGTTCATAATTAATCGATATATTTAATGTCTATGTCTGGGTATTTTTATATCTTTGAAATATGCAGCTGTTCTAGAAATATTTCATAAAACCCAAAAACTGACGTTAATTAACCCCCTCCCCGCCCTCGCCCAACACCCCCCTCCCACACCCACCCACCAATTCACACATTCACCCACCCAACCACCCACACACACACACACAAACACCCACCCACCCACCCACCCACACACACACACACACACACACACACACACACACAGCATGCACGCACGCATGTACGCACGCACGCACGAACGCACGCACGCACGCACACGCACACGCACACGACACGCACGCACACGCACACGCACACGACACGACACGCACACACACACACACACACACACACACACACACACACACACACGCACACACACACCCACGAGCTCATCTGAATCGGATGATATACAGTATGAAAGAAACCTTGGATATATGAGAACCAGAAAATCTTGTTCGGGTGGGAAAATACGTTATCGTAAAATACGACGTTCAGAATTATCCTGGTAAGCGTATGTGCGTTTGGTGACAGTCTCATTTTACAATTGGACATCATATCATAATTACACAAATAAAGTTGATGACGAAGGCGCTGAAATTAAACCGATGGGCAAGTGTGGGCTCGACTGAAAGTGGGCTGTGGAAGATGATATTATCTACTATTTTAAGGAAGATATAATCGCCAAGATTCAAGAGCCTCGTGCCAAAAAAATGCAAGAGGACAGTTTTATGTCCCTGAGATGGTTGAATATGAATAAAAGTATTCCTTGATTATGGTGTCTATTACTGATTCATACCGTATCCACTACGTATTCATGTGGGTCCATTACTGGTACAGATGAACAATTCTACAAAAAAAATTCAATACGCCAAAAATGTGAGCTCTACATATTTTCATTGTTTCTAATAGTTATGTTAGTGAATTTTAGAATCAAATAGCGTTTTATCCAATAAAGACTGATTAATCACAGACCCCAGTAGACCTGTTCAAAGTTGCAAATTTCTACAGAGTGTCCATTACGGGAGCAGTTACCCTACACATAATTAGGAAGTGTATTGAATGACGGACCAAAATTTAATGAAAAACTTGTAAATATTTACAAAAATCATCTTTAAGGCAAACAAGACATAAAAGCATTGGAATTATATGAAAACACAAAATATTGGGGTCTTCGAGAGAAATATGGTAAAGTTTAATTCACATTATTGTAAATTATTTTTTCATAAAAGCAATAATCTACCTAGCCATGAATACAGGTCATGAAAATGATTCGATGCAGATAAAGCTTTTTTCTTTTTACTTATGCACTTCTATCCAGTCAACACCTTCCAAAATAATTCTGTAAATCAAGAATAGAGGCTGGATGTTTCATCCACAAAACCGCAATCACGGATTACTTCCTTAACATTTCGAGTTATATGAACTTCTTTGCCATTATCATGTAACATCATATTCCATAGCTTACGATAGTCTCGTGTTTTGAGCAATATAGCAGTTTATTTATCTACAAGATTCTTTAGCACCTTAAAACTTATAGAGTCAAATTTGTCCAGAGAAAGGGGTACCGATTTGGTTTATGATGACTAATGTAGATTTTTGTCTAATAGGCGGCTTTTAGTGATACATGTCAGCACCTGTCATTATTTTTAATTTTGAAAAATTGTCTTCGTCATCTGCTATTCCGATTAAACTTGCCTCCTGTACGTTTATTCAAAAGTAAGCAATTTTGGAATCCGACATTTTATTAAGTCACTATGTTACTGATAGTGGTGAGCGTATGGAAAATTGTGTTTGATACAGTTTTGGATAATGAGCTGTTCGATGAGAGATATTTGGTGTGGAGGGCTGATAGACAAGGCGGAGGGTAGCGGAGAGGTGGTGATTGTTCTCATGCTCATTAAAACTGTATTGAAACCTAAGCTACTCAGCACTCATTATTGTTGGTATGATAAATGTAAATGGGTGTCACATAATGTTGTGTCTGGTTTATTTTAAACCATATTCAAATAATCAAGTATATATACAAAGTGGACCAAAAGTCTTGAAACGTCTAATTGTCTCGATAATTGTTAGTCTGAATTGTACAAAATTTGGGATAAGCCTATATTGGCATACAGAGATTCCAGATTTCACATGTGCAATGTTGCCAGATTTGCCGTTTCTCTGATATTATTAGTCACTTTGGTTTTCTAAATACATCACCCTGTACATGCAGTCGTTATTAGAATGTCCCCTTCAATACGAGTTCAACCATATGTAACACATGATTTTATATAGTCTAGAAGGTGTTAAATACATAAAACAGAAGTCTGGCAACGCCTAATTGCCTCAATAAGTTTTTAATACAAACTATTTTCAACTACATTAAAACGTAACAATTGAAATATTCCAACATTGTTAACATAATGATTACAAAATGTGCTCCATTTATGGATTGACCGTACCCTAATCGATGGTAGAATGCGTCTACCACATTTCTCCATGATTGTCTAGAAATTAATCGAGATTTATCGATAATTCGTTACCATAGATCTGTATGACTTGCTGGTTTAGTTTTGTAAACTGAAGTTTACAAGTATCCCCAATAAAAATAATCTTTAGGATTGAAATCACATCTACCAATCCATTGTCCGCGAAATATCTCATCTAAATAACGCCGAACATTTACACCAAAATGAGCTAGAGCTCCATCTTGCTGAAACCATATCTGATTAAAATTGGCTCAAAACAAGTTTCTCAGTATAGGTACAATTTCATTTCATGTCTAAGTAGCATTTCGTACTTATTTGCCGTTAAATTTTCTTCGATAAAGAACGGCCCAATTAACTGAGTACCCATTATACCTGACCAAACATTTAACTTTTGTGGTCGTTGAGTATAGTTTCCACGCATCAGGTGTGCATTTACGTCACTACAGTACCTTAAATTATGTTGATATACACTCCCACACCGTGCAAAGGTTGGTTCATCGGAAAAACATATGTTGTTAACGAAATTTCCGTCATTTTCAATTTTATCCATCATTACCTCAGTAAACTCTAATCTACCGTCGAAGTAATCTTCACTTAATTCTTGCAATAAATGAATTTTGTATGGTTGACTGAATAACGACCTATTTCATGTAATTGTGCAACCCTGCGTGAGGATGTATGTGGATCTTCAACGATACTCTGCATTATATCTAAAGTTTTGTTGTCCTTTATAACTGTTTTTGATCTACCTGATCGGTGTCTATCTTTCACTTCTCCAGAGTACTCAAAGCGCTTTACCGTCGCCTTTTGGTTAGGAGAACGGTTTGGGAAAGTATCGTTGAACAGGTTGGCTACTTCACTATAAGATCTTTTTCTGTCGCCGCACATTCTCATCATTACAACAGTAATTCGTTCTTTTTCATTAACAACCATTTTAGAGAAACAATTTACTTTGCAGAACTTTTCAAAACATATCAAACTACTGTCAGTTTTATTCAATAATGTAAAAGGTGAACAAATATCAAAATTACAGCATTGTATATTTAAACATTTAAATTTCTTCAAATCTACATATTCTGCACTGTTTTATGTATTTAAGACCTTCTAGGCTACATAAAATCATAAGTGTTACATATGGTTGAACCCGTATTGAAGAGGAGAGTCCAATAATCACTGCATATACACGGTGATGTATTTAAAAAACCAAAGTGAATAATAATATCAAAGAAACCTGCAAATTTGGCAACATTGCAAATGTCAAATCTGGAATCTCCGTATCCCAAAATAGGATTATCCCAAATCTTATACAATTCGGACTAACAATTTAGGGGATAATTGGACGTTTCCAGACTTTTCGTCCACTTTGCGTATTGATAATAGATTTTAATAACAAGACTTTGTGAATCAGTGTGTGTCTTTAGGGAGGCAACTGTAAATTACAGAGAATGATGAACTCTATGTCTCTCCCTAATCTTACATTTTATAACTACTTGTGTATTAAATGATAATCTAAAAACTCTTGATTTGGTGGTATCAAATAGTGATAAAGTATCAGTCGCAAATGAAACATGTTCCCTCCGGGAAATTGATTCTTATCATCTAGCGCTTCTAATATTTTTAACTGTACCAAAAAAAAAAAATGGATTCCTGTAGCCTGAAACGATAACCAGCCCATAATTAGTTATTATCAGTTTAATAAAGTTAACTTAGATCTATTAAAAAATAGTAATATGAGTTTGAACAGGAAATTAGTATCACATATTATTACGGATGTTGATCTTGCTATCGATTACCTGTATAAAAATGTATATGTTACCTTTCTTGTGCACCAGGATGTAGTACCAAGTTTAAAAAAAGCATCCGGTTTGGTTTAACAATGGAATAATTGTGCTATTAAAATAATAAAATCTAAGAAAAAAATGGCAAAGAAAAAACTTTCCATACTATACTTAGAGTATAATATGAAGATTCTATTAATTTCAATATCAATAATGTGGAGATACATAAAACATCTGAAATTTAAATCAAAGTTGCTTGACGAAATGAGTTACAATCGCAGTGAAACACCTAGAGTTCTTGCTAACTATTTCAGCTCTATACACAGTAGTGAAAAACCGAGTTATAATATCAGTGATTTAACAAGTAACATCTCTAAATAAAAATTGCGATAATAATAGTTTCCATTTTGGTTTTGTTAATTTTATGAATTTTAAATTTTTACCTTTCTGCCCTTTATCAGGGGTACCACAAGACTCAAAACTAGGACCGTTACTTTGGTTAATCTCTATTAAAGATTTATCGAATTTTTTGAGATATGTGTTATGTTTGATATATGCGGATGACGTTAAAATTCTTTTTATAATACAGCTTATTTACAAAAGGTTATAGATCAATTGTCTTTCTGGTGTTCCACTAATGGGCTTAATATAAATATCAATAAATGTAGTGTTATAGTTATAACTAGGCAGAGGTGTATACAATAACCACAGTACATTTTAAATAATATTTCATTAATAGTGTCGTGTGTTAAAGCCTTAGGTGTACTTTTTAATAGTCTATCCCTTAGAGATCACATTATAAACTCGTCCTCTTGCACTAAGGGATTAGAGAAGAGAAGCACACGAGATTTTAATAACTTAAGAGCAGTCAAAACTTAGCATTAATGAGGGGTAAGCTAGAGTACAACTGCACTAACGTTTGCTTACCGGCAACACGAATTGAAGTAATACAAAATTATTTTTAATGTACTTCTATTTTAAGATAAAAAAATTGGTTGTCCAAGAGAAACTCCTTTTTGTATCCTAAGAGATGTGGCAGTCTGGAAGGAATTACCAGTTTTTATTAAATAAGGGATGTATTTGTACTGGTATTTTGTATAAACTTGTCAATGGCATCGTAGAGAGCACACTACTGCTTCACATGGAACAAATTACAGTACCAAGTTTAAGTAGTGTACGGCATCATGCACGTTTTCATGTGTCAAATTTAATATTACAAAATATCAATGTTTTGTTTTCAATTATGGTTTCAGATTATATAATAAATTGTACGAAGATAATGTTCCTTTGAATATTTTTTTACAAAATCAAACAAAATTTTAAAATGGTTGTATTGAAGCTCTTGTGGTTAATAATTAAGCTTCTTTTGTCATAATAGGTGAACTGTATCAAAAATTGTTCATTCCTGATGTAGACTGTTTTGGGATTTTTTCCCATGCTCTAATAACTAACTTTGTGTAACTTTCATATACAGCGTGTCCAAAAAGTAAGGAACATTCTGTACATCTCGGTAAATACTTATTTTACCAAAAAATGTCTGAAATGAAAGTTGTCTAGTATTTAGTTATTCATTACAGGAGTATATTTAGTTAGTGGTTTCTGAACAAACAAAGTAACAGCGAATTTCACTACATTTTTTTTTAAATGACAAGGTGTATTGTACTCATTTGATAGAATGTATTTTATCTTTTCAATGATATAATATTTTAATACTTTTACTGAACTAGTTTTTGAGAAAAAAAAGCGATAAAGTAATGGTAGAGTGATGTTAAGTTTATTAAGTTACTTGTTTACATTGGTTAACATCCATTTGTGAATGAAATACGCTCTTAAAGTAAACAAAACTCGCTCATTTATTCGAAAGGCATCGTAGGTACTGAAATTTTAATGATCCTGGGGTATGGAGGAAGAAGGAGGACGCAGGCAGAACTTTGCAATGAGTACCATTAAGTTGGGTGACTTGAGACAACCCGGTGACTTGAGACAAGACTTCCGTATTATCTAATATTGATGTGGCAATAGTATACGGCACCCTGTTGACAGTTGTAATCTGTACGCTCGGTCACAACGATTTGCACCAACACGTTAATAGCACTCTAGCCGTCGTAGGATGCGTAAGTAGCTTTTATCGTCCTTCTATTAAAATTCGTATTTACCCAAAATAAAAAAAAACTTCTTAGAACTCTGCACGCATCTTCCTATCTAACAGTCACAGAGATTTCAAATTTGCGGTATTAATACATCACTATGTTGTTCATGTAGTATTCTTTTCGAATTTGCATTGTGTTTATTACTTTAAAAATATAAAATAAAATAACATAAAAGGGTCCTACTGCGGGTGACATGGGACACTGTCTCAAGTCCCCGCCACACATATTTTATTAACAATGAATGTTTTTTTTTTGGTTTTTAGATGTACCTATACTAGCTCTTTAAAATGGTAGTAGGTAGTATACAGACTATGATGATAAAAAGTTGCCACAGGCAGTCCGGGAATATAGAGAAATAGGGTGCTCATAAAGAAAACTAGAGAAAAAATATAAAATATCACGGTCAACTATCCAAGGTGAATAATCGTCATATGTGAAATCCGGGGAGTCAGACTATACTCACAGATATAGAAGAACAAAGGATAGTTAAAAACATTGACAAATCTTGTCAGTGGGGTTTCCCCTTCACTTCAAACGACGTCAGGGGGTTGGTAAAATCATATTTTGACAGATCAGGAAGTCAAAATTTAAAAATGACAACTGACCGGGGAAAAGTTGGATGCAAGCATTTTTAGGAAGACATAAGCAGATCCTGAGTAGCCGGTGGTGTGAGAACATTAAGCGTGCAAAGGCTGGGGTTAACGCTCGTAGCCTCAATGCATATTTTGATGAACTAGAACTCAGCTTTGAAGAAATAGAGCCGCACCCCATCGTTAACTACGATGAAACAAACATATCCGATAACCCGGAGAAAACAATTATAGCTCGACGCGGTTCCAAACACGCTCATCGTATTGTCCATTCCTACAAATCCAGTCATTTAGTGATATTTGCAGGAACTGCTACAGGCGAGTTGTTACCAATTTATATCGTTTATAAGGCCGAACACCTCAACTCTACTTGGACAACAGGGGGTCCCCCGGGCACTCGATACAAAAGAAGCAAATCAGGATGGTTTAACGAGACACTCTTTGAAGACTGGTTTTTCACAGTGGCATTAAAACATTTCCAAAAGAAAACCAAAAGGCGTTGATTGGTGACAACCTGGAAAGTCTTCTAAGTGTAAATGTAATCATCGTCTGCATTGAAAACAACATCAGATTCATTTTGCTACCACCTAATTCTACGGGTCTTTGTCAACCATTGGATGTCGCCTACTTCAAGCCACTGAAATCTATTTGGAGAGCCGTGTTCCTGGATTGGAAAATAAAAAATTACGGAACCGTACCGAAAGATGTCCTTCCTCGATTGCTTCATCAGTAACTAAATAAATTAAACAAAAATGGAAAATCCAAATTAAATGTGCAGGCGGGGTTTAGAGGAAGTGGAATTTATCCACTAAATCGAAACAACGTTTTAAAACGGTTTCCATCAAATAAACAAGATGTTACAGAACAACAAAATGCTAGTAAGAGTGATTGACAACGCGTTCGAAATATTTTTGAGGAACCTGTACAGTAAAGAAATTCAGCCGTTAAGACAATCACTTCGGAAGCAGAAATTAAATGTCAAACCAGGTGCAAGCGCGATGAACTTAGGTGAAGAAAGAAGCCCAGATGCGAGTGATGAGAAAATCAATTAGGCTGTCAATAGAAAATCTGAAATTCCCGACTCTGATTCAGGCTCCTTGTCGGAAAACAATCCTAGCTATGCAAATTAAGAAAATACCAATAATGACGAAGAACTGGTCCATCAAAATGATTCAACGAATCTTAAGGTTGATGACTTTATCTTAGTAGAGCTTTCCTGTAGTGCATCAGGAAAGAAGGCTTTACAAAAAAAGTTTATTGCACAAATATCAGGTCAAACTTCCTACATTATTTGTAGGCAATTTTTTGCGGAATAGTTCCAGCGGTAAAGACGTTTACGTGTTTCCAGACATTGCAGATGTTGAAGTGATAAGCATTGCTGAAATACTTCGCACTGTAAAACCCACGTTCGTAAAACGGGGAAGACACATTTTCCCAATAGCATTTTAAGTAATTATTTGAGGTGAAAACAAAAATTATTTTAAGAAACTTAGTTTTTTGTGTTTTTGTTTTTTACAAATGGAAGAATTCCTTTTATTTAGTGTTCTTTTTGAGAATTTATAAAGTTTTGTTTATTTAAATTAAATAAAGAAAATTCATTATTTTCCAATGATATTTGATGATTTCTGGCTGTATAAAACTTATAATACATTTTTAAAAATATATTTATTGTCTCAAGACATCCTACTTGTACCGTGCATTAAAAATCAAGGGTCTCGCAAGTCACCGGGAAGGGATGGTGACTTGAGACACCCACAAAAAAAATATAAAATCAATAACAGATTTTTATATAATGTAAATGTCCCGAATTTCACAGTACTCAATCAACTGTAAGTAAAATTTGGCACTAATTTCAAGATGCGCGCTCTGTTAAAGATTGACCAAAAACGGGCAGAGATACACCTTTAAATAGTGAAGAAAGTGAAAATGTGATGTTGACCGTCGCGGAAAATCCACATGTTTCCGTTGGACAAATCGAGCGAGATTGTAATAAAAGCAAATCCACTGTATACAGCGTCCTAAAGAAGGAAAAGTGGCACCCACACAATGCGTGTGTAATTCAGGAGTTATTTACATACGGCTTGGATCGCAGATTGGAATTTTGTGAAGTAACAACTTCCCAACTTGAAGGCAATGCAAATTTTTACAAAAATATTATGTTTACTGACGAGGCAACGTTTTACTTAAACGGCACAGTTAATAAGCAAAACACACGATACTGGTCTTCATCAAATCCTAACTTATATCTAAAAGGACACACCCAGTACCAGCCGAAAGTTAATGATGAGAAAGCAGATTTTCCGATCTTATTATTTTGAGGGTACTTTAACTGCCGAGGTTTATCTAATTTTTTTACGATTTGAGGTAGTTTCTGCATTAGCTGTTTTATACCCAAATGAAGACGATCCGGATATACCACACGACGGAATATGGTTCCAGCAACAGGGGGCCCCTCCACATTTTGGGATTAATGTCCGCCAGTACCTTAATGATACCTTTCCAAATCGTTGGATAAGCAGAAGAGGTCGAGTAGAATGGGCAGCTCTGTCACCGGATTTAAGTCCGCTGGAGTTCTTCCTCTGGGGCGACCTTAAAAGTAAAGTTTACGTAAATAAGCCGGGAGACATTGAGAGCTTAAGAAATCGATTTGTTTAGAGATGAGGGCCATCACACATGAAGTTGTTTCAAATGCGATTGATGAATTTCAACGTAGAATTTATCACTGCAAGGCTCTGAACAGTGCTCACTTTGAACATTTACTATAGATTCTTTTCTTTTTTTTTTTTGATGTGTCCAGATTAATATCAACTTAAAATGAACTTGTTAAAGTAGTGCAGTTATAATGTTAAGATTGTAGATTGTGTAATAAACTTAACATTACTCTATCACTTTTTTCTCAAAAACTAGTTCAGTAAAATTATTATAAGTTTTTGTTATGAACACATAAATTCAAAGATTATTATTTATTAAATACATAAATAAAAAGTTTACCTCGAGTAGGATTTGAACCTACGACCTGTACTCTAGCAAAGTACAGGTTGTAGGTTCAAATCTTACTCAAGGTAAAGTTTTTATTTATGTCTATAATAAAATTAATAATAATTTTTAGTTCAGTAAAAGTATTAAAGTTTTATATCATTGAAAAGAGAAAAAACATCTCTATCAAATGAGTACAATATAGGGGTGCCTAGTCATTCAAAACAAATTGTAGTGATATTTGCTGTTCCTTTGTTTTATAAGAAACCACTAACTAAATATCTTCCTATAATGAAGAACTAAATACTAGTCAACCTTATTTCAGACATTTTTTGATAAAATAAATATTTACCGAGATATATAGAATATTCCATTCTTTTGGTCACCCTGTATGTATGTTATATGAATAAATAAATAAAAAAAAATACAGCACTCATAGTTAAAAAATAAAGGCAAGAAATTTGGCCTGCGCTGCACTCCATTATCTTAGACCTCCCATGTCTTGCCTACTTAGGTACGTCGTGAATGAACCATCTAAATTCTAGAAACAAAACTGTCAGGTAATGAATTGATTAAGTTGGGAAGATTGTGTTTGGATTGGTGGAAAAATAAATATAACTACAAATTGTGTGCTTAAACTGACCATGCTGCAAAAAATAAACTATATCAGTGTACTACCAGGATTTGCAACTAAGATAATACAGTAAGTGTAGGTATATACAGTTCACAAAGATAAGCAATGAATGCAAAGTGAAAATACCGCTGCATAATTTCCTGAATAAGGTATATTAACATGATTTAGGTGTATGGAAAGGATTTACAGTAATCAATAAGCAGCTAAGCAAATACATACAGGTTGTATTATTAGAAAGATGTTGAATAAACAGAAATTATGTTAAATTTACTTAAACGTGGAAAAAATGTAGGGCTTGAAAATTATATTGCATTAATTGCCATATTGTAATGACTACATATTTGATATCTTATACACAAATACAGAAAGACCAAGATAACTTATTTAACATTTTTATTACAATGAGAAGAACCTATGAAAAAATTACAAATCAAGCAGCAAATTATCTACAATTACAAATCTTTGTTGGTTCAAGAGCTATAAAAAAACTGTAAAAATAAGTGGTAACAATCTGGTAATTATTAAACTTAAAAATAAGATCATCTTCAGTATTTATAAATACGGTCCAAATGCAAAAATTATATTTCAAAAACCTGATTTGTTAAAAGATATAGTACAAAACTTAAGTAAACCCTTTCACACCTCGTAGAACTAAGTCAATATATCTAATGTGTACTAAAATCGAAACATTTACAATTAATTATATATATATATTATATCGAATTTTTAAAAATCTAAGTCTTGAATCAACACTTCCTACAAATCCTAAAATGGTATTTGCCAATTTTGATTAAACCTAATATTTCTCGACCACCTGATACGAAAATATATGTATCTTATACACTTTACAATATATATAAACAAAAAACCAAGTAAAATAAAAATTATTGAAATATACAATCAATGTAACCAATATTGCATAGTGAATTAATTAATTTAACTAGACGGAAAAGTACAAAACAGTTTTCATAATATTTCGCTTTATAATAGGCAAAACATTAAATAGGAATTATTCACGTTTTATGGCTTGTGGAGCCTCAGCAAGGCCTTTCACTTTGAGTCTATCCGCAGTCTTTAAAAATGCAGGTAACTGTTCCTGGCTCACATTTACTTCACCTGCATACATAAACTCTAAAATTGCTTGGAGATGACTGTATGCTACATCTTTAAGTATAATAATAGGATGTTTTGAAGGATTTTCCTGAAAGTATTAATTGTTATTCTAAGTGAATCTAATTAAATGAATGTCTACCTCTAGTAAACTTTTAAAATACGGACTGCAAGCCGACAAAACCATTTTGTGAGCTTTACATGTTTGGCCTTCGCAAGCTAATGTAACATCTGTAAAACTTTTTTCATCTCGTAGATGTCGAAATGAAGAAACCATATTACTTTGAAAATCATTCCATTTTAAGAAAAATTGTTGTTGATCTGCCATATTCTTACTGAAAATGATAAGAGAAGCTTAATGTAAGACAGGTGTAATGTTTACAGCTACTTTTTATTGACTTACATAACCCTATTTGTAAACTGAGTTACAAAACTTAAGGAAACCTAAACGTATTAAGTAGTATTTGAATGAATTATATGTACCTACCTCTGAAATTATTAAAACTTAATTAGAATTTTATTATAAAAAAATGGAAAATTTAAGCAATCATTACTATTCTCTAAAACAATTTATTACGCAAGCGCTGCGCCAAATACAATTCTTTTGTGATGTCACCAAAAAGAAAATCACTAAAATGTTACCCGCGAAATTTAATTGGATTATCTTTTAATTATCTATTTTCATTTTTATATTTCCGATAATAATAAAAATAATTACGCGCAATAAAAAATGTATCAATTACTGACAATTGTATATATGATCTACAAACAATAATATAAATTAATGATTTATTATGTGCACTGCATTTCAATAATTTAATAAACATTAGTGTGATTTTCCTTATTATAAATTTGACAACAGGCAAATGTTTTTATTTAATTGGAATATTAAATATTTATACTTTAACATAATTAAAGTCCAAAGATAAAGAATATCTTACTATTAAATCAAGCTACGGTTATTTGAACTACTGTTACTTCATCGTGTTAAGACCTAAATGCACGCATAATTTCATTTTTGTGTGGATGTAAGCTAGTATCGACAATAACTCCAGAACGAAAAAACCAAAGCACTTAAAATTTTGTATTTAAGCTTGTTTTCATTTGGCTTAGAGCTGATTAGATTATGGAAGAAATCCAGCGGCGGGGTGAGGGGGTTTATTAAAGGCAGATTTTGGTTTTTATCAAATATTTCTAAGACAGCTGCATATTTCAAAGATATAAAAATAACTAGATATAGACCTTAAACATATCGACTAATTATGATCTATGCAATTTTTTGATATGACGCGTAATTTAGCGGCAAAAAAATTCGTACGGTAGAATTTAAGTGTTGCTTAACATTTTTCATATCTGAATAACGATTAATTTTATAAGAAAAAGTGTAGACTTATTTTTGAAAGAAAATTTAATTTTGCATAAATTTTGTTTATAAAGTTTTTTAATGTAAAGCGAAATAATTGTAAATATCTGATGTGGAACACCACACGACCTTCCAACCTACAAAATGGAAATTAAAAGAAATTAAATAATTTTAATATCATTTTTTAGAATAATTATATCTTGATATACTTTTATAAATAACCTCATCATGTAAATATGCAACATTTTAAAAGCAAAAACAATAATCTATGTCACACAGACATTTAAAACTTCTGGACAGACAGAGATTAGTAGGTAGACATCTAGGTGCTAACTTAAAAATTAAAGAAAAGAAACAATTTTAATTATAATTTATTTTAGTATAAATATGCAACCTCTTTCATACGTTCATAACGAAAACTGGCAACATTGTAAAAACAAAAACAGTAATCTATGTCAGAATGACGTTTAAAACTTCATTCCAGATAGACATAAATACGTGTTAACTTAAAAAAATATCTGGTGTGGAACACCACAAAATAGAAATGAAAAGAAATGAAATAATTTTAATAACATTTTTTGAGTAATTATATCTTGATATACTTTTACAATAACCATAATAGACATAATACTGTATCTGAGATACAGTCACTTGCGAAAAGTCTGTCGATCGACTGACCAGATACTGTTGACATACTTTTTTGCGCAGACGTGATTGCAAGAACTAAACCACGAATGCATTCAGTTCAGTGGCAGCGGCTGTTAACCACACAGTAATGGATGTTGAGGAAGCACTTCTACTTTATACTGCTGTAGTACGACCAGAGACTGGAAAAACGTACGAAGAATAGAAAATGGGCGCATCCTATAGTTTCTGAACGCGAAACAAAATGAGTGTATTATTTGCTCTATCAAGACCTTACAGAAAACCCCAACAAATTTTTTAATTACATCAAATGTCTGTGAAATCTTTTGATTAACTGCACAACATTTTGAACGATAAGATTTCTAAATCAACCACAGACATGCGACGCAGTATTTCATCGGAAGAGCGACTGATGGTGACTGTAGGGTACACTTTTACCTAATAAAAATAACTAGCTACTTCTACAATTTAATTTATTAATGATGGAGTAAACACTTCAGTTATTATATGAACCTTATAGTTCGATAATCTCTGACTACTCCAAATTGCACGAAGATGCTATTGCATCTCCCGGTGGTGGTGCGGGTAGAGACTGTGCGAATAAAAATTGGCGTAAATTAGATTGTGTGGGAAGGCCAGGAATTAAATGTTGCGTATGGGATTGCGTTAAAGGAGTAGAAACTAATGGTTGTGCACATTGTTATAGGTTTTCATTTTGGTGGTGGCTTAATACTAAATGACGCAACTGAGGACAAGTAGGTGCCTGGTACGTCTGAGGTGCCAGCGAGTAGTTGGACATGGAAATGTTTTGAATCGGGAGAAGTTCATTTCTTATAGCCTGCAATACTTCGAGCTTTACGTCGATTTTTCGGTTCGCACTAGTTTTCTTGAGACCTCCCAGCAGCGACAGAAGGAAATTTCGGCTGTAGTACTCATTTAGAGGTTTCTCGTTGGCTTCTCTTCATTGCAGAGAGCCTTTTATTATTTGTAGGACTTTCGTTCTGAAATCCTGCTTTTTATATCTGCACTTCGGCTGAGGTTCTTCTGTCGACGTATTTTCGCCAGTGAACGTATTTTCACCAGTATCATCCTCGTCTTGTTGCTCCACTGTAGGATCCATGCTGGTGGTTGTTCTGTTAAAAGAAATTATAGATGAATGAATAAGTATAGCTGTTTGTTTACATTGCGTTAACTTACTCCATTTGCCTCACCAATAAGAATGAAATGTGCTCAAAGTAGGTGTATGTTTTCCAAACTTTCGCGCTTCCAGATGGTTTAGTCTTCCCTCTAGCAAGTTCACGGGTAAAACAGTTCCTCAAGTTTTTCCATTTTTTTTAAGTTCTTTTCCTAAAATCACAAGATTATTAGAAACTCTTCTTTTACAGATATCTTGCTACAGGATGTTCCCTAACAGAGCTACATTACATTAGAATTGGTGTATGTACATTAAGTGACTTGATTCCAAATGTATGTAAAGAAATTTGGAACACTATGAAAGAACAATTCATTCTCCAACCAACGGAAGAAAAATGGTTACAGATTGCACAAAGTTTTTAAAAACATGCTCCTTTCCCGAACTGCGTTGGGGCGATTGATGAGAAACATATACGTGTCTCCCAGATACTGCGCGAGTAGTTAAAGGTTAATTATGTAACTTTTTAAAATTTGAAGCAATTTTTTAGTTTTCTGATCCACTGGCTGGATTTTGTTCATTAACGAACTTGACCTAGACTTTATGGCAAGGAATCTCATATCGATAGGTTTAATGCCCCCCCTCCTCCACACACACACGCACAAACACACACACACACACACAAACACATATACGCACACGTACACGCACACGCACACGCACACGTACACGCACACGCACACGCACACGCACACGCACACGCACACGCACACGCACACGCACACGCATATACACGCACACGCACACGCACGCTCAGATGCACACACACATGCACACGCACACGCACAAGCACACGCATACGCACACGCACACGCACACGAACACCACACGCACACGCACACACGCGCACACGCGCACACGCACACGCTCACGCGCGCACGTGCACACGCTCACGCGCGCTCGCGCACGGTCGCACATCTGCACACGCGCGCACGTCCACGTGCACGTCTTGCGTAAGCTGTGGGGACGTGGGCTATTTACGTAAGTTGTGGGGACATTTAAACTACCAATACTACGAGATACTTCAGGTCCTTAGCTGTACAATGCTATAAAGATTATGTTGTTACACTCCTTTGTTTACAATTACACTCCTAAGAAATGTGTGTACTGTCCGCACTAGTATGCGTGACTATGTTCATTAACACATGTCCTCACAATCATATATGGCGAAAACAGTGTGTAAATTTTATACTTTATACAGTTTTTGAATTGTTCACCGTTTTTGTTTATAGGATGTCAATATGATTTGGAAAAGAAAATGAACCTACGTAAATTTGGCATTTCTAATTGTACTCTATTCCGAATAAAAACTTTTAACATAAATAGTTAAAAAGGGGATATCACAAATGAGTTTGATAATTATGACAATGTTAAATCTATCATCAGTGTATGCAACTCGCTTTCCAATGGTGGATACAAACTTGCACTTTATATCTTAAACCTTCTACAGCTTTAATTGCTCTTACGTTATTTTATGTTTTTAGTATCTGTATTTTATAGCTAAATTAAGGCAATGTAGAAGTGATTCTAGGGCTATTACATTATACACTTCCACACTCCCTCTGTGCCCTTAATTATGCTTTCTGTTGCTGTTTGTTTATTATTTGGGATTAAAATCTTTTTAAATATTATACTTATGGTTAAAGATACCTAGCGTTAAGTTATAAAAGTAAGACACAACTAATTCTTACGAATCACTCGCTACGAAGGGTTACGCTTAGTGTATAGTAAAAATAAATAAGAAAATTTTAATTTCAAAGCAGAACAATGTAGAAAAACAATAACAGGTTTTTTTAGTAACATTAATTTTATACTGTTAATGTCGTTAATTCTTAGGTTTAACTTTTATACTCAAATACTAGTTTTATTGCCAAATGTTTGGATGTTAAGTTCATTATCAGATCTAGTTACTTTTATTGTTTATTGTTTGTTGACAAGAAAATTGTTTCTAGTGTTGGCTTCTAATTTTTGGTTTTATACCCTTAAATATTGTTAGTTATTTTATATTTATTTAATAACTTGTACTTATAAATGTTGT
The DNA here is from genome assembly GCA_036346205.1 of Vesta saturnalis. Lineage (NCBI taxonomy): Eukaryota > Metazoa > Arthropoda > Insecta > Coleoptera > Lampyridae > Vesta > Vesta saturnalis. The sequence continues at coordinate 1,141,559 of JARFJB010000145.1, read as the reverse complement.
TAGTTGTCCTAATGAGGTATTACTCAAACACGAAATATATTGCTGTAAAACATATTGGGTTTTCTTTTAAAATAAAAGACCGATATACCTGGAAAATTAGATTTATTTTAGTCATAAATTTGGTTGTAAAAGTAATTATTAATGTAGAAAAAGTTAAACAATTATATTTAAATTTCTCAAGATACTGTGCAATGTAGGTTGTTTTTCTGAATTTTAAGTGTCTGGTGTGGGATAACAAAAATTGAATTAATTAAAAAATTGAATGAAACTTTCTTAGGATAATTATGCTTCACCGTCTAATTCATAATGAAAATACGAAATGCCGTAAAAACAACATACTGATTCATGTCAGAGAAAATTAAACAATGTTAGAGACACGTTAATATTCGTCGGAGTTTGTACGTGGAATTATCGCTAGACATTTATGGGATTGGACGGGCGACAGTAAGGATCGAACAAAATATGCACTGTCCCGCCAAATATGGGTCGTCTGGTTACTACATGCATATATGTATATGATACGGGATATAAACGCATTACCCGAAGAGTCTGAGGGGTACGAATTAGTCCTCAGTAAGGGGAAGGAGAGGGAAAAATTAATTTTAAGTTGGACACAATATTAGAAGTTTTCTCTAGTCTAAGTAACAAAAGTAGTGGCGCTTGCACGCACGTACGTAAAGCACGCAATAGCACGTCACGCACCAACCACTCTACTGCACACGCACAATGCAACGCAACACCGACACGCACAGTACACGCACCGCATTACGCACGACACTGTAACGCCGCAACGCACGAACACACATCACGCACACGACACACAAATACGCTACAGCAAGAACACACCACCACGCACAGCGCACGCACGATACTTCAGCAACAAGCACAGCGAACCACACACGCACACACGCTCACAGCACATACACGTACACAGCGACACGTACACACAACACGCAGGCGCACACACAGCTCACACGCACAACCACACACGCACACACGCACCACGACACACGCACACGCACACGCACACACGCACGACGCACGCACGCACACGCACACACGCACACACGCACACACACGCACACGCACACACGCACACACGCACACACACACACACAGCGACACACGCACACAGCACACGCACACACACGCACACACGCACACACACACACACGCACCGCACACAGCCACACGCACACACGACACGCACACAGCACACGCACACACGCAACACACGCACACACGCACACACGCACACGCGACACACACACACACGCATCACACCACAGTAACACACGCACCACCAGGCCGCACACGCACACACGCACACACGCACACACGAACACACGCAACACGCACACACGCATACGCACGACACGCACGCACCACCACGCACACGCACACACGCACACGCACACACGCACACACGCACACGCACACACGCACACGCAACACGCACACGCACACACACATCCACGCACACACGCACAGCGACCACCAACACGCACACACGCTCATACGCACATACCACACGACACACGCGCACACGACACACACACAGCACACGCACCACGCACACACGCACACAGCACACTACGACACACGCAGCACACGCACCACCGCACACACGCACACAGCACACACGACACACGCACACAGCACCACGCACACACCACACACGCACACACGCACACACGCACACACGCACACACGCACACAGCACACGCACACACGCACAGCACGCACACACGCACACGCACACAGCTCACGCGCACATACTCACACACGCACACACGTAAACACGCACTCACGCAGGCGCGCACACACGCACACACGCACACACGAACACACGCATACACGCACACACGCACACACGCACACACGCACACACGTACAGACGTACACACGCACACACCCACACACACACACACACACACACACTCACACGCCTACACACCCACACACACACATTTTTAATTTGCATTTTGTAGGTTGGAAGGTCGTGTGGTGTTCCACTCCAGTAATTCCAGATATTATCACTATCGCTATATCGACTGAGTTTATTAGCTCATTTTGCAACTTTTGGCCAAGTTTCGGCAAAATCGGCCATCATGTCTGGATCTCTGTGAGTAATACAGTGCGGCCTATCCTAATTCACTTTGTTACCAGAAAAATAACTAGATTTGAGAAAAGCCACTAGAAAAGTTACTAGATTGTGGAAACAGCGGAAAAGAAGGTAGGTAGGTAGAAAAATTATGAGTAGGAATGGTTGGTATCTTAGTTAAGTAGTAAAGGAGTACAGATCTTGTGGTGGAAAGGTATCATAGGTAGAAAAATGGTCGGTTCAGGTCCTGGGTGGTTGTGTGGCTCGCGTCTTGGCTAAATACGGCGGTTGGTGAAAATTGGGGTGATACGTGTTAAGAACAGTAGATAAGTAGATAAGTTATTAGATTATGAAAAAGGTGGGTAAAAAAATATGAGTAGAAATGGTTGGTATCGAGGCTAAGTGTTATGCGCTAAAAGGTATCATAGGTAGAAATATCCGGTTCATGTCCTCGGTGGTTGTGCGGTTCGCGTCTTAGCTAAAAATGATCGTCGCTAAAAAATGGGGTGACGCGTGTTAAAAATGGCGCGTAATCAGATGAGTCACTAGATTGTGAAAAGTGGCTAGAAAAAAATAAGTAGAAATGGTTGTTATCATCGCTAAGTGCGGTGCGCGTCCTCGCTGATAAGCGTCATAGCTAGAAATAGCCGAGATTCATGTCCTCAATAAAAGGTGGTTGAGCTATTTGGTTCGCGTCTTAGCTAAAAATGACAGTATCATCGCTAAAAATTGCTGACGCGTGTAACCAGATAGATCGTTCGTATATACACTAATGTAACATAGAGGGAGTAACAGTATAAGAAAATAGTGCAATGTGTAGTGAGTATTGTGTAAAACATGTGGATGGAATACGCTCAAGAACATTGGACTAAAGCAGCAGACCTGAGAACGACTGTGGAACGTTTGAAACAAGAATTGTCGGCGTTAGTATTTGATGCTGAGCATGAGGCGGTTTACGGACGAGGAGATTACACTGCATAGGAGTGCATAGGCCTAGCAAAAGGATAGTAAGCAGGAGAAGCAATATGTGAAAGGTTTTTAAATTTGAAAAATATATGTGAAAAATGTCTTGTAGAAGAACTAAATGCTGCACAGTTGCAAGAGTTTTGTAAGGATATAAAGAAATGGACAACACTTGGTGGCAGCTCCTCATCATCATCGTAATCTGATTAGCCTACTGCTTCCCCCCTCTACCGTGTTGTAGCGGTATATAGGAGGACCGCTTTCGATGTCGGTAGAGGGCAGTCCTAACCTCGGTATCGAACGCAATCCCTTTCTCGCGTAAGAGTTTTTGTGATTTTCATTACAAATCGTGATATTCGCCTCTTCGGAGTTAGATCTGTCACTGCTTGCATACAGATAATACGAAGATGCGGTCATCAGTAGAGGGTCCATAGCCTAGCAGCAAGCAGGGGCCGCCGGAATACAGCAGGAGGTAAGAACAACATATAGAAGCATCCAGGACACCGCTACCGCCAATTACAGGATCGACGTCGGGCAAAGCAGTAGGATATAAAAAATGGACAACACTTGGGCTCCTCATCATTATCGTAATCTGAGTAGCCTACTGCTTCCTCTACCGTGTTGCAGCGGTATACAGGAGTTGAATAAAAATATTGTTTCAATTTAATTTACTTGTTTTATTTTAACACTTGTTTTCCTCCGTTTTCTATTCGGGTCTTTGATTTCCAAGCCTTTTATCATCGTGGTGTGAGGCTGCACCTCAGCGGAGACCCGCCCTTCTCTTAAAACAATTACTTTTCCTTTCTTTAATTCAATTTTCTAAAACTCCCACTAACAACAACCGAGATGGTTAAGCACGGTCGCCACCTTGGTACCGTAACGGTGGTATCCCCAATCCCCGACGCGGCCCGTCCACCTACACCGACACTCACCACACACATACGCACACACCCTCGCCTCGCCACCACCAGCCTCCCGTACACGCTCCCACTCAACCGCCTCGTCCATTTCCACCTCATCAACACACTCCGACATTTCAACACGTTCCAACGCCTCCACAAAACCACTTAATCCCACACACACAGAAACCAGCACACAAACCCGCGCACTCACACAAACCCGCCTCTTACCTACACCTTCCAGCCTCCTGTACCTGCCGTAACTCCTACACCCACTTCCACTAATCCTAATCCCACCGCTCCCAATCCTCGAGGTATTGCATCCGCAATATCACAAAATCCATTACAACCGAAAAATCCCATTTTAATTCCTTAAAATCCCTTAACCTTCCCTGGTTGAACTTAACATTCTGCCATAACCATACCTGCTCTTAGAGACCGCCTCTCCCTTGCCGGATAGTGCGCAGCTTAGGCTACTACACCATTTCGGTGACCCTTCCGTCACCCTCACCCAACTCTCCGGTCCCCGTTTACCTCCTCGCACGCGGTGTCGTCATATTTGGGCGACACTACCGTTGCGAACCTTCCCTTATCCCCCAACCTCTCCCAGAGTATTGTTCTATCTGCACGCAGGTGGGGAATACCACGGAAGAGTGTCCTTCCCGCGCGATCCGCTGTCTAAACTGTGGCGAAAGTCACAGATCCTCCGCCGGAAGTGGTGAACCTCCCAGTTCACCATCGAAGGTGACATCCCTTGAATCCATCCTGTCTTCCGAAGAGTCCGACTCGGAAGACACTGCTTACCTCAAACCCATTCCCGATGCCGGCCCCCTTTCCATTAAGGACTTCCTGCAAGTCCTTACGCACCCCCTTTTTCGCATGTTCCCTGACCGACAGGACACTGTTATTCGTTCCCTAGAATCCCTCGTCCAAAACTTTTTCCAACGGCGTATCAACGTCTGCGTATCAGGTACGCGGATGAAGCCACTTCCCAGCTAGACTTCTGGCAACAGTTCGATAGACTGACCAGAAGAAAGGTAAACCCAAAATCCCACCTAACCGACCTTCAGGGCAACATAATGTACTTCGACCAAGAAAAGGATGATTTCCTTGGTCACCACCTTCAATCCGTTTTTCAATCCCCAGATGATCCCCAGTTCGATAACCGGTTCAAAGCACTCCTCGAGGGTCGCCTTAAAGAACTCCGCAACCTTAACCTTCCTGAAACCCAACTCGATAACGAGAGTCCTTTTTATGCCCCCATCACGCCCGACCAGGTTCAAATATATTTCAAAAAAGGGAAAAATTCCGCCCCAGGTCTTAATGGCCTAAATAGGAAAATCCTACGCCACCTACCTGACCCAGCCCTCCGTATACTTTCCGATATTTATAACAAATGCTTAACCCCTCTAACTTTCCGACGGACTGAAAATCGCCCTCCACCGTCATGATGCCAAAACCTCACGCTGACCTAACCTCACCCTCATCCTACAGACCAATTTCCCTCCTGTGTTGCCTCGGAAAATGCTTCGAGCAGATTCTAGCCAGGTGACCCAGGAACCACCTAAGACTCAACGACCTTCTTCCCAACAGCCAATTCGGCTTCCGTCCCAATCGAACGTGTCACAATCCGTCCTTGAAGCTGCTTACAGAGACCACCAGGGCATTCAATCACAAGCAATGCAATCTGGCTGTGTTTCTGGACTTTAAGCAAGCATTCGACAGGGTCTGGCACGCCGGTCTCCTGCACAAGAACCGTAACCTCAATATACTCGACCCCTTCTCCAAACTCCTACTCTCGTACCTCACCAATCGGTCAGTTCGAGTCAAAGTAGGGAAAACCTTCTCCGATCCTTTTCAACCTACAGCAGGCGTACCGCAAAGCTCTACCTTAGCCCCGATCCTATACACTATCTTCGCATCCGACACTTCCGAAGCCAAACAACCCGGAGTAGTCGTTGCTTAGTTTGCGTATGACACCGTACAATTTGGGAACAAACAATCTACAAGTAAACAGCTTCCCCTCTGTTTCAGCAAGCATACATACGAGACCTGTTTTAAACAGAGCTGTTTTAAACAGAACTGTTTATTTACCTGTTAGACCTGTTTATCTGTTTTATTGTTGACCGCCAGCGATGGATAGCAATAGATTAGCGTTGAAGAAACGTGTAATTCGAGTTCGTATAGCTATACAGCAAAAATATGTTCATCTTAAGGAGGATCGATTTGCCAAAGAGGTAGATTTAATTAAAGCTTACAGACCACTCATTGAACCACTTACAAAAATCGATAAGATCGAGCCGCCAGTAAAGACGGAGCTGGAGGACGTGAAGGAGGAGGTATGCGCGAAACCGTCACCAAAACGACATTCACTCCCCATCAAAAAGAAAAGTTCACAGATTCAGCAGTACAGTACTTCGCCATGAATACCGTGTCAATTTCGAGGAATTAACAAATGAAGATCATCTTCTTTTAGTGGTAGTAATTATGTTAGCCCATTCGCTCAACTTCCGTGTTTTCACAGAAATCATCTGCGTCAAGAGACACTATCGTTCCTCGAGACTAGTGTGATTGGAGATATTGCACTCCAAGTGGAAGAAGAACATGTAGCAACTACGACCGATTCTATTTTACTCGATACCTCTGCATCGAGAGGATTTCTGGAAAAATATGATCCATTACCACGAATATACATAGAGCGCATGTTAAGCGATGTATCGAATGCAACTGATACCACTTATGGAGTTATTTACATTTCAACCGACAAATGGGTAATTGGCAAGACACCAGTAAAGTTATATGGAAAGGATTTGGTTGTTAAGGGGGTTAGGTGCAATTGTACGAGCGGTCTCTATGACCTAATCATCATGAATAAACCTGACGCACGTCTAATAACTAACGAAGATGAAGTGAACTATACACAGATCTTGATTGCAACTAATGCAGCTTGTCGCGATAACAACCCGGATGGACAATTGAAAGGTACACGTGCCAAAAAATATACAGGGATAATTGGAGGATGCGAAGGTGAAGGAGAAAAAGGGGGGTAAAGTTACAGTATTCGAAGAAATTGGTCGACCGGTTGAATACAAGTACTGGAACAACGTGCATGAATTGATTCAAGATTTGGAAGCCCTATGGGTGGAAAAAATAGCCGGTAATACTGGACTCGTCAACGATGTCATATCTATCGTGAAAGAACTATACGAATATGGATATATTGAGAAACCCTCCAGAATTTTTTTAGTCGACTGTAGTTTTCACAACAATGAACAAGTTAGGGCGCTCTAATGTCCCCGCTGAATTCCATAAACTGTTAAAATCGCAATTCTCAATTACCGACGATAAGTTCAATGTGGAAAATCAGCGTTTAAGTAATGTAGCTGATCCCATCGAACGTCAAAATGCGCTAACCTTACAGAACTATCAACTTACGAGATTTCATTTAAATGGGAACCGCTTAAGATAAGTGGCCGATGCTTAAGAAGACACCGATGCCATAAATAAAGGCTACCTCGAGTTTTGTCTCCAGTTAGTGAAGACGCTTATAGATGGTATTCGTAATTACGTTGAGGTAGTACAGGCAGATTTGAATGCAACTAAGGAAACTTTAAGTAATTTGATAGAGGACGTGGTAAACGAATTGCATAAACGGGCAAGCAAAAATTTCCCTCGTTGACTCACTATTATTAAAGGATTCGATGATCTATGGCAAGCCGATTTAGCTGAATTTGTACCTTACGCCAAACAGAATAAAGGCTACAAATGCATACTGGTAGTTATCGACTGTTTCTCTAAATACCTGTGGATGAGAGGTTTGAAAACTAAGACGGGTGCAGACGTGACAGAAGCTATACAAACCAACGGACGCCTAAGAATCTGCAAACAGATGCTGGAAAAGAGTTCTACAATAATCATTTCGATAAAACGATGATAAAGCATAACCTTAGTCACTACTCCACCTGCAGCACGAAAAAGACTAGCAGAGAGAGTGATTAGGATAATCAAGAATACCAGGTACAAAAAAATTGGGCTGCGTGGAAAATACGTATGGATTGGAGAAGTTCTCGAGTAAGTAACGACAGAATACAATAATCGTAAACATCGAACAATCGGAATGAAACCTAGCAAATTAAATGCTAACACAACGCTTAATGTATACTCGAATCTCAAAATCTTTAATGAAACGATCGATTCATGGTGGGCGACATAGTTCGCATTAGTAAATTTAAAAACATATTTGATAAAAATTATATACCAAATTGGTCTAGTGAACTTTTCAAGATTGTTAAAGTATGCGAAACCAATCCGGTCACGTACACTTGCTAGAAGACATGAAAGCGACACCTATACTAGGTGGATTTTATGGGCAGGAACTGCAAAAGGCTAAATATCGGGACGTCTACTTGGTGGAAAAGGACATTCTACGTAAGAAGAATAAAGTGTACGTAAACTGGTTGGGATTAAACGAATATTCGTGGATCGATGATGACAATGTAGTTTTATAAACATATTATTGTAATTACTTAACGTATAAATAAAAACTCATCACTCTGTTATATCGTCTTTCTATTTCATCTCACCATACAAAGGTTTTTTAACAATGTCTTTCTTTGTATGCATTTTTGAGACTAAAGATAACGTCTTTTGGTATTCGCTCAGTTCGGTGGATGGCCAAAATGCGTTGTCCGGACCGTTGGTCCGGGAGTGCATTTGGATTTTCAACGCCTTTTCGAATATTCTCTAGCAACCATTCGTGCGCTCGTTTATGATGAAGGTCATCGGACGGCCTAAAAGGGTACTTATTATCCTTTCCTGAAAATATTCCAAATAATTTGCACAGCTTTAGAGTTGTTGTATTCAATTCGCGCACGCATTCCCCGTTTTGATATACCAGCTGAAGCACTCGTCCGGTAAAACAATGTTTTGCAAGATGACATTAATAAATAAATAGTTTTAAGTTGATGAAATATCATTTATAGCACACTTTAAATATTTTGGATATACAGGCGCGGATCATGACCGACTTCCTCCTCCACGCGAACATGTTTTTCGGAACGAATCCTCCAACTGGCGCTCATCATGATCTGAAATGTAAACACAACAATTAAACGTTATCGTAAAATACTCAGGTCTTAAACGATTGAATTTTAACCCCAAGGGCGAGTTGCCGCAGAGTTTGCCGTTATAACTCGTTTGTCGTCGAAGGGACTGAGAACGATTTTATTTTGTTTGATTGTATACACTGAATGTTTTTTTTATTTGATCAGGTGCTGATGTCTTCTTACCACTGCATCATTGAATAAAGATTCCTTGTAGTTATCTAGAGTTATTTCTCTAAGACTGACTGCAGTGGAACCTTTAGATTTGTTAATTTCTTTAGGTTGTTTATCCACTCGGTAGGCGCACATTTTGGTACGAAGCCCTACGTATTCTAGCATAGTTTTTCCATGATTTTCATCCTTCATGAAACCGGATATCTTTTTGTTTACGGAAGGAATTCTATAAACGTTATCGGTTTCATAATCCGAAGTATCAAATCGATGTATAATCTGCCTTAATGGATTCCTACAAGTCGGTAACTGTGAAAGAGTAAATGAGACAATCGGTGTCGGTATATAATAATTTAGCATCATTTTTGAATTTCGGTAAAACGTAATTATAATGAAAATCGTATAGGAAAGCTTTTGAGATGTCCATGACCGCAAAGCCTGCATATATGGGTTTATTGAGAAAGACTTCTAATCGATCCATTTCAATACTGACCAAATTTTCATCGAAAATGAGTGAAAATTTGATTTTTAAATGCACGCACGCGCACCGTACTGACCCTCCCATTTCGTCACCAACCGCACATCTCTATGTTTTCTTACATTTTCCATCAGCTTCCCAAAGACATAGTTGATAATCAATTTGAAAAAGAAAATAGCGAATGCGTTTTTGGTCTTTTAACGCATTTTAGTATTTAAGTCGATATACGCTCGAAACCAAGGTGATTGTGTAAAGCGCAAAACACGGTTGATTCTTACAATCTTTAATCCGTGTTTTACATACAACTTTAAGTTCCTATAGTGCACGCTAATGGCAAGCCACTATGGGAATTATGCAAATCTTTCGGGTAGTTTAAGTCGCAATCCAAAATGTACCCAATGTCGGAATGGTCAGGATGATTTAGTATGTCTAAGTCGTCAATCTTTTCCATAAAAGTAAAGCCCCCTATCGGTAACGTTTCGCACATGGTGACTCCATAAAGCGCATTTACGTCATAGTACACTAAATAGGTGGTTTGAAGTCTGGGATCGAATCCTTTCGACACGTATTTGTTGTTGACTTTCGTGTAACGAGTACTGCATTGAGTGATGCCCCCCTAATACCCTTCTCAATGAACATAACATGATCGATGTCGGTTAAAAGTTCCAATCTAACTTTTGTTAATTTTAACATGCCATCAAATGCCAGATCGGGAGCCGTATAGTAGTGTAATGGATCAAGCAGGTACGTTTCCAGGCAGGTCTCGCGAAAATTTTCAAAGATGTCAGTCAAAAGAAGCACATCAGTTTTTAGATACAGGTCCGAATATTGAGACAACGTTCTAATATCAAAAACATTTCATACTTTTAAAGCATGCGCATATGCTTGATTACTAACACCCTCGTTTTGCAGAGAACTAAAAAAAATACTCTTTAGACGGTATAGAGGTCTCATTTAACTTTTCCCATGAATCCATGTACTCATGGAAGAACTTCTTTCCTATTTATCAAATCGAATTCCGCTTCGTTGCCGCAGTGTGACTTAGTTATGGATTTTTTGTCATTATCCAAATAGGAGCATAACTTTTCCAAACTAGTACTCATCAATCGAAATGAGTCGATAAATCTAAACTGAATGCTCGTATCGTCAAGATGTTCCGTAAAGGAGATATACCGTCCTTTTTTTAATGGTAAGAGTTTAACGGGTCCAGGAATACCGGTTGATAGTTCTTTGCTAAAAATGGGCATCGTGCCCGCTGAATGCTCGTATCGTCAACATGTTCCGTAAAGGAGATATACCGTCCTTTTTTTAATGGTAAGAGTTTAACGGGTCCAGGAATACCGGTTGATAGTTCTTTGATGAAAAATGGGCATCGTGCCCGCTGAGGTTATGGAATACTACAGGGATCACGTAAAATCATGTAAGTTTAAGTTACAGTTATTATGGGCAGCCCTCTATAGATCCCCGTGAGATGCGAGTAGTCCTTTATTTTAATTTAGTTTTCCAGAAAAGTTTTCTCACATATGTGACAATGCGTGGCCCCCTCAAAATTTTGTTGTTGAATCGAGTTTAGCGGATGCAAGGCGGACACCACCGGCCAAGGAAAACTAAATTTATCGTAATTATTAATATTTACGACGGCCCTCTTCAGTACAATAAAACGCGGAACTCTGATGTAAGTTGAAATCCCACCCCTAATGGGAACGACTACCTCCCTTTGATACCTCACTTTGAGGTTAGTGTCAAAGTCAATAATCGAAGTTCTGGTGACAAATTCTTTAATTCTACATTCATATTTTGGGGGTTAATATAGTGGCATACCAGTACAACATTCACCTTTAACAAAGACCTCTTCAACATGATGTTAACCTTTCTCATAAAGCTATCGATGCCTTTGTTAAAAAACTAGGGGATCTTCGTAACCTTAATTGACTATAATACCCGTTAATAACCTCGAATCAAAACAGAGAGTACCAAACTAAACCTGACGTATTGCGTTCACCACCCGCCCCCGTTGTATGAAAGTCTTATCAATTGCTGTCGAAGTAGCGCCGAATAAGATTTTAAAATGGCGAAAATGCTCTCTACTTTAAGGGGATTTTCATTCGTATTATCTATATGTACGTTATTGGCAATAGCTTTTTCTATCAGAAATATATTAGTTCTATGTATTGAAATATGCCTAACTATTTCGCGTTCGTGCTTTAATAATGTTAATGTGTTTCGAGTCAACTCAACTAATGAGCTGCTGAGGTCAGACTGTGTTCCAGTGCTGCAGACATTGCCTCTTCAGACCAAGACTAATGGCATGTTTTTCTTTTATACGTAGAAGGAATCTGAAAACAGATAAAAATAAATGAGCGAATATTGTAGGTAAAATGGGATAGTACGAGGTAGTATCCCGTTTTACCCAAATGAAAATTTTCCATTTTACCTACATCTGCATGAAAATCTTCAAACTTACCTCGCAATGAATACGTGACCACCGGAGCAAATTTGCCAACACCACCCGTTAGCTACCTTAACAAAGTAATACAGAGTTCAATCATATTGCAAAATCACAAACTATTTTGTTGCAAGGGGTTACGCCGTTGAACACAAATATTACACCATCAGCAAACAATAAACGCAGCCTCCTTCCGCTAAAAACAAGCCGATCGCACGTTAAGGTGTACACTGATGACACTAGCGGTCGGCTGCATGCACGCGATGCAACTACGTGGCGTTACCAGCTGTATTAATAACGGTTATTTCCCATTTTACCTACATATCCCATTTGAGGCCCACTTCCCCTACAATACAATTCTACAATTTCTATTTTATAATTATTTATTTCCCTAGGCTTTTCAATAAACCGCAGCCAAATTATCTGCCATAATGCTTTCTTATATATGTAAATAAATATTTTCAAAGCCCACAATACCTGAATTTGAGTCATGTCGGTTCTGAAACACGACAATTCCCCATTTTTGATTCGCCATTTTGAATTTTTTAATTTTGACAAATGATTTGTTCTTAGCAATCTTAAGAACCCAACTTTCAAAAAAAATTTGCACCCTAAAAACGGTGCACTACTGGTAATTTTTGAAGTTTTCTTATTTAGATAGTTTTACAAATTAACGAAGTTGCAAAATTGATGATTAGCCCACAATACCTGAATTTTAGTCATATCGGATTTTAAACACGATATTTCCCCATTTTTGATCCGCCATTTTGAATTTTTTAATTTTGGCACTTAGCGATCTTAAAAACCCCCAATACCCAATTTTCAAAAAAATTCCTTGATAAATTAAATAAACACGATAATCACCCATTTTTGATCCGCCATTTTGAATTGTCTAATTTTGACTAATGATTTATTCTTAGACAAGCAATAAGTTTTCTATTTTTCTGATCCCCTAAAAATGCCCCGCTACTAGTTGGATTTTGCTCATTAACGAACTTGACCTAGACTTTATGGCAAAGAATTTTTGTAACAAATTTCATATCGATAGCTTTAATGGTTCAAAAGATATCCCGCACACATACATTTACACACACACACGCACGCACGCACGCACGCACGCCGCCCGCACGCACGCACGCACGCACGCACGACGCACGCTACGCACGCACGTACGTACACACGCACGCACGCACAGGCGCACGCACGCTCGCTCGCACGCACGCACTCACGCACTCATGCACGCACACACACACGTACACGGAATTTTTTTTTCTAAAAATGGTTTTTTTATCGATAACTTTAATGATTCAAAGATATCACGCACACTCACACACAGACGTACAATCAAACACGAAATTGTTTTTTGTATAAATACGTTTTTCGTTTTAGGCTACAACATCTCGAGATATGTAAAAAAAGGTGTTTGAAAATTAAAACCGATTACATAGTTTTCTCTTTATACGTACGTATATGAGAAAGCAATATATGAGTAAAATAACAAATAAGTAGTTATGGTAACATATCATTAAGGTAAAACAGCAAACTTGATTGAAACTATAATTCAATATTTAAAATATTAGATGTTAGATGTAAGTTAACCTGTTGGTTCGTTAAAGGTACTTTCTGTTTATGTTTCTAAATTTTGAATGTTTCAAAACATCTAGTTTGTCTTTTCTATTTCAAAAAAGTAAAAATTTAGTTTTGTTTTGTGAAGTCTTAACCATTCAAGTCCTGGCGTTACCATATGGTAGCAGTTGTAATACAGTATTTTATCAGTAAATAAACTCATACCTACGGGTATTGTTGATTACTCTCCAAAGCGACTCCTTATACACAAAACTAAACACATGTTTTAGCTGCACGCGAATGAGTGATTCTTCTGTTGAAAATTAGCTACCAAATATATGTTGCCGTGTACTTGCCAAAATAATGGACATTCGCGTTGAAATATGCCTAACTATTTCGGGTTCGTGCTTTAATGATGTTAATGTATACTTTCTCTTTCTCCCCCACTCCTAAATGATGAAAATATAACGAAAATGCTTCCATTGGTTAACTCATGGCAACCACCCGAAAACATAATAAATTATCTTTACATAAAAAAAAAGGGAATAAATAAAGAGAATAAACATTCTACAAGACAAGAACGTGTGTGAATCGAAGAAAAGTGGTGCGAAAAGTGGTGATAGGCCAATCCAAAAGTTCCTTCAGCGGGAGGCTAACCAACCCTTAATGGTTTCACCATATAGCGTTATCACAATCATCTCGGATGATGAGTCTAGACAGGACGAAAAAATAAGGAGATTATAACACCTGCACAATTTTTTTTTTGCACGATTCTGTACCTGCAATATTTTATATAGTTTGCTAATTTGAATAATTTTTCTTTACAGAGCGAGACAGACACTCGATGCCTTGCTGCAGGACCTGAAGGAGGAGGGTGATAGACATTTATTTGAACACTCCTTTCAGCAATTACTACAAAATATGCAAGTCCATTGCTATTATAATGTTTTCTTTGTAGAGGCAAAACGAATCCCCTGGTGACAACCGTGCTACCAACACCGCCACCAATGGCCGACCTTCATCAACCTCCATAGTAAGTTACAAAGCACTACGTAAAATAATTTATCTAACTTGTACAATAGTTGCAGTCATGAAAATAGGGTGGCCTTCCTCGCGCCGCCGTCGCCGCCTCCACCACAATCAATGGCTGAATAAAATAATTGATCTAACTTGTACTATTGCTTGCAGTAATGAAAATCATTAACAACCCCCACAATTGCTACCCTTACCACACCCGTAAGTTAACAATTAATGTCATGAAGTAAATGTCTAACATGTAATTTCTTCCCCACGCAGTACTGGCAAGAAAATAGATAGCCTGGTGGAGGTATACTCGGCGGATTTTGAGGACGATTTCTTCTCTCGACCGATGCTGCAGCCAACGACGGCCGAAGAGCTGATAGAAATAACCTTCGAGAAGCTTAAAGAGATGGAGCCGATCGTTCAAAGTAATTTGAAGGCGGCTCGAATCGTATCTAATCTCCATAATAGTGCGCGTAGAAAGAGGTACAAAAATTAGGTATTGGAAACCTATCATCATTAATGTTTACTAACAATCGAGTTAATAAAGCAAATGTTATAGAATGATATGCAAATATGTAATCTGTATTGCAGAGATGCATGCACTACAAATATTACTTATTAAAACTTTACTTATTCGATTATAAAGAGTTATCAGTTAAATATTTACCAGCAACGTTCATATATTGCGCATAAATATTCTCTATATACTTACATAAACCTGTTGCAAATAATAAATATAATTACTCATAATTTTTTTTTCTTTTACTATGTCAATTTTACTATAAACTGTATTTATAAGATAACGTGTAACTGCAATACCACCATCGTGGAAAAGAGAAATTAATTTAAGAAATTATTACGGAAATTGTTTAAACCTTTTTTACTTTACTTTACTTTTACTTAATATAAACTAATCCTATTTTAAATGATGACGGAGGTTTATCGGTGGCCACGATTATAAGTAAGTTATGTGTAAGCGCAGAAAGCTTTTTAAAGTAATAGTAAAGACGTGCGTGCAAAGGAATAAGCAGAGAAGCCTCAAATTTTCAAGTTTCGGCGCAATGTAAAAATTAACACGTAATCTCTATATAAAACTGCAACATAAATGAAAGGCTAGCTACCTACTACAAAAACGTTTATGCGCATGTCAGCGGACCTATATATAAATTATTAAGCGAGTGGTTTTCAATCCTATGTATTAACAGTACACTGAATTATAATTTTTATAATTTTCACCGCTTTGTTACTAAATTATCCCTTGAATGCTAACATCAATTTTCCGCGCCTGTTGGTAACATCCGTCTCTCAGACGGATTCTTCCACTTTCAGTGAAGTTTTTTTGCATGTGTGTATGTACCGGGTAGGCAACTAAGAACGGCCGTCGGCCTTATCTCAGGAATGGTTTATAGCACAGGTTCGGTAAAAAAATTTTTATAAGAAAAGTGACCTCGATAAACGCCTGAAAATTATTTTCAGAATTGTAGGTCCACCTCTAGAGGGCGTATTTGACAGTTAAAATTAAAAAAAAAATTTTCAAAATTTACTCAATTATTAAATATTATAAACAGATTCCTCGACAAATTCTGCATATTTTTATTTGACTCTCTTCAAATAAGGGTGGGGAGAGTGGGAACCTGGTTACGAAAAACGCCTTTAATTCAGGTTCTGCTTCACCGATTTTAATAAACTTGATGTTTTTGAAAATGCTTTTGTTAAACAATAGAAAATTTGTAAATTTGAATATGTCTGTTTAATAACATAAATGCTACAGGGCGCTGTTTAATATTTTTTAATATTGTGTTTTCTTTACAATTTTAAATGGAAGCATAAAAATTTAAGTAGGTCTTTAAGAAGTAGACTAAATTAGTAATAAAACAGTGAAAACCGCAAGTGGATACCTTTTTCCTATTCTGAGATGTCGTAAGAAACATGTAAATGGCGGAATTGTTCTTCCATCGTCTAGTAGGCTAGTTCGAGTTAACGGAAATTATTAAATTTAGCC
Source organism: Vesta saturnalis (assembly GCA_036346205.1). Taxonomy (NCBI): domain Eukaryota; kingdom Metazoa; phylum Arthropoda; class Insecta; order Coleoptera; family Lampyridae; genus Vesta; species Vesta saturnalis. Next base: position 1,124,805 of record JARFJB010000145.1, on the reverse strand, counting down.
TGGATGAAAAGATCTTACATTGGTCTGTAGTAATTTAAACTGTTATCATGCTAATGTTATGGTTGCCGCTAAATTACCTAAATGTAATTCTGTCGCTACTAACAATGAGAACAAATTATAAAATAATAATGCATGAGCGTTCGTGATCCATAGAATCCTATTGCGGGAGATATGGTTTGAACGCGAAGAGCACCGCAATTGTCGCGGTGTCCTGATCGTCCCTCGGAGCTTGAAAATCCGGGAGAGGTCCCGCTAGCGACCGGGGACGCGTCGGTAGGAGCGCTTCGGCGTAAGCGCGGGTAAACGGCGGAGTAACTATGACTCTCTTAAAAATAGGAGTCCGACAGGGGATCCACTAAGCCCTTTGCTATTTAATATGGTAATGGACGAGCTTTTAGATCTCCTAAATAATACTCAGCCTGGAGGTACCGTGGCACCATTAACCAAGTGTGCCGCAATGGCGTTCGCGGACGACTTCGTACTGCTGGAGGATGATGACCGCTATATGGCGGTTGCACTTAAGAGAACATACGACTTTATGAAGAAGCGAGGACTAGAGCCAAATCCTCTAAAGTCCTGTTGCTTAGTTGCTCAACGAGCTAACGGAGTCAGTACTGTACGAAATAAATCCCACCACCAACTAGGGAGCACTCCAATTGGAAACGTAAGCGGATTGAACACATTTAAATACCTAGCCCAAAACTTTGGATGCCACGGCATTGGTAGGCCGAACATATCCAACCTCCAAATATGGCTTCAAAATATTGCCAAAAGCCCCCTTAAGCCGGACCAAAAGATGGTTGTACTAACGCAATACACCATCCCGAAGATATTGCATGAGCTGCAGACGGCGAAGGTGACGACGAGCAATCTACGCAACTGCGACAAAATGGTAAAAGAACTGCCAAGAAACTCTTACATCTAGCAAGGACGACGCCAGACTAGTTCTTATATGCAAGAATTCGGGATGGAGGATTGGGAATAGCTGAGCTGAGAACAACGATACCATACCTCATGGTGAATAAATTAAATAATCTCAGTGCATCGCCAGACCCCATTTTACAAGAGGTAACCACCACCATCCACTATACAAAGCTAATTGAAAGGATTAGGAAGATTACGTCAGACAAACATCCTACACAAAAGTGGAAGGAGGCCATTACTGACGGTCTACTAGCGCGGGCTCGAAGCATGCTCCGACGACCCTGCCAGCAGAGCCTGCGTCTACTGTAAACCGGAAGGATGGACAGGAGAGACTACGTTAAGGCAGTCCAGCTTAGGTTTAACAACCTCCTGTCAAAGGCCTAGCACATGTTAATCGGGAAAAAGGGCTGCAGGTACGGTTGCGACAAAGTCGAATCAATGTCCCACGTCCTGCAGTCCTGTCCAGCAACCCATAACGTGCGTATAAAACAGCATAAAGAGATCGTAGGCAAAATAGAAGGGCATGTGAAGAGCTTCGCGATAGTGGAAAACGAACCACACGGTAAACACCCAGACCAGAGGCTATATAAGCCTGACCTAGTTATCAACCATAATGATACAAACGTAACAACCGTATGTGACGTGCAGGTTTCCTGGGAAGGGAACCTGGGGCTGGGCGAAGTGTGGGAAAGGAAACAGAAAGTCTAAGATAACAAACACTTCATAGAAGCTGCAAGAAAAAGATGGCCAGGAGGAACTTAAATTTACTTCACTGATAGTTGGAGCCGTGGAGTGTGGCCTACAGCCAACAGACAAACGGAGGAAAATCTGAAAATACCCTTGGCCTTCAAGAGAAGTTGCGTGCATACAGCCTTGAAGTGGGGAGGCTCTATCCATAGAGCGTTTGGTGCGATGGTGTGGGCAAGATAGCCTGTGTGATGATAGTGTCGAGTTCAGTGCTCCGTGATAGTGCGGATTATAATGAACAACTCTATTATATATTTTATTCTATATTGTTCTTCTGTATTAGGTATTAACTCGCGTCACGAGCGTACTACTAGCGTGACGGTAGATTATACTCATTTATTGTATTATTACAAATGTATGCCCTTGCCATCTAGGGGTAACAAGTTTATTTATTATAAATAAATTATACATAGCCAAATGCCTCGTCATCTAATTAGTGACGCGCATGAATGGATTAACGAGATTCTCATCTGTCCCTACCTACTATCTAGCGAAACCACAGCCAAGGGAACGGGCTTGGGAAAATTGGCGGGGAAAGAAGATAATCTAACAATTAAAACCTTCAATAAATAACTACGTAATTAGTGTCGCCCTAGATGTTCGAAATGTCGTCCATTATTTTCAATGCACGAAATCAATCGCTGACGGGTGGAGAGAACATCAGTTGCAATTTCTGCCCTTGAAATACTTCGTATTGTCTGTCGTATTCTTTCAATCGTGTCAGCTCTTATTGTCGGTCTATCGGCATAAACGAGATCTTTTATTCGCCCCCACAAATAAAAATCTAAACAAGTTAGGTCTGGAGACCTTGGTGGCCAAATAAATAAACTTCCACGTCCTATCCACCTTTCAGGGTATGATTGATCTAAGAAATTCCGAACATCTCTAGAATAATGTGCCGGGCAACCATCATGTTGCAAGAACTTGTCACGACGAATAGCCAAGGGTACGTCTTCTAAAAGAAGTGGCAATTCGTTGCTTAAAAAATCTAAATATCTTTCTCCATTAACAGTCTCATTAAAAAAAAGGCCCAATTATTTCTCCACCTAGAATCCCGCACCAAACATTTACAGACCAACGACCCTGATGTTGGACCTCTTGCATCCAGTGGGGATTCGTTTGAGACCAGTAGTGTATATTATGTCGATTTACACTACCATTACTACGAAAAGTAGCCTCATCTGTCCACATAATTCGTAAAAGTATTTCAGGATCGTCGTGTATCGTATTTGAGAGCCAGTTGCAAAATTCCAACCTGGTATCGAAATCTTGAGCATCCAAACTATGGTGAAGGACCATGTGATATGGGTGCAATCTAAAATGTGTATATTATAAAGTAATCAGATCAATAAGACACATTGAAGTACTTCGTTGTTAGTAAACGAAAAAGGACTTTAACTCTTGTAATTCATATTTTAAACTGTATTTGCGGCTCAAATATCGGTTTTTATTGACATTTTATGCTTTTGATTTACTAACACGTCGCTTAAAAACAAATATAACATTCTTATATAATTAAAAAAATGTTAGATTTATCACATTATTATTTTATAATTTGTTCTCATTGTTAGTAGCGGCAGCATTACATTTAGGTAATCTAGCGGCAACCATAACATTAGTATGATAACAGTTTAAATTACTGCAGACCAATGTAAGATCTTTTCATCCAGGTTAAATTTAATAATTTCCGTTAACGCGAACTAGCCTACTAGACGTTTGAAGAATAATTCCCGCCATTTACCTGTTTCTTACGATATCTCAAAATAGGAAAAAGATATCGACTTACGGTTTTCACTGTTTTATTACTAATTTAGTCTACTTTTTAAAGTCCTACTTAAATTTTTATGCTTTCATTTAAAATTGTAAAGAGAAAACACAATATTAAAAAAATATTAAACAGCGCCCTCTAGCATTTATGCTATTAATCAGATTGCTTCAAATTTACAAATTTTCTATTGTTTAACAAAAGCTCTTTCAAACAGCATCAAGATTATTAAAATCGGTCAAGCAGAACCTGAATTAAAGGCGTTTTTTCGTAACAAGGTTCACAGTCTCCCCCACCTCTTATCTGAAGAGATGAACTAAAACTTGTCAAATAAAAAATATGCAGAATTTATCGTGGAATCTGATTATATTATTTAATATGCCCCTTAATGTAGTAAATTTTGACAAATTTTGCTTTTTAAAATTTTAACAGTCAAATACGCCCTCTAGCGGTGGACCTACAATTCTGAAAATAATTTCCAGGTGTTTCTCGAGGACACTTTTATTATAAAAATTTTTTTCCCGAACCTGTGCTATAATCCATTCCTGAGATATGGCCGACGGCCTTTCTTAGTTGGCCACCCCGTACGTGTGTCGTTTGTTCAACGTTGAGCTGTTTCTGCGACTAGGGGCTACTGCCGACGCCAAGTTGCAGTTGAATGAAACTGAAACTGAAATTTTAGTTTGCAGCTTTTCGAGAAAATAAGAATTAAAAGAAAAATGTAATTGAAAAAATACTTAAATTTATTTCTTTAGCAAAAAATTAACAAACAAACTTTGTAGCTACATACAAGACAGTTTGGAGAACTACACAAATAACATTTATATGCTGCCATACTTTTTTTCTTCGGTGAACAATATTTGCAGGTCTTCCTTTTTTCTAATTTGTCATTGTCATTATGATCCGATGATTCATCGTCAATATCCCATAATGTTGTTCAATTTTGTTGGTAAATTAGGAATTGATTGTCTTCGGGTAATACGATTTTTTATGAGGCTCATGCTGAGGTTGTATATGAAGTTGTAACTACTTTCAGATTTTGATTTTTGAATTAAACGGCTGACAGCAATCATGCTATAAAATACAGCTAGAGGCCATCTCCTTGTTCTTCTGTTAGGAGATTAATTAGCAATTTTCTGGTCGAGCGTATACAGATTTTGTCGAATTACAAAAACTTATTATCTTTGGTTTATTATTTGTTACGTCTGTGAAGCGTGAGTTATGCATTGACGAGATCAATAAAACAACTTTCGATTTAACTATGACAGCAGCGTACAATTTTTCGTAAACCCGTATATATTTGAATTGACCACTCTTTTCTTATTGATATGGAATTCCAGCGGAATTTCTTCTTCGATGAGCTCTAGGGACGAAAACCAGTTATCGGCAGTGATATTTCAGTCTAACAACTGATTGAGAAGGTTTAGATAACTTCTTTTCCTCTTCAGAATATATATATATATATATATATATATATATATATATGTGAATCTGATTATAATATTTAATATGCCCCTTAATTGAGTAAATTTTGAAAAATTTTGCTTTTTAAAATTTTAACTGTCAAATACGCCCTTGAGCGATGGACCTACAATTCTGAAAATAATTTCTAGGCGTTTCTCGAGGCCACTTTTGTTATAAAATTTTTTTTACCGAACCTGTGCTATATTCCATTCTTGAGATATGGAAGACGGCCGTTCTTATTTGGCCACCCGGTACACACACACTTGTAAAAAACTTCAATTTGGAAAATATCACTTAAAGTGGAAGAATCCGTCTGAGAGACGGATGTTACCAACAGGTGCTGAAAATTGATGTTAGCATTCAAGGGATAATTTAGTAACAAAGCTTATTTATATATATATATATATATATATATATATATATATATATATATATATATATATATATATATATATATATATATATATATATGTTATGCATAAACGTTTTTTGTAGTAGGTACTAGCCTTTCATTTATGTTGCAGTTTTATATAGAGATTACGTGTAAATTTTTACATTGTGCCGAAACTTGAAAATTGGGGGTTCCTCTGTTTATTCCTTTGCACGCACGTCTTTACTATTACTTTAAAAAGCTTTCTGCGCTTACACATAACTTACTTATAATCGTCGCCACCGATAAACCTCCATCATCATTCACAATAGGATTAGTTTATATTATAAGTAAAAAAGGTTTAAACAATTTCCGTAATTATTTCTTTAATTAATTTCTCTTTTCCACGATGGTGGTATTGCAGATACACGTTATTTTATAAATACAGTTTATAGTAAAATTGACATAGTAAAAGAAAACAAAAAGTTATGAGTACTTATATATTTCTGTTAGAACCATTTAGTGGCTATATATATATATATATATATATATATATATATATATATATATACACATATATGCGTTAAAAGATATGAATTTGTTGCATCTGTCAATCTCATTATTTTTATGCCATATTTGGCTGGCTTGTTGGGTACATACATACGGAAAGAACATCTCCCTCTAAATGGAAATAGCATTTTATCAACACAGGCCAAATTACCTGTGGCGTATTTATTTTGACAATTTTGTATAAACTTATAACTTATAACTTTCCTCAAGTCCCTCGTAGTTCGATCATCGAAACGAAGTGCCAATAAAAGAGTTTGGCATCTTTTCAGCGACATAACGTCTCTAAGAATTGGCCGACCTACAGGCCCTTTAGAGAATAGAGATGACAAATCCTCTCTTCCCCACTTAAAAATTGAACACAGCATCATCAGTCCTTCTAGTTCAACCTTATCTGTATCTTTATAGTTTGGTGACTTCGATTCCTTTAGTTTAGATCTCATAGATACGAGTTTTATATTGGTATTTGTGACAATTTGCTTTATCATGTCTTCAGTGAAAAGTAACTTCCAAACCTCATAGACTGTGGGTGCCGGGACTAACTTTTTAGGTTCACCCAACAAAGCAGGAAATTTTTTCCGTATTATGTTGCATCTCGGGTTTTTTTTTGGTGGCAACTGGTTCGAAACTATTCCAGACAAAACTTTTATTCTTACCATAATAACATGAAGGCTCATTTTTGCCATCATCTTCATCCTGTTGAATAGCACTTATTTCAGGCTGTATTTGGAGAAATTCTTGGTGATTCTCATCCGCCGCTTCAAAGTTCTGGATCGCTGTTATTGCATTCAATGTAGCCGGATCTTCTGAGTGTTCATTTTCCATCATATGATCCTCATACTCTATTTCACCTTCATCAAGGTCATCTACATCACTCTTTTCTGCTTGCATTTTTATACGATCGATATCTGCTAATGAGTCGTCGGATAGGTATTCTTCGTCACTGGCATCGTTTTCTTCTAATGAAATTACCATAGACATTATCTTTTGTGTTCGCGATGAGATGGCGCTCGACGCCATTTCTAAAGAAAACAAAACGTACAAGCTCGTAACTCTAAGAATTATTCATATATAAGCCAACCTACCTGCAAATAAAACGTAATGTCATCACCAACTCGTTCTAAAAAAAAACGAGACCGATAGCAACTCGATGTTAACAGTAATATCCGACTGTCAGTCGGCTATGATTCAGCGCCTATTGGTAACACCCGTCTGATAGACGGCGGTTTTCGTGTGTTTTGAACTTGTACAAGCTGACGCACTCACGACTTAAAGAACTCTACTGAACTAGAAGATAGACGCAAGATATTGATATGGGAGGGTTTTGGTCGAATACGGTGAGACGAACATCAACACACGACTCGTAGTAGGATGTTACCAGTTAAGGGTTAATAATCATATTTGATTCATTAAAAGGGTCAGGTTCAAATGTAAACTTACGTAAGTGAGACTTAAATTAAAATACAACTTTATTATTTGTTTTGTTGCACAAGCCAGCTTAAACTGTATCTTAACAAAGTATTACTTAGTAATACATTACGAGTGGCAACATTGCATTTTGTTGCTATCGTACGTATTCGTGTGCTGCCGGTTTTTAGATTCTGTATGTTTGGGGTTAGGGATCTATTAACTCCTCCATTTGTTTTTCTTCAGGTATTTTAAAGTTTAAGGGGGGTCGCTGGGTCCTATCTTTCACATGTCAATTTGCCCAACTTTAAGGTACATTTAAATAAAAAGTAAAAGTGGTAGAGCTTTGAATTTTTTTTCCACTGAAAGTTTACACTTTTCTACATATTTTGAGTTGAGGGTTTTTAAATACAATCACAAATCAGAATTTTATATTTTTTTAAAGAAAAGTTATATTTTTGAATTAAAAACTTTGTATATATATATATATATATATATATATATATATATATAATTTTTGAAAAACTTTACAGCAAATTACATAACTAACTAAAACAAGTAAAACCAAACACTCTTTATTGATTTATCACGGTCAACCAGGACTGAAAACACAATTTACTAATGAAACGGTATTTTCTGCCAGAAACACAAGTATAATTTATTTTTCAATGAAGCGGTAAGAGCACATCTTGTATGGAAAATAATGTAGTTTTTAAATTTGATGTAAAATCCATTAAAAAATTGAAAATGAAAAATTTTCGTAAAAAAGCTGTTGCCACCCCCCCCCCCCCCAAGAGGACCGCTTCTGATGGCCATACGAAAATTGTGTTCTCATTGGTCGGTTTATTATTATCGACTTATTCGTTATCCAAGTTTGAAATTGTTAAGTAGCGGTGTTTTTGAGATATTTAACAAAAAGTGACTTGACGGTGTCATCTTCCAAGGGCTCTAGCTACCTTAGAAGGCATTTTTGGATATATATGAATATATATATATATATATATATATATATATATATATATATATATATATATTGTATATATACAGGGTTTTCCACGGTAGGCTTTCGTTAGAAGTTTATGTGGTTAGAAACAATTGAGAAATCTGTATTTTTGGATTCTTGACAAAATTTTAGGATGTCTTATAAGGGTTTCCTTCCTACTAGGAATTTTTGAAAAACCCTCTGTTTAAAATGTACAGCAAGACTAGACACAGTAAACAAGAAAAAATCATCTAATTATCTCTTACCGTTCCTGAGAAAATATTCGTTTGCGGAAAAATCAGCCGATAGTTAGAAAAACATTAAAAATGCAATATTGAAAATTTTTACTTTAATGCATCCCAGCTCCATATTTAGAGTTGTCTGGATTCTCTGCTTCTTCATACATATCCTCCAGCCTTCTTTTAGATGCTGTTAGCTTTTGCCGGCACCTTTTTTCAATTTCTTCCAATGCCTTTTCTGCCTTTTTCTCTCGTAGAGCGTCGACAAACTTCATTCTCTTGATGCAGTAAGCTCCAGGAACAGTACCTAACTTTTCTAGGATTTTACATCTGACTATATTTCCCTCATCATAGGTACAGATTGCCTCATACACGCTAAGTTCCAAGGTATTTTTGTGGACGAAGGTTGCTTTCGGGATGCGCGCCCAAATCAAACTATTGAGAGACTCACTGGCATTTTGGGTTCCACCGTGTAAGCATCTGTGGAGTAATTCTGGTTGAGATAAGTCTCTAAATATGGGCTTTATTTCCTCTATTATTATTCTAGGGAAATGGGTGTGAATAGAGCGGTCATATGGCTCTTCCTTTTCCATCGCTTTGCGGTAATTGCACCACGTGTCTGGTCCAGGAGGGCATAACTCATGGGCTGAAGATTCATTTGTAGAAGCCAGGTGAATATATTCGGCCCAAACAGCTTTTTTCATATTATCTAAATTTGAAGTATTTCTTCTGGTGGCAAGGCCATAATAGGTTTGAATTTCATTAATTGCTTCATTTGTAAGCCGGCCACGACCTCCAAGTGTTTTCCCATCTTCTAGTTTCTTTTTCCCAGCTTGAGATTTCAACTTTCGAAGGCGTGAGCCCATGCGTTTTTGCACGTGGCCCACACATTCGAGTTTCTCTATTGAGAAATCAGGTCCATATGGCTCAGCAGCAACAACGGAACGGCATGCTGCACTGTCACGGTCACCCATGAAGTACTTATATCTTATGTTGTGCTTGGTTTTTGACTCACGAAACATGTCGACAATACCCTTGACTACCATGCCACCACTTACACCAGAAAAGTTTGCAATACAATTTTATTCATGTTGGTTTTCCAATCTATTTTTACATCTACAGAACTTTGACATAATTTTAACATCAAGCACGTTACCAGTTAGTGCACTTATCGCAGTTACCATGCCATTGAGAGATAAATGACCTCTGCGTTGACACGAATCATCGAAAATTGCAGTAATGTCACGGTTTTTATTTTCTTGCAAGCCTACACATTCTTCTATTCATCGCATATGCACATCGTACATTCAAATCTGTGATATTAGTTAGACCTACTTTCTTGCTGTTACTTTCTGACACTAAACAACTACAAGAAGAACACTTCAGATTGATATTTACACTCATGCCTTGCCTATTACTGGGGAAAACACAAAGTTGACCATGACACTTTGAGCAAACAGCAATACTTGAAATCAAACTTTGCAAAGTCTCCATGGATACAAGATCATAACAAGAATTTTCATCATCAGTCCTATAAAACACATATTTACCTAAATTAGGGCTTAGTTTTCTTTTTGAGGCACTAGTACTAGGCCTACTACTACTGTTACTAAGACAAGTGCTAGGCCTAGGCTCTAAAGCTTGGTTCAAGGTTTCACTCACAATAGCAGAAGAATTTTCAGTTTCAATCCTTGCTAGCACTTGTTTTCTAACGCCACTAAAAACGGGTTTTCGTTTTTTAAAAATGTTTGAAGAATATCTAGGTATTTTTACAATAAAAACACTGACTAAATGCACTTCTAAGTTCTAACCTCAAAACACCGAACTACAGCCTAAAGTCAAAATAACACAAGCACATGTTCACTTAATTGTCAGCTGACAGAGTAGCAGTGTAGCCAACACATAAAGAAAAATTACGAAGATAAATGAGCACTGTATAATGTATGTATACTATAATAAAATCAATATTACGCGTTTACACTGTATAATAGTGGGCTAATTTGTGTATTGTAAGCGTTTGCCAAAATATAAATTTCTTGAATAAAAAATGCAAAATCTCAAATTCGAATATTTTTTCATTTTTTGCCCCGTGAACCCCCTTAAAATATATTTAGTACATTAATTATTAATCATAGAATTTAAAAATGAAAAAAGCAAACGCAAAAGGACATATAATTTTACAAGTAATGAAAAGGATACATTATTTAATATAATGTATAATTGTAAGGACATTCTTGAAAATAAAAAGATGGATTCTGTAACCTGGCGGGAAAAAAAATGATTAAAAAAATTACAGCGGATTATAATTCGTTGGCTAGCACACCTAGAGCGATGGAATCTCTGTGTAAATGTTACATGAATAAGAAGAAGCAAATACGACAGGACATTTCCAATCAGCAGATGCAGTTCCTTCAAACCGGTGGAGGTTCACCTGGAGTAACAAAAGTAGATCCGCACAAAGAATTATTAACTAAAATATCCATTTGATATGAATAATATATACTGCGCCACATACACTGCTCTGGGTAAGCCAAGTTCTATTATCTCCAGCACATCAAGATCATCCTCAAAGGCATCATTATCTTCAAAAATTCATAATTGTCTACTTTGTTGTACTATCAATGCTATAATACAATAAATAAATCATCGTAAGAGGTTAAACTTTAATCTTGGGTAAAAGCAGAGCTTAAATGTAAGTTCCACTTAAGAAAATAAGAGCAGAATGTAATTTGTAATTGCATCTTTAATTTTTTTTCTAAACATGAGGATAATACCGCTCGTTTTATTGTTTAAAAAATTAAAATCTACATAATTTTTTCTGTTGAATACATCCATAGTTCAGTAAAGCATCTTTATTTAGTTTGAAAATTGCCATGTATATCATATAATTCCGTAAAACACCTTTATTACACATACTGCGAACGCATAGGTTATACAATTGGATGATTTACTTTAATCTCCGTTATGAAGACAAAATTGAAAACGCTCGGACGCGTCAATTTTATTTAAAACGAGGTGTTTTTAACAAAAAAATTGTCTTTTCATTCTTGACAGCTATCCATTTTTTAAATAGCAATGTCGATACATCGTTGGAAAAGATTTTAAAAGTATAATCCAAAATTATCATTTTTAATTTTTTTAAATAAAAATAAACAAATAAATAATATTAAATTAAATCTTCAAAAATAAATGAACTGGACAAATTATTCTAATTAACAACTTAATTACTGCAGGAGGTGTTCAAAATGTTCTCCATTTACTTCCTGTCAGAAGTAGATTCTTTGTTTGGTTTCCTCCCTAACACTTTATTTTAAGCTCAGTTGTCTCCTGGTTAATAACAATCTATTCCTTTAAGATCCTCAACAATACCAAATCAGGTACAGTGGTTTTACTTTCATATTCTATTCTATTCTATTAACAAAGTTTAATTAATTTTTATTCTTACTTATTGCCGAATAAATACTTTGTAGGTAAGAAAGTATCATTGTTAGAAAACTTTTTTTAAACAATCTAGTTGGCGTGTCTAGTTTTTGACAAGTATTGTCAAAAATAACAAACATTTAGCACTACTGAGTCTAAACAACATTGACAACAGCAAAGCGTAATTATTAACAATTGGTGAGTTTTGGTGGTACCTGTAAATTTTGTATTCCAAACAGACAAAATGGTACAACCTCGTGGTTTAGTGGAAAAAAGGAGGAAACCAAACAAGAATCTACTTCTGCCAGGAAGTAAATGGAGAACATTTTAAACACCTCCTGCAGTAATTAAGTTGTTAATTAGAATAATTTGTCCAGTTCATTTATTTTGAAGATTTAATTTAATATTATTTGTTTGTTAATTTTTATTCGTATTCTTATTTAAAAAATTAAAAATGGTAATTTTGAATTCTACTTTAAAATCTTTTCAACGATATATCGATCATTTAAAAGAATAAAGTGTCAAGAATGAAATGAAATTTTTGTTAAAACCTTGTTTGAAATAAAAATTGACGTGTCATTTTCAATTTCTTCATAACGAATTAAAAATTATCATCCGCACTGTAATATATATACAGGGTTAGTTAAAAGTATGGAGACGGCGATTTATTATCGTTAATATTAATTTTAGGAAATTATGTTCAATACAAAAGTTTGTTATGAAATTATTATCTACATTTGAGAATACTTGAATTATTTTTTTCTTCAATTGTTTTTAAGTTACGACGTCCACGATATTTTTTTGAAATGACAACCTATATTTCTGATTATTGATTTCGATAGTACATTCTATTCTCTTTTCAACGGTATACAATTTTCAATATGTTACATTTGAAAAAAATTGAGAAAAAGTGCCTTAATGTTCAAATATTAAAGATCCATTAAATTAGCAGAATTCATCTAGATAGACAAAAGCGAGGCGATAAACAAACTCGAGCGAGGTAACTTTATCAGTGGTTATTGTTTATGTCAAATAGTTGACGTATTTCAATTGTGCAATTTGTTGCTGTTAATATTAGCAATGGCGAGTTTAAGTGAACGTGAAAGAATTGAAATACTTATGATGCTGGGTTATGGAAATAGACGCAGAAGTTTACAAGACGCTTGTAATTTATTTAATGACACGCATCCAAACAGAAATCCAATTTCTAAATCCGTTGTTGGTAAAACCTTAAAACGCTTTGAACAAACCGGTAGGGGGATGGGACGTTTCGGCGTGGCCGTTTCGGCGTGGTCGTTTCGACGTGGCCGTTTCGGCGTCAGCCGGTTCGGCGTGAATCCGTTTTGGCGTCGCCCGATTTGGCGTGAGTGGTCGATCTCAGAATAACTACAATCTCAATATAATAATTATTTTATTCCTTGAATGAATGCCTTAATTCTTACCAATTTTTTTAAGTAAAAGCACCGATCAATCACGGGATTGTTATTATGAACAACTTGTTGCAGGCAATCAGCCACCGGTAAAACTTAGAAAATATCGAGATGCAGATACCCGCATATTAAGGCTGGTACAACATTTTGACCGTGTAAATGTATTAGAATATTTAAGGGTTTATCTCATAATTATATGTAACATTTTCATACGCAATGTAATAGACTAATAAGTGTTTTTTTATGCATAATATTTTTATTAATATATAGATGCCTAGTTTATTGTACATTTTGTTTTATTGTCAGCAAAAGCTATATTTTGTAATAAGTAATAATTCTCAAGTAATCGACAATTCACGCCAAATCGGCCGACGCCAAAACGGGCTCACGCCGAACCGGCTGACGCCGAAACGGCCACGGCGAATCGGCCACGCCGAAACGTACGTAACCCAACCGGTAGTGTTCAAGATTTGCCAAGGAGTGGTAGACCTAAAACAGCGAAAAGCGATGATAAAAAACTGAATGTTCTATTGGCCGTATCTGAAGATTCCCATTTATCAGCCAATCAATTAGCGGCCAATCACAATATTTCACAGTCATCGGTCGTTTCAATTTTAAAAAGTGAAAAGTATAAACCTTATAAGGTACAACTTCTACACGAGTTGACGGAAGATGATTTTGATAAGAGACTACAATTTTGTGAAGAAATGTCAAATATTTGCAATAATAATGCAAATTTCGTCAACAATATTCTTTTCTCTGACGAAGCTACCTTTTGTCTTACCAGTGAAGTAAACAGACATAATTGCAGATATTGGTCATCGGAAAATCCTTTTTGGTTTATGGAGCACCATACGCAGTACCCCCAAAACGTTAATGTTTGGGTTGGCATTCTAGTCATATTATCGGTCCCTTTTCATCAATGGCAATTTAACTTCGGCTCTGTATTTGCAGTTATTGCAAAATGAAATTATACCTGCTTGTGCTATGCTGTATCCAGATGAAAACAATGAACACCTTCCAATAACAGTATCTGGTTTCAGCAAGATGGCGCTTCACATTATGGTGTAAATGTTCGTCAATATTTGGATAACGTCTTTCCAAACAGATGGATTGGGAGACGAGGAAGTATTGAATGGCCAGCTCGTTCGGCTGATTTAAGCCCTTTAGATTTTTTTCTTTGGGGATACGTAAAAACAGGGTTTACAAAGATAAGCCCAACTATGTCGAAGATTTAAAATCCGAATTACCAGAACGATAGAAGAAATTCAGAATTTTTACAAAATTCTATTCAGGGTTTTGTAAATCGATTGAGTCATTGTCAAATTAGAAATGGAGAACAATTTGAACACTTACTTTAATTTAGTTAGGTGTTAATTTTTTTGTAATGATAAGATTGTGACTGATAAGTTTATTGCAAATAAATGAGTCTAGTTACCGTGTTAATTAATTCTGCTAATTTAATGGATCTTTAATATATGAACATTAAGGCACTTTTTCTCAATTTTTTTCAAATGTAACATATTGAAAATTGTATACCGTTGAAAAGAGAATATAATGTACTATCGAAATCAATAATGAGAAATACAGGTTGTCATTTCAAAAAAATATCGATGACGTCGTAACTTAAAATCAATTGAAGAAAAAAATAATTCAAGTATTCTCAAATGTAGATAATAATTTCATAACAAACTTTTGTATTGAACATAATTTCCTAAAATGAATATTAACGACAATAAATCGTCTCCATACTTTTAACTAACCCTGTATATATATATATATATATATATATATATATATATATATATATATATATATATATGGTTGATTTTAGGTTTCCGCAGTGTAGTATGAAACACTGTTGTTTATCCGGGCGTTGTCTCGCGTCTGCTGGTGATGTTTCTGACTCCTGCCAGTACAAAAATGACGTTTCGGCAAAGTCTCATTTGCCATTTTCAAGTTTTCTCTTTCTCCAACTGATTTGTTCGGCTCCGTGTTACTCGAATCGAAGTTCGATTCGAATAACACGGAGCCGAACAACTGATGTAAATTCTAAACATTATGTTTAGAATTTACATCAGTTCTACATACATAAAGACAAAGTTTACATCAATTGGGGCTTGAATCTTGATGAGCAGTTGGTTAGCGCGGTACTCTAGCAAAGTACAGGTGGTAGGTTCAAATCCTACTCGAGGTAAACTTTTTATTTATGTATTTCATAAAATTAATAATAATTTTTAATTACCTCAATCTATGTTTGATAAAAGTCGTATAGTTGATAAGGTATCTTTAATCAAACGTGTTAGTAATAAGTATAAACTTGGTTGCCATGAAAGTTTAGAAAGCTTCATAAACAAAAAATTTTAATGGATAATGACGATCAAGGATCCGTAGACTACTCAGAATTCATTAAACTTTTATAACACTCACACTCGCTTTCACCAGACAAGCAACGAACCTTACTCGCTTATAGTATATACAGTGTGTGGCAACTGTCTGCATTTGGTAGATAATGGCTAGGATATTGAAAATAAATAAAAATTGTATAAGTACATAAAAGTTGTTCATAGTCAAATTATTTACTACGTAAAAATATTTTTGAGTATACAGGGTGTTTCGTTCAGCCTAGGCGCAACCAAACTTTTTTATTTTAAATGGAACACCCTATATATTATTGTATATACTGATTCTTCGTTTCATTTTAGATCAACTGTATGTATCATGTAAGGTCTAAAATGGACTGTTTCCGAGTAATTGACTTTTTTTGCAAAAATTGACGTCAGTTGCAGTCTTATCAAATAGAATATCTCAGGGAAAGTGTACCTTAGAAAGGTGCGGTTTGAACTGTCAGATTAAGCATTAATTGCCCAAACTTTTCATCTGCGGAAAATGGTACCGAAGACAGGGGTACCAAATAGAGGGCGCCGAATTTTAAAATTTTCAAACATACGTAACTCCGTTTTTTTAAATAGAACTTTAACCGCTTTATTGTTATTTTAAGTTATCATATTATTTTAACAATTTTTCCTGTATACGACCTGGTAGGCGTTTAAACAAATGAAAAACAACTGGAAAATATTTATTCACTGAAATTTTTTTAAAACCAGGATTAAGATTTAAAAAAACTATATACAAAATTATACTAATTCTAGGTGCAAAGTATCTGTTCGATGTGGGCCCCATTGTTTTGCAAACATAATCGAATTCGATTGCGAAGAGAAATTTGTACACACGCTAACATTTCTGGCGTAGTCTGCCAGAAAGCCTGTGTTTTGCGCAGCTTCATGTTGTCAGAAGTAGTTGTGGTTCCTGATGCACCAGATTTTTCAGATAACCCCATAGAAAAAAATCTAAAATCTAAATCTGGCAATCTTGGTGGCCAAGGAATCGATCCCCCTCTTCCTATCCATCGTTCATGGAATCGCTCGTCTAATGATTGTCTCTCAATAATACTAAGGTGTGCAGGTACGCCATGCAGTTGCAGCCACATCTTTTGTCGTATTATTAAAGGTACATCTTCTAACAATTCATTTAACGTGGTATTCACGAAATTTCGAAAATTTTGACCAGTCAGACTGCCAATAAAGAAATGTGTGCCAATAATCTGAGTACCAATTATTCCACTCCAAAGATTGATAGACCACTTATTTTGTCTATGACATTTCACAACAATGTATTTGATTATATATATATATATATATATATATATATATATATATATATATATATATATATATATACAGGGTGTTTCATTAAGACTGGCCACCGGCCATATTTCAGAAACTAGTGGACATAAAAGTGGAGAAAAAATTCATTATAAAAGTCGCCACGAGAAAATCCTGGAAATTATTTTTAAGTTCCGTAATTCATCGCAAGGCGCAATTGAAAATTAAAAATAAAATTATAAATTTCTCCGAAAATTCCCACATTAAGGCATACCTTTGGTAACATCGTTCTGCATCATTTTGGTCTAAGGCTCATTGGCGTACCGACCTTAATAAGAGTGGGGGAAACTATTGAATGTGTAATCATTTAAATCGCTGTTATTTTTAAACGACTTATCCGATTGTAGTAAACCTAGGCTTGTTTAGAAGAAAAGGTAAGTACTTTTAACTGTCGCATCCATTGTACGCGATAGCTCATTATAAAATTGTTAGAGGGCGCAATTTGTAATAATACCAGTATTTTTGATTTTATTCAGAAAAATTAAATCATACGGTATAATTATGACATCATAAGCGGAAAGTAGCTTAAATTTGTAACAAAAACGTAAATAACGCAATTTGATATCTTTATTTGTTCCAGAGTTATGGCGAAAAGAAGACTTTTTAACCGTTTAATTTAATAATTGATTGTTGCTATGGTTTCTTAAGGTGTATAGGTTGGATTAGTAATGAGGAATCTGCATTTATCATAGTCTGTGCCTCCTTCACACTCTATCTAGGCTTAGGACTAGTCCAAACTAAGCAAATTGCAAAATTTGGAGCGTGTTTAGAGGCCAACGGGCCATAACAACGATATCAAAGTAATGATTGATTTTTGTTTAAGAAACTTTTTAATAGAATGGTAAAAATCATGAACAACTGTTAAAAACAAGTGAAAAGCTATAAATGTTCAAATTGACGGCCGTTTTGTAAAATACAACTATTAATTCTTCTTCTTGTACTGGAAACAGCTGTTTCGATTTCGTCTCGTGGAATCGAATTTATTGCAATTTCAATTCGGTGAATCATGTCCTCTCGGTGGTTGGTCTCGTTTCGTAAACAATATCTTTTATTCTTCCCCACAAGTAGAAATCTAATACAGTTAAATCCGGGGATCTAGGTGGCCACGAAACAAACTACCCTTCCCATCCAGCGATTTGGGTATCTAACATTTAAGAAATCACGGACTCTTCGGAATAGTGTGAAGGACATCCATCATGTTGATACCACAGGGATGCTCTCACGTCAAGGGAATGTCTTCTAAAAGATTGGGCAAGTCATTTTGTAAAAGTTTAAATAAGATTCACTATTTAGGTGTCCATGAAAAACAAATGGTCCGATAATTCTGTCACCTAAAACACCACACCACAAATTTACACTCCATCTGTTTTGGTGATCCACTTCGCGCATCCAGTGAGGATTTGTTTGCGACCAATAATGCATATTGTGCAAATTAACTCTGCCGCAGCTAGTAAAAGTAGCCTCATCGGTCCATAAAACTTTGGAAAGGAATCGAAGATTTTCACTACACGTCTCTCAGCCAATAGCAATAGTCGAGCCGCTTGTCAAAATCAGTGTCTGATAAAGCCTGGTGTAAAACTAGATGATAAGGATGCAGCTTAAAATCCCTTAAAATTCTGAACACAGAAGCAACACTTACACCTAGTTCTGTGGAAATCTCCCTGATGCTTACGTGAGGCTCCGATTCTACGTACGCAAGAACATTAATACTATTGTCTTCATTACTTATGCGACGTCTTCTGACAGGAAGTGGAATACGTCGTACATTTCCTGTTTGTCCTAAACGTGTTGCCATTCGGCGAAACACTTTTCTAGTGTAGTGCCTTCGATTAGGATATCTGATAGCGTATTGTCGTTCCGCAATAGCTGCATTTTGAAAACATTCATAATACACGGCAAGCATGTCGTAAGCCTCGGCATTGGTATACATTTTTGAAGGATAGCACTAATTTCTGATAAGGTACAATGAAACCCAAAACTAATGAAGGAAAAAATTTTTACAACACAACATCAATCAAAATTAAGTAAGTTGACAACTTTTTCAATTTATTTACCTCCATGGAAACGAGCCGACTTTATTCCGCAGCAAATTAGATTATTATTTTAAAACACACCACATTAGAATTATGCCTTAGAAGTTTTATATGATGTTATAAACGTACAGAAGAAGAATTAATAGTTGTTTTTTACAAAACGGCCGTCAATTTGAACATTTATAGATTTTCACTAGTTTTTTAACAGTTGTTCATGATTTTGTACCATTCTATTGAAAAGTTTCTTAAACAAAAATCAATCATTACTTTGATATCGTTGTTATGGCCCGTTGGCCTCTAAACACGCTCCAAATTTTGCTATACACCTTAAGAAACCATAGCAACAATCAATTATTAAATTAAACGGTTAAAAAGTCTTCTTTTCGCCATAACTCTGGAACAAATAAAGATATCAAATTGCGTTATTTACGTTTTTTTGTTACAAATTTAAGCTACTTTCCGCTTATGATGTCATAATTATACCGTATGATTTAATTTTTCTGAATAAAATCAAAAAATACTGGTATTATTACAAATTGCGCCCTCTAACAATTTTATTATGAGCTATCGCGTACCAATGGATGCGACAGTTAAAAGTACTTACCTTTTTCTTCTAAACAAGCCTAGGTTTACTACAATCGGATAAGTCGTTTAAAAATAACAGCGATTTAAATGATTACACATTCAATAGCTTCCCCCACTCTTATTAAGGTCGGTACGCCAATGAGCCTTAGACCAAAATGATGCAGAATTGTCTAAGCTTTCTAACGATGTTACCAAAGGTATGCCTTAATGTGGGAATTTTCGGAGAAATTTATAATTTTATTTTTAATTTTCAATTGCGCCCCTTGCGATGAATTACGGAACTTAAAAATAATTTCCAGGATTTTCTCGTGGCGACTTTTATAATGAATTCTTTTTCTCCACTTTTTATGTCCACTAGTTTCTGAAATATGGCCGGTGGCCAGCCTTAATGAAACACTCTGTATATATATATATATATATATATATATATATATATATATATATATATTATGTATGTAATAGATATGCAGATAAATTTACGCTTCTTCATCAAAGAATTGGGGAAACAGGATCGGCAATTCCTAAAAATAATGAAATGGGAAGACTAATGCTAATGTAATGGAAAAATATTAGAATGATATTTTAATGGAAATTGAGTACAATCCCGAAATAAACGTAATTAGGTTGGCTGCAATGTATCCCAATGTGTCAAAATATTGTGTGTGGAACATTCTACATAAGGAAGGTTTGTATCCTTTTCATTTCAAAAAAGTTCCAGGCCTTGCAAGCAGGTGATTTTCCTGCTCGTGTTGATTTTTCCAATTGGATGCAAAATAAAGAGGATCAAGACCAAGATTATTTTCTAATATTTTGTTTTGTGATGAAGTCGCTTTTACAAAAGATGGAATTTTTAATATGCACAATGCACACCATTACTCCCATGTTGATAAAAACCCTCATGCGATAAGGGAAAGTAAACGTCAGGAAGTAATGTATGGATAGATCCTCTTGGTGATAATTTATTTGGACCTGTAGAATTGCCTAATTATTTAAACGGCGAAGAATAGTTCAACTTTCTACAAAATACTTTACTGGATTTGTTAGATAATATTAATCTGAACATTCGGCGGAACTTGTGGTTTTTACATGATGGTTGGTAGAACCACGCGATCAGCTTTGGAGAAGAATTCAGGATGCCTGCGACGAATTTAGGAACAATACGTGAATTAAACTGATGTTAGGGCGCCATCTTCCAAGAGTTCTCTTAGGAAGTATTTTTTTATTAAGGTAATTTACATAAAATCAGCTCTAGAATCTGCAGTTTTCTTTTGTGAAAAGAGTTTTGGACACCTTATATATATATATATATATATATATATATATATATATATATATATATATATATATATATATATATATATATATATATATCCAAAAAATGCCTTCTAAGGTAGCTAGAGCCCTTGGAAGATGACTCCGTCAAGTCACTTTTTGTTAAATATCTCAAAAACACCGCTACTTAACAATTTCAAACTTGGTATAACGAATAAGTCGATAATGATAAACCGGCCAATGAGAACACAATTTTCGTATGGCCATCAGAAGCGGTCCTATTGGGGGGGGGAAAGGGGGGCAACAGCTTTTTTTTACGAAAATTTTTCATTTTCAATATTTTAATGGATTTTACATCAAATTGAAAACTACGTTATTTTCGATACAAGATGTGCTCTTAACGTTTGATAGAAAAATAAACTATACTTGTGTTTTTGGCAGAAAATACCGTTTCATTAGTAAATTGTGTTTTCAATGTCTGGTTGGCTGTGATAAATCAATAAAGAGTGTTTGATTTTACTTGTTTTAGTTAGTTATGTAATTTTCTGTAAAAGTTTGTAGAAATCATGAATCATGAAGCAAATGTTTTATTTTCTAAAAATAGTACAATAGTACAATAAGTAACAAATTTTTATCTTTTTAATACAACAATAACTGTTTGACATCAAAACAATTTGACGTACCGTCAGATTTTGTTGTGTTGATTTGCCACAGTCAACTAAGCATTGTAACCATAATTTAGTAATGAAAAGGTATTTTCTGTCAGAAACAAAAAGTTTCAATTTATTTTTTTCGCAAACATTACGAGATAGTGATTTCAACTAAGAGCACATTTTGTATGGGAAATAAAGTGTTTTTAAGTTTGAAGTAAAATCCATTAAAAAATCAAAAATAAAACATTTTCGTTAAAACAAAAGCTGTTCAATTGGACCGCTTCTGATGGCAATAAGAAAATCGTGTTTTACTGGCCGGTAATTCAGATTAAGTCGACATAAAATCATGTCTAGTATGTTTAAATTATTGAGGAGTTACAAATGAATATATTTTGGCATGCCTTCTATAAAAGTTTGGTGTATACAAGCTGCAAGGAATCCATTTAAAGTATCGTAATACCAATAACACTGTAGATTTAATAATTATATTCATGTGACTGAATTAAGTGGATAGTTATGGTATTTTTTCTTAATAAAACTACGCAAAATATGTAATAAATGAAACGTCAGTGTGAAGCCTTATTGTGATGAAGTCACACGCTAGTAGTACCTGCATTTGCATGCAAATGCGAAATGTGTGTAAAATCATAATGTCGCATTTTTACATATTACAAAGATAAAACTTTACAGAGAGTTTATGAAAGTTTCTACGGTAAAGCTAGTCAGATTATATACGAGAGAATATTGTTCTTCAATGTGCGTGTTCATTACTTATTGAACATGGAAATTACAAACCAAAACCTTTCGTGGCTTTCAAGTCTGTTTTATTTACTTAGGGTAATGTAATACAGTCAGCTAAACACAAATACTTAAAGTCATTAATTTGTGAAGCTATTTCCATTAGTTAAGTTTGTAAAACAAAATGTTCACCTAGAAGATGAAAATACATGAATGCTGTATGCAAAAAAGATAATAAAAACTTGAAGGCGGTCTATACGGTCTATACGTCATGCGGTAAGTGCAAGGAAGGTATATAGCTCGTTTAACACTCGAATTCTAATAGGAATAAAATAAGTTTACTGTCTTCTTTAATGCTGAATGATAGCTCAAGTTCTAAGATTTAATTTAGAAGTTTCACAATGTAATTGTTCGTAGTTTACCACACACAAATAAACGTGAAATGAGAATAACGTCTTACTATACTTTCAAACGAATAAAATTTATGCACCCTTTATAAAGCGTTTAAATTTTATAGACGACATTTAGAGAGAACTTTCGAATAGATCTTTGTGTACTTTTTAAATAGGTTTTTGCTCATTACTTTGTACCTACCCTTACAATTTTACTTCAAAGACCTTTACCATTGTATTTTTCTTTTGTGGTATTTAAAAGATATAGTAGATGAGGTAGCCGTTTTGTTTTTCTCTTATGTTTCGCATTGTTTCGTTAGTTGCATTAAAATTAAATGCTGTGTGTGTGTGTGTGTGTGTGTGCGTGTGTGCGTGTGTGCGTGTGTGCGTGTGTGCGTGTGCGCGTGTGCGGTGTGCGCGTGTGGCGTGTGCGTGTGCGTGTGCGTGTGTGCGTGTGTGCGTGTGCGTTGTGTGCGTTGTGCGTGTGTGCTGTGCTGTGTGCGTGTGTGTGTGTGTGTGCGTGTGTGCGTGAGTGTCGCGTGTGCGTAGTGCGTCTGTGCGTCGTAGTCGTGTGTGTCGTATGTGCGTATGTGCTGTGTCGTGTGTCGTGTGTGCTGTGTGCGTGTGTGCGTGTGCGTGTGTGCGTGTGCGTGTGTGCGTGTGTGTGCGTACGTGTGTGCGTAGTGCGTGTGTGCGTGTGTGTGTTGTGGTGCGTGTGCGTGTGGTTGTGCGTTGTGTGTCGTGTGCGTTGTGCGTGTGTGCGTGTGTGCGTTTGCGTATTGTGCGTGTGTGTTGTGCTGTATGTGACAGTGTTGCTGTGTGTATGTGTGCTGTGCATACTGTGTGCATGTGTAGCGTGTGTGCGTGTGTGCGTGTGTGTGCGATGTGTGGTGTTACGTGTGTCTAAGTGCGTTGTATATGCGGGTGTGTTAACAAGTGATATCTATGTGTAATACTTTTTCATAACTTTATCTTAAACTAAATGTTTCTTTTCATTGTTATATGTATTAAGAAATATTTAATAATTTGTTTCATTATATCTAGTCTTAGTAGGTATAAAATACATTTTCAAATTAATGATATCCATATGGTTACTATATACAACTTCTCGTCATCATCACTGGTTTCTGTCTTTATCCTTCGCTCTCCTCTTCGTTACTTCATACCCATCTTCTTTGTAGTAGCAAAAAGTTGTTCTCTCATACTAATTCAAGCCCCATTTGGATCAAGTTTGGATGAAAACAATCAATGGGAATATTATTCTGTATACCCAGGTGGTCCAATTACGTTGAAATTAAAATCACTTTATTTAAGATGGACTATCCGCTTAAGCGTAGGATGCATAAACCGGGCCTCTCAGGCCCGAAGAAGTTTTAGTTACTCATAATTTGCTTAAAATTATTTCAATCCATGGGCTCCTTAATATTGGGTCTCCGATTTTCTGAGCTCGGTAAGGGCTGCCGGTTACTTTTTCTACATCCTTAATTTACTCTCGTCCTTATTCTTCCTTCTCGCCCTCGCTGTCTTCCTAACGGATTGAAAGTCCAAAATTAAAAGTTACAAAGAAAATGGCTGGTGTTCCTAGGTTAATAAACACTAGACGTAAAATCCTGTCCCATTAGAGTGTCCGGAGGGGGGAGGGAGGGGTAAACCTAAGCGACTTCGGCCAGCGAAAGTTCTAACTTTCTGATCCACTATTGCAACATCCGTCGTATCAGGTCTAATCGTAATGCTGTTCACCAACATCTTAAACAGTTACAACGTGACATTTTGTTTCTATCTGAAACACAAGTCTCCTCTGAAAGCCCCGATTCACCCGACGTGCAGTAACCCCAATACAACCTTCACTCTAACTATCGATATAAAGGAGGCGTATGTGCCTATATCAAGGATAGCACTGCTGACAACAGGATTTCCTCCTTTGAAAATAAAAATTTCGACGTGATTTGGTTTAAACATGCTAGTCATAAATTTGTGAAAATTTACTGTTGTATTTGTAGGTTTCTAATGACAGTAACTTCTTCAATTATTATCTTAGTTTGAAAGATGACTATCTTCTGTATCTGTTCATAACTCTAATTGGCTTCAATTTTCAGCTACTACAAATCCTGCTGGTCATAGAGCAGAAACATTTGCTATTGCTTGTGATCTCACACAAATGATTTCTGAACCCACAAGAATCCCAGATAACCTTAACCATACTTCAGATCTTCTAGACCTCTTCCTTATATCAAATCCACGTGTTTATAAGACTGCAGTTCTTACATTTGCTATTGCGTGTGATCTCACACATACGGAAAATTAAGTTCTTTTATTAAATAAAGCCTTTTATAGTGTTCAAGAATTTGAATCTTGTAATTTAAGACTTCTGTAAAGTGTTTTTTTCTATAACATGTACTACAGCAATAAAACATATTATTATTATTATTATTATTATTATGATTTCTGAAACCACAAGAATCACAGATAAACCTAACCATACTCCAGATTTTCTAGATCCCCTTCTTATATCAAATTCACGTGTTTATAAGACTGCAGTTCTTTCCCCTCTAGATCCACCTGGTCATTATCTAGTAAAAATGACTTCTACTGTCCCTAACTCCTCTGTCGTTCGCAACACTGATAGAACCTTGAAGTGTTTTAAGTTAGCTACATGAAGTGATTTACGAGACTCCTTTGCAACCATTCCAGGGCATGAATATTGTATCAAGTCGTCCTCTTCTTCGGACATTGCTCTTTCCGTATCGGAAATCATCCTCATGGGCATAGATTTACACATTCCCAAAAAACGGAATCGTATACGTCATTCACATTCCCAACTCTGGTTCAATAAGGCTTGTGCTGATGCAACATCTTTGAAAAATAAATCTTGTATTAAACGGAAATCTAATAAAATGGTCGAGAGTCATCCAAAATACGTTGGTGCTAGAAATATCTGTAAAAGTGTCATCACTAAAGCTAAAAAATTGGTTGAACAACAAAAATGTTGCCCGAACTAGTACCAGCCCTATCTAAGCTCTATACGACCTCTATGTCCTCTGGGGAATTTCCTTCATTATAGCAGTTAGCAAATGTTCAACCTATTCTAAAAAAGGCGACGAGACCGATCCCTCGAACTACCAACCAATTGCCATCATTTCCATTTTGTCTAAAATCATTGAAAAGGTCATCATTCAGCAACTGCTCTCATTCCTTGAAACTAACAAACACCTTAATCACTGCCAATATGGGTTTAGGCAGAGTCGTTCAACAGGTAATCTTCTTTTATATTTGACCCAAGTTTGGAATAATACATTAGAACAATCCGGTAAAGGAGCTGTAGTCGCTTTATATATCTCATACAAATTTGACCAAGTGTGGCATAAGTGTTTACTTGCCAAACTCACCCTGTTTGAGTCATGAAATGGATTTCTAGTTTCCTTGATAAAAGACAAATACGTGTCGTACTTGATCGATGCTTTTCAAAAGATGTCAGCACTAACGCGACAATGCCACAGGGATCAGTTATAGCGCCTACACTTTTCCTGATATACATAAATAACCTTATTTTTTCAACAATTAATCCGATTCATCGATCATTTCCTGTTGTAAGTATGAATGGCCAAAATCGTAAGTTTTCAGACTCTATCACTCTGTTTGGAATGACTGTATCTTCATTTCTATCATGGGTTGACCATGTTTGGTCAGCTACGAAATTAACTGTTCGTAAAATAGGTTTTTTTGCTCAGATCTAAGCAGTACTTTACCTGCCGACAACTGTTTCTGCTGTATAAGGCCCAAATTCGACCTCATCCAGAATATAATTATCACCTCTGTTGATGCTCCCTAATACGCTCTCGATGTCTTTGATCGCATTCAAGAGAGCGATTAGGCGTATAAATGACCCGTCTTTAACTTCTGACGTACAGTCTCTTGAGCATAGAAGAATCGTTTCAGTTCTTTCTTTGTATTGTTAGTATTACAATGGCCATTACGCTGCTGAATTACATTCTTTGATACCATCTCGGGCTACCTACTCGGACCGCTCATTCACATCATTAGTATGCAGTACAGATCTCCACTTGTCGCACCAAATGGGCGCAATCCACATTTTTCTACACGGCTTCTAAACTCTGGAATGATCTCCCTAGTTCCTGTTTTCCTCTCACTTACGGTATGAAAAAATTTAAGGATCATAAGCATCTCTTGGCAATTAAATCTCTCTGTATCCATCCTCCTAAGTGTTCCTGAGCATATTGACAAGATAGGAGAAATTTAGCCTGTAAAGGTCCACAATTATTAAAAAAAAATCGGTTTGAGCATTAAGATATGTTCTAAACACGTCTTCTTTCAACACACACTTGGTTAAAAAAACGTTAAAAGTGTATTTAGAAATCTAAAAATAAATCTTTTCCGTTAGTACCCCGTATTTATATAAACCGGGCCTCCGAAGCCCGTGTACAACTAGTTCCCATAAAATCAGTTTCAAGGCGGATAATTATTATAATTGAGTAAACACTGCTGTGCGGAATTGTACGTGTCTGTACAAGTTGAAACCTGCATTACTGCTGGATGTATAAAAGTAGGTGCAGCTGATTGTCATTCGGTTGTAACAAAAGTTGCAATGAGTGAACTTGTATATGATAATGACGTCAAAAAAGAATGTGAAAAGCATGAGATCTGGTGAACGTGTCTATGAAGAAACAGTGTCGCAGTGGGCAGCTGAAAGTGATGGTCTCCCTTCTGAATAAAGTGATGTGGGAGAATCAGAAGATGATGACACATAAGACACAAATTTCGAATTGGTTTCTGACGAGTATTCTGGATCCAGTTCTGATGATGTTGACGATAATTCAGAGGATGATGTCGATGATATGGGTAATTCTTCAACGAGTGGTTACATTGCGCCAAGTGGTTTGGATTGGAGTTCCAACAAAAAATAAAATTCAACTACGCAACACTATTCGGAGTGCGCCAGGGCTAGCAAGAAAACATACGACTGCAACACCAAACGAAGCGTTTCAGTTATTTGTAACTGCAGTTATTGTACAAGAAATTGTGAACTGTCTAATTTAGAGGGGAGACGTGTTTACGGAGCAAAAGTAAAACCGTGGAAAGGTGTAACCGTTGATGAATTTCTTGCATTCTGTGGTTCACTTATTCATGTGGGAGTTAGCAAAAGTTGAGATGTTCCTACAAGAGAACTATTTGCCAATCGTATACACCGAGCCACATTGTCCATATTTCGTTTTGAAAAATTCGAAGATTCGTCAAATTTGACGACAAAGGAACCCATTCTTGCGCTTCTGCGTTCGTTACTACATAATCGTCCTTCTTCCTATACACCATAAATTTCCTATTTTGCTTCCCTATTCCCATTCAGTATCTCCCATCCCTTTTATTGCACATTTCTAGCAGTTCTTTCTTTCTTTGTTTATCACTTTGTCTTCCATCGATCTTTTCCTCGTCCCTTCCTTTCATGTACCCGTCCTTTCCTATTCTCGCATTGTATTGCCCTCCCAGTAGTATCATGTCCTCCTCCGCTCTTCCATAATCTCTTCTAATTTTTTCCTTGTTTCTTTCATTCCTCTGCTATAAATTGTTATTACTTTCGTCTTCATTACCCCCATTGTATATTTACTTTTCTGTTGTCTTGTATTGCCTTCTTCTTTTGCCTACATCCCCCATTTTGGCACCCTGCCCTTACTTTCTTCTTCCCTTACCTCTCATTTTTTCCGCCACGTTCATCATTTCTCATTGAATTCTCCTTTCTTCCCAAGTTAAATCATGATCTATGTATATTCTTGTATTTTTCAGGTTTCTTTCTCTGCCATTATTTTTCACAAACAGTATTTAGGTATCAAAGAAAGGCCGCAGGGGTTGTAGCAAATATTGGTTATAGGACTGACTGTAAAGAGGCCTACTATCATTTTCAAATTCTAACTGTGCCTTCTATATTTATACTTACCTGTCTCTATCATGCTAATCGCCATATCTGCAATTATACTTTACAGTCGGATATTCATTTAAACAATACTCGTTTTAAAAACAACATATGCTCCCTACTGTCGTTTATCACAGGATGGTTCTGAGTTTTGGATAAAAAGTTTTATAATGTGTCCTACAAGCATTAAGATCTCTTGCTCATAATGCTTTCAGAGAAAAGTCAAAAGATTTCTTATTAATAACGTGTTTTATTCTTATGAATAATTTATAAGCTTTGATTTAGATTTAATGTAAACCTGTGTAAGAACAATATGTTTTTTATATTTTGATTAAATGTTTGACGAGCGAATCTCTCCATTTCCTACTTCACTTGCACGTTTCTTTCATAATACTCTTTTTTATTATCTTGTACATATTTTACTCTTCCTTCTTTTATTTCTTTTCAACATTCTTGTAATAATTTACACTCTGTACTTTCTCTCATTTCCTCCTCGTACTTTATTGCTCTGCTTCCCGCCGCTACTTTTAATCCACCTACTTCTTCTCTATATATCCCGGTGCTTCCCTTTCCAGTCACTCACTTTTTCCTCGTACATCACCACACATTTCATTAGTTTTTTCAATAACAGCTTCCATTTTTCCTAAGTCCATGCCAAACAACCTTTCTCCCACACTCAACACTTGCCCTAATAATTTATTTACTCCATTCACTCTTACCCAGCTCCTGGTTTCCTCATAAATTCCCTCCATCCTTTTGTTTTCTCAAGAATTCTCACGGGTCTACGAATACCGCAACCATTTTCCTTCTTTTCTCTTCTAGTTCCTTCTTTGCCATATGTCTCATTATGTATACAGTATCTATCGCTCTTCTGCGTTTCCTGAATCCTGCCTGTACCTCTGGTAAACATTTCTTTTCCTCTATTTCCTTCCTTAGCCTTCCTGCTAGCACTGTCGCACATATTTTGTAGGCCGTATATAATAATGCAACTGCTCTACAATTTCCCACTTGTTTTTTGTCCCTTTTTTGTATACTGGGCATATTAGTCCTTTCCTCAATCTGTCTGTTAAACTTTCTCCTCTCCTTATTTTATTTGTTATTACTGCTCCCTTTTCCCTCCATATATCCGCTCCTATCTTTGTATTCCATCTTCTCCTGCCGCTCTGCCTTTTTTCACTTTTTCTATTGCTTCAATCACATTCTCTTCGTTTACTACTTCTTTCTCCTCGTATACGCTGTCTTCTCTTCTTCTCCCATTCATCTATCTGTATCCACATTTGTGTCCCTGTTCTCCTTTACTTCTTTAAATGTTTCCTTACGCCTTCTTTCGTTTTTATTTTCTTAATTTCTTCCTCCTTTTTCTCTCTCATGTTTCCCTGTGTTTTCTTAATTCCTGTTTGTACTCTTCCTTTTCTGCCTACCCTTTTTTCCATTGTATTACTGTTCTTTTGCTTTCTCCTTTTTCTCCTTACATTATGTATCCCACCACTCCTTCCGATCCATTGTATTTCCGTTCCATCTCTTTAATTTCACTTTCTCTGTTGCTTCCTTCATATTCTCTCTCATTTTCTCCACGCTTTCTTCTCCCCCTTTCCCTACCCATATTATGTTTTTTATTTTCTCTTTATAATTCATAATTCATGTTTTTACTCGAACATATCTTTTTGTTATGTGCGTCTCTTCCCCATTCAGTATTAGCTTCGTGCGTTGGTGGCCCGATTCTACCTCTCTCTCTTTTAATAATTTCACCCATTATTGCGCTTCTACGTTCGTTACTAAATAATCATCCTTCCTCCTATACACGTAAATTCCCCTATTTTGCTTTCCTATTCCCATTCAGTATCTCCCATCCCCTTTTATTGCACATTTCTAGCAGTTCTTTTCCTTCTTTGTTTATCACTTTGTCTTTCAACGATCTTTTCCTCGTCCCCTTCCTTTTATGTACCTGTCCCTCTCCTCGCATTGTATTCGCCTGCCAGTAGTATCATGTCCTCCTCCCGCTCTTTCATAATCTCTTCTAAGATTTTTCCTTGTCTCCGTCATTCCTCTGCTGTAAATTGTTATTACTTTCATCTTTATTCCCCCCCATTGTATATTTGCTTTTGTGTTGTCTTTTATCGTCTTCTTATTTTTTCCGCCATTTTTTTCGTACTGCCATAAGCTGTCCCTCTCTCCTTCAGCGCACTGCGCCACCAATTCGAATTCCTCTAGCATCTCCTTTTCCCATGCCTCCTATTCTTTTTCCTTTATCCATTTTTTTTGTAATCCTACCATGTCTTGTTTCCCAATGAACTTCCAAAATTCTTGGTATTTGTTCTTTGCTCCCGCCACGTTCCAAAACATTACCCATTTGCCTCTTCCTGTACCCTTTCTCTTATTTCCTTTTTTGTTGTTTTTTATCCGCTATTCATTGATCCATTTCTTCGCTGTTTCGTCATACTTATTTCCTCCTCTCTTTCCTCCTCCTCTAGTTTTTTTTTTGGGTTTTCCTCTCCGCCTCTCTTTCCCTGATTATCTCTCATTCCAAAGGTATCTTTTTTCATCAATCTCCATTTTTTGCACCCTGCCCTTACTTTCTTCCCCTCCCCTCTCATTTTTGCCGCCACGTTCATCATTTCTTGTTGAACTCCCCTTTCTTCCCAAGTTAATTTTTCAGGCTCTTTCTCTGCCATGATTTTTTCACAAACAATATTTAGGTATCAAAGAAAGGCCGCAAGAGTTGTAGCAAATCTTGGTTATAGGGCTGACTGTAAAGAGGCCTACTCTCATTTTCAAATTCTAACTGTACCTTCTATATTTATACTTACCTGTCTTTGTAATGCTAATCGTCATATCTGCAATTATACTTTACAGTCGGATATTCATTTAAACAATACTCGTTTTAAAAATAACATCTGTGCTCCCTACTGTCGTTTATTACAGGATGGTTCTGAGTTTTGGATAAAAAGTTTTATAATGCTGTCCCACACGCATTAAGATCTCTTGCTTATAATGCTTTCAGAGAAAAAGTCAAAAGATTTCTTATTAATAACGTGTTTTATTCTTATGAAGAATTTATAAACTTTGATTTAGATTTAATGCAAACGTAAGTGTAAGAACAATAAGTTTTTTATGTTTTGATTAAATATTTGACGATCGAATGTACATATTTGTTACAAAGCATAAATATATTTATTATTATTATTATTAAATATATTAATTAATATTACTTCAGAGGTAGATTACGCAAGCCGTAATCCATGCATAATGTTTTTTATTTTAACACTTTAAATTTGTAAAAATCAAACATAGATTAAGAAAGACATCCGCTTTTTTGGGAGGATTTTTGCCGTATCAAATTCCAGTGGCTCTGTAATATTATGAACATGTTTTTAATCTTTATATTAACTAATCGAACTTTACGTATCATACCTTCGCTTTTAACGACTCCGGGATTAAACCTGTACTATTAAAAAATTTTAATATTTAATATTGTTAGTTAAAAAAAAGCTTCATCTGGTCAGCATACAGTTTGTAACGGTATATTATGCACTTAATTAAAAGTTGCTCGACAAATACAAAAAAATGGGTCAATTCACTTTCTTTTATTTTCGGGGTTAGAGGTAAATGTGGGAACACTTTGTGACCTAATTAAGAACACACACATTCCTAAATACTATAAATACATTAACAAAGAGACTATCAATCTAGTAAGTGCCCAAATACAAAACACGTGAAACCCAGTAAACATACCAACAGATCAACTAGTAAAAGCACAAACAGGCATGCCCCAAAACAAAAGAAGCTACCCAGAATAATTAAGAAAACATGCCAAATCCAAAACATGCAATAAGAAGCAAGCAAAACCTCAACACTTGTTTATGCACAGCGTGAGTCTTAAAGCTGCATTTCCCTCTGCATCGCGTTAGAATGCACCTCTCTGAAAAGGTATGTAATTATCCTCTATTGCATTTTTGTATTAGTTTGTTATATTTAAAGGGGAAGTTCCTCCCGCGCGTTAAAAAATTCCCGATCCCGCCTGTTGAGAAAAAATTCTTGATCCCGTACGTTAAGAAAATTTCGTAAAGTTGAAACACTGAATGTTTATGGTCTAATTTCGTATGTAGTAAAGCGTTTAGTTTGTACAATATTTTCCAACGTTGTATGAAGATGAAATTGAACAATACCTTTCGTTTTTGTGTGTTATTAAATCCTAAAGCACAAAACGTTCCCGTGCTTGTTTAGGTGACTGCCTTTGCTCGTGATATTATTTTGAGGCACTGGGTATATGCAGTCTTGTGTTTCACGGAGCACGTGATTTTGGATGGTAAATGAATGTCAGTTTGCACGAGAAAATTTTTTTGATGTGTACATAATGGAAATTAGTGAAATGCTACGCCACGAGAACTTTACTAAAACGTTTATTGTCATGTAAAAGCATATTTGAATGTTGTATAAAGATTTTTAAGTTGAAAGTATTAAATTTGATTGAGAAATAATGTTTTGGTAACACCCCTATTGAGACGATAATGGTTAAATGCTACCGTAATTAGCCACAGTGTGCTAAGGAATACCAATTTAAAATTGTTGCAAATGGGTAGGGTCTTCTTTTATGATATGTTGATATATGAAACATTAGAAAATGAATATGTACGTATATTTTTTCTTGTATAAATGTAACATTGCGTAATGGAAAAATTTAATGCATGTTCAAGTACAAATGGTATTAGGATTTGCTAAATTGTGCGGAAGGAGAACTTGCACAAATGTGGGCCTTTCATAAAAAGTTGAATCTAGATTTGAACAGTAAATGGAATGAGTTTGAATATGAATTAGGCTTTTTTGTAAAGTAATTCAAGATGGCAGTGATTTTCTCGTATCGTTTGCGTTGGATCCATTTCAGATTTTGTACTCGGCGAAGACGCGCAGCAGAAAGCTCCCCTGGGCTAGGTGTTTTGGTTTGAGCGGAAAAAATATGGTGATGGTGACGTTGCGCAAAATGGATGATTGCTCGTATATCAGGGCGAGAGTGACAGCGTACAGCGACGAGACACTCGGGCTAAGAGCTGTACTTAAGAGGGTGGTCGAGTGCAAACATCTAGTGAGACCATAACGATATGTGCTATTTTTTATTTGTAAATAATTAGTGCCCCACTGCATATTAGTTTACTGCAAAAACCATTTTGGGGATGAAGTATTTAAACATACACAAATGAAAAGATCAATTTGTGAATTGAACAAAAACACTAGGGGATTTTTTTTCAAAACCTAATAAGTGTTTGAGAAGACTTAAAATAAACAGCAAACATCGAATTAAAAAAAAATATTGTGTATACAGAACTGCGCGATCTAAAAAGGAACTTAAAGTGATTCTTTATGTAACAAAATAAAGGTGTATTTAAGCATTTAAGAGTAATTAAGTTAAACAGTATTGGACATTAATATTACTGATTCAGGTATATGTGCGATTGTTAACAGCATTAAACTGACAGCTTAACAACATTCAAAAATTTAATGTTCAAGTGCAAGTAAACATATTCTGTGACAAAAACTTCTTTTCTGAAAGGGCATATAGTAAATCAGATTGGTCCGTTTTATTTTACGCGAAACGAGCGACAGAGTACGGACATTTAACATGGTGAATAGTGCGACGGCCTGCGTGAACCCCGTTGATGGCCGTTTATCAGTGATATGTGTGCGTATCTATGAACTATTAATTAAAACGAATCAACCCAGTGGATATGTTACCCCGGATAAGGGACTACGGAATTTATTTATGTAAAAATAATTTTTTAATGGTAGAAGTTTGATTATCTTTGGAGGAGTCATTGTTTATATTGTCAGTTTCATGTCAAGAATTAAGGATAATCAATCTCTATTACCCGTTATTATATGTTTAGGTTATAAGATTCAGAAGCTTTAACCATAAGAATTAGTTTTTTTCCTGTTTGCTTCTCGGAGACAATATCTGTAAATATTTTTGCAAATTTTTCAATACAGTTCCATTAGTTCATTTTTTTTTATTTGTTTAAATTATGGTTCTTTACAGTCTAAAGATTTAAAAAAGAACCAATATTATTTTGAGTCAGATCCATTACGAAACTTAATTACCTCGTATTCTTTAATAATCACTCAATGCACTATATTGACAATACATTTATTAAGCAGACATTGTAGATTTGAATTATGATTCATTCATGTGTATGTTTAAATACATTTTAAAGAGAAAGTAGTAGTTGGTAGAAAATATACAATTCATGAACGACGCACTGATCTTTATGTCTTTAAACTTCTAAGATACGTATTAATGTTTTATTTTTGTGGTTAAAAATCAATAGACGGAAGTACTAGTTTTCTAGATTGGCCAGAATTTTGTGACAGTTCTAAATATTAATCTGTGTGTGGACGAGGGTAAATTACCCAGATAACTTTTTGTTACTTTAATTTTATGAATATACAGGGTGTGATTAATAAGTTTACGACGACTGGTATGTTTCAAAATTTGATGAAGCTTTGGATAAATTTATGTTGAAGGGTAAAGAGGTAACTTAATGTGCTCTTTTAAAGTGATAGGGTGTTGTACGAATTGAATGTTGGAACTTGAGTTCTGTATTAGGGGGTATCGAAAATTTTTTTTTGATATCAAACACTACAGAAAGTTGTTTTATGTTATTGTTAGTATGTGTGCAAAATTTTGTTGATCTGAGATAATATATTCAGTTGCTTCTGGGGCCGTTCAGTACACAAAATTTATCGCTTCTTCAATTTTTTAAGAAGAAATTGAAATCGTTAGTTCCAATAGTATCGAAAAGTTACCATATGGTATTCTTAGAGCGTGTGCAAATTTTTATTGATGTGGGCCAATGGCTTCAAGTGCCTCTACGGGTCACTTATCTGGCCAAATTTGCTCATTTAATAATTTTCCTTCAACACTTTTAGGACTGTAATTCTTTTATTAATTTTTTTCTGCATGAACAAATTGTGCATTTGTGCAAGTGTGCAACGCGTACATAATGAAACAGAGTACACAATGGTTCATTCTAATAATTTTTTATTATTTTGTATTGAAACTAGGCATTAGTTTTCGAGATGCTAGCCTAGATTGAATACACCCACCTCTGATTTCAGCACCACACTCCGCAGCGGACGCTTCCGTAACCAGTTTTATGTATCTCTCTACGGCCTGAGTGTGGCATGTAAATTTTTTAACTTCAAGGACTTCACCTGTGTCAACCATGTTCTTTGGAGCTTCATCAGAAAATTTCATTGTAACTGGTGATTCCGTCAGCTTGCACGTTTGCCAATCTATCATGTCTATGTAGTCTGATGACTCAAAGTTTAGTGTAGGTTTTAAAATTTAAAATTGGATGATATAATAGGGGTGTGCTGTGGTTATTAATTCACTTCAAATATTATTTGTATATCTAATGTCAACTAGAAGATTTTGAGCCTTTTAATCAGTCGGAGATCAAGTGGGCCGGGTTCTTAAAATTTTTATTTGCTCTAATTTCAAAAATGTATGGTTAGATATGTTCGTTTTCCAACATTGATGTAGTTTCAACCTGTAAATAAATGTTTAAAAAATCTCGGACGCTAACTTATTTTATATAAAACAAGTAAACCTTAAATGTAATAAATTTAAAACTAAAAAAAAAACAATAACAAGGTTTATTATGTATAACTGCAAATCAAGTTATAAAGTAGAAAAAAAACTAAATACTAATGTTAGCCAACTGGGATTAACTTAAAAATTCATTATGACTTAATGATTAGAAACGAAATACCTGCAGTACTTTCACATTTTGGTTGTCACTGTTATACTGTTACTGATAACTAAATCTGCTGAATACACGTTTTAAGTTTGGTTGTGCAATATTTCTTGAAATGGAAAAAATAACAGGGTTTTGATATTTGTTGATCCCAAATATGTAAATTCGTTTTGAAAGCAGCCAAACATAGTTGATTTAAACGGGTTAAGGTACCTTCTATTTATAATTCTTCTGCATAGCAACAAACTTTTACTTCGTCATCCTCGATCAATCGAAACGTATAGCGTACAAATAACGGTAAACTTAATAGTAATACATAAAAAGGAAAAGTTACCGTAAAAACAAAAGTGCCTAAAAAAGGTAAACATTTCAAACAATGAAAAGTGGGTTTAAATAGCTCTTACCGTAAAAATTATACGACACTTTTCAATAAATGTATAATATTGCAAAATGGACGCTCTCGAGTTCAATACTGTACCAAAAACGATGCTAATTAAATCATTGCGCATGACGCGCCTGAAACTCGAACGATATGTGTACGAAATTAGAATAATTTTCATGTATGTTTTCAGCTTCTAAAGTATGCAATTTACATGACACGAAACTGAACGAAGTTGCCTACATTATTGCAAATTTCAACATAACATGAAAAGTTTGTTACAAGGTATCTTGAACTGACGGATTCCTGCGATAGATTACTTCATTCCTCTAGCTTTCATTATAAGAAGCAAGCTTAGTTTCCTCAAATGCGGACGTTTTCCAGAGAATAATGTTCTCATGATTACCATAAACGCGGTTTCTCTGAACTACTGGGTCAATAATTGCCTTAAGTTCACTGGAGAGATAATGTGACAACTTTATTTTGATCCACAAGTGAGGCGAACCAGCTGTGCACGACCACTCAACTTTTATCTTAAAGCACATTTTACAGTAGACTTTCACTATATACTCTATGATTCGTAAATTTTCCGTTGGCTCACTAGATCCCACATAGTAGCGTAATATTCTGTTCGCAGAAGTAAGCCAACGTCCATGGGATAATTTTCCGGAGTTCATTCTTGCCATAG
The DNA here is from genome assembly GCA_036346205.1 of Vesta saturnalis. Lineage (NCBI taxonomy): Eukaryota > Metazoa > Arthropoda > Insecta > Coleoptera > Lampyridae > Vesta > Vesta saturnalis. The sequence goes on along the minus strand of JARFJB010000145.1, from coordinate 1,087,354 downwards.
CTTGGGAGCAGTTTCCACATGCTACTGCTTCGCATATATCTATTAGATACTTTTGATGTCTGCTAAGGCAGGTAATTCCACTTCCAAAGCAAACTACACTAACTCAAAATTCTCACAAAACTTATTTCGTTTCCAGTCGGACCAGTGAATCCATGACGGTCCAAGGTCGGTCCGTCCAGGTGCTGAATCAGGTGTCGAAGAGGCAGTTCGTTGGCGTTTCATAGACAAGTTAACCATTGGACATCTATCAAGGGCCTTTTCAATTAGAGCAATAACCCTATTACTTGCCCCAACGTTTACATTAGTCTCATCACATCCCAGAGCTCCAAGTTCTGAAGTTGACTTGTGTTTGGAGTTCAGCCAACTGATAATATTGGACATAATACTGTGACCGTGGCCTGATGCAGGACTAACGTGTTCCATGTAATTTGAACCTGGCTAACTTACTAAACCTTCATATCCTTCCTTTATAGTACTTTTACAACAGTTGCTTTTTGCTTTATCCATCACGATTGTGGTGTCTTTACGACCATCAAACCTTCAAGTACTGACGCTTTCCCTTTGTTTTGTAGCTTAATATACAATAGAAGTTTTTCTTTTCTTTTTATTTTACTTTTGTCTATTGCTTATGACTTGTCTTCTGTTGTAATGATTTTTAAATCCTCTAAAGCAGCGCTTGCTAACATTGCAGCCCTTTTGTTTGAAACGGCTGTCCTGTCACAGGCCATTGCTAATGATGAGAAGGAAAGCCTCATTTGTCGTGTGGTAGGTTTACTCTTCCGTTTGCCAACCTCGAGAAAATTTTGATCTTCAACTTGATCTGTATCTGTAGCGTAGTCCTCTTCAGAACAAGTGACTTTGTTTTGTCTCTGTTATCGTGCCAGGAGTTGTAAAATTGCATTCATATACATCTTCATGATGGTTCTCTGCTCTATGAGAAATTCCCGCTCTTTTATGGGTACCTTTCTAATTTTCGGACAAATGCATTCAGCAATATCGGCACATTTAGACGGAGGAATATCAAAAAGGGTTTTGCTACATTTTCTTTGCCTTTGTCTTCATGTTTTTACAAGATTTCCATATTATCTGTAATAATCGTGAAACAATTTAAGAACACGCTCGTGAGAAACACTGGGAATGGATGCCTTCCCCATAAGTCTTCAGTCTTTTTGATAGTATTTCTGATATCTCTTTTAATGAGGGTTGCTTGCCATTGTTCTTTTCTCTAAACTTTTGCATGAAGTAAAGGTAACACTTCATAACGTCCTGGTATGTTGGCAAGACATTACTTTAAGTCATTTGGTAATCCAAAGATGGAGCAAGTAGACCGTTTTCTTGTCTTCCTTATGGTTTTGCTTGCCATTTCTGCAAAGTAAAATGGAACAGTAAGTAAAAGCACGCAATGCATAAATTATATCAATAATAGTATTGTGAAGTTGTGATAGAAGCAATGAATAAGTATACGTGTTCAATTAAAGTGAATAAGTACTTAAGTATGCAATTCAATTAAAAAGAATTCAAATATGGATATAAGAAAGAAAATTAAAAAGCGTTGCGTATAATTAAAACAAATTAACATGCGACAATATAATTAACATCATATTGATAACGTGTTTCATTAAAATTTAACCTTATTTTCAATTTCTAAAATAACATAATTGCAAGACTTTACGATTGAAGTTCTTTTTTTATTCCACACCGGAAGTTAAATAAAAATATTATAGCAAGCTGAAGGTTTATGTTAAAAATAAAAGTTACATTTATTCCTGTAATTAATTATATCAAGGTTATTCACACATATTTATTATCAATCAAGTTTCAAAAGAAACATTGCTTAATTTATTAGACATGATTTGGAAAAAATATTAACTTCTATTCTAATTTAATGCATGATAAATTAAATTCTTAGATTAAAAATATTTCATATTTTTAGGCTTTTAAAACAATGGCCCTACCCTTATAGGAGCCACCATCTTGAAACAACAAAATAGGTAAGAAAATGCGTTCCCGGATAAGCCGATGTGCAACACATGACCTCACAATGCAATGTAATTGATGATTTAAGCAATCACAAGTAAAATTGACAGAAATTGACATGATAATTAGTGTACCGTAGAACGGAGTTAATAGGGAACCGCGGGGCTATTTGCGACCTAAGAAAAAAAGAAATATAGCAACGCCGCCGCAACAGGTGTACTTCTAACCACATGGCAGTATGTTTAGGGTGAACGTGATGTTGTGGTTCAGTCCGTTGTATTAACTTTTGGAAGCGTGAGGTGACTTGCAAGAAATTGTGAAAATCGACGTAAAAAACGATAGTGTCCAACTTTCTGTTCTCGGAATTGGACTGCTAGTGATAAGGTAAGTTTGATAGTTGTAACTGATTGTTAGGTGACTGTACACGACCCAACGTAAATATTGTAAAGATGTATTACATGTTAGATTTTTAACAGGCTACCTTCTTTGCTGGGGTAATTTGGGACCAGGGACCCGATGACGAAGAAAATGTTTTTGTGCAAAACCTGAACACGGTTGCTTCATGGGGCTACCCATTTGACTGGAGAAATTTGAGAATGATGGCGAAACAATACCTCGATCAGAAAGGAGTTCGGGACGGAAGATTAAACGACAACATGCCGGGAAAAGATTGGGCTGTCAATTTTATCAAACGACATAAAAATGAAATATATAATATATCGGCCAAAAGGGCCGCTCTTTCAGATGAAGTATTAGATCGGTTTTTTGAAAATGCATTCCAAATGTTGTGTGGGACTGGTCCTTCTCTAATTATTAATTTCGACTAAACAAATCTCACAAACGATCCGTAGTCTAAAAAATTCATTTACGAGCGGGGCACCAGATACCCAGAGACGATAATTAATGCCAAAAAAACCGCAATTGGCCTGATGTATGCGGGAACAGCCGATAGACAGCTTCTTCCAATATATGTTGTTTACAAGGATGATCATATATGGGATTCCTGGACCGTCGGTGGTCCTCCAAGCACAAGCTATAATCGTTCCAAGAGTGGCTGGTGCGACGGTATTTGCTTTGAGGATTGGTTTTTCACTGTAGTGGTACCTTTCTTTCGGAACAAAAGATGGTCAAAAGGTAGGTAGGCTCTAGTTTTTCTAAACTTTAAGTCAACTTATTTTTTTATTTTTCTAGGGCCTTATAGGGATAACCTCTCTCACACTTTTCAGAGAAGGTTCTCCAGAAGTGCGAGGAATTGAATATTGCGTTCATACGTCTGCCACCGAATCTGGTCGTAAATTTCCGTCATTAACAAAAGATGCATTCCCCAGCCTTCTACCAAAGTTGCAAGAAAGACGTCCAGTTTGGTGGCAGGATTTTCCAAAACTGGGCTACATCCTGTAGACACACCAGGATCGAAAGAAAGACTGCCTGGATCACATTAAACAGCAAACATTGCTAATGTAGTCTGTGACGTGATAATAAATATTTCAGAATATATGAGGTCTGGGTACTAAACGAAGAAAGTTGCTCGACGTAAGAGACTTAATGTAGAGCCTGCAAAAGTGTGACGGCGAAAGATTTATCTATGCCATCTACAACTGGCAGTCCGCAGAAACAGCCGATATATCAACTTAAACTACTAGAACATGCTGAGTATTCTAACGACGATGAAGTGAGTAGATTTGAAAATATATAAGATGATACTTTTCCTGATGAAAGTGAAGATTCACCGCTAATACACACTAAAAATGCCTCAATTGTCAATGAAAAAGGGCATAATAGTTTCGAAATGTTTATAATCGGTGAAGAACATGGGTCTGAAAATCACGAGCCCGGAAATTTTTCCTATAATAGTGATGATCTGCCACTAATAGGCATAAAAAATGGTTACAACATTCCAAAAATGCTGAAATTTCCAGCGACGAGGGAGCAAGTATTTGAGCTGGATAGTGGTCGAGTATCAAGCAAAGAAGAGTAGAAAGCACTTTATTGGCCAAGTTAAGCAAGTTCTTGACTCGACACTACATATGGAACTTTTAAAGAAATCAGAGAAGTCCAGTGGAACGTTTATTACCCCTCTTGTACAGGACACTGATCATATAAGTGGAGATATGGTTGTGGAGATCTTAAAACCACCAATATTAAAGGGAACAGGAAGAAGGAAATTATACAGCTTCAATATTGATCTCATGCCTTTTAATTTTTAACGAGTCAAAACAAACCTATTTTTGTATTATTTTTTGCCAAAGACTGTTTTTTTTTGTAACTTAGTTTTAATTTTTAAAGAGTCAAGACATACCTATTTTTGTGTTATTTTTGCCAAAGGACGTTTTTTTATTTTTTTAGCTTAGGATAAGGTTATTATTTGCAAACTTTTGGTTACAACTACGGAATAAATGTTTACTTTTTTTTTTAATTTATTTTGGAGGTCCCAAAAAGCCCCAATAATCGATATTATTCGAGTTCTAACGCAATTTGCTATTAATCCCAAATAGCCCCACCCCACGGAGTAATTTGGGACAGCTATAAAAAAAAATTTTAGCCCCCCTCCGTAATGGGGGAGGCTCATTGTTTCACATAAGACAGATACACCTACTACATTTCGAAATATATAAACAAGGTAGATAATAAGTACATGTTTGAAGTACCTCCCAATACTTTTGAATTGTGAGGTAAAAGTACCTACTTTGAATCTCTTGAATCTTTATAATCCTTAAAATCCTTGTAATCCCTTGAATCTTCGTCTATAATCGTAACTATGAACGCCAATTTCTAAGTTTTGGCAACATAAATTCTTTACCTGGGACACGAAAACGAAGACAGCTACAGCCAAACAACAAGGTGGTGGTTTTCGCCCAGCGCACACGCACAACGACTTCTAGGGATGCTCTTTTTAACAAATATTGAGAAAACAATAAAATTAGGGAAATTTGCATATTGAACGATCCCAGAGGCAACTGAAGACAATAACTCAGATCAACAAAATTTTGCACATGTACTAAAATGACATAAGGCAACTTTTCCGCACTGTTGGAAATTAAAATGAAAAAAAAAAAATTTTCTGCCATTTTCAGTACACCCTATTGTGTATGTTTTATTGAGTGGGCTACGATTCTATCTTCCACAGCCATGTAGAATTAACTTAACACTTCCCCTAGTAATATTTATTTTAGAAAAATTTAAGATTGTGGTGGCGCATAGACACAATTTTTCCCGGATTGAATGTTGTTATTTGTTGATTTATGGTAAGTGTAGAGTATTTGAAACTAATTTTTACGTCATATCTTACCAAGAACAAAACTACCCAGAACTCACCACGAGGAGGTGGTTGCACTTCGAGTTCCACCCACACCCTACACAACAACCAACCGTAATGTAAGGTGTGCTATTTACATCTGAAGTCTGACTTTGTGGAGAATTGAGGCATAGCCGACCGAGACTTCAGTGTTGCCCGGATACACCCATCTCTATTTACAAAGCCACATACCTTTCTGGAAGTCTCTGTCACAAGGTTTACAATTCTCTCAACAGCCTGGGTATGACATGGAAACTTTTGTATCTCCCAACAGGCTTTGTGGCAGAATCTATTATTTCTCTGATGTCATCCACACTTAAGTTTCTCGGCATTTGGGGAGGATGCAAGGTACATGCGTTCCAATCAATCATTTCTGTGTAGTCGGAAGCTTCAAAGTTTAACTTTGGTGTTACAAAACTTCTGTCTTCTTTTGGGACAGCATTCTAGCTTTTAAAAATCTTCTGTAGCCAAGTTCACGAATATGCTCTCTTTCATCTACAAGCATTGCCAACAAAACATTTTCTGAGTGTGCGAAGAAAGCGTTGCGTTATATTACGGGACCGACGATTTTCAGCAGTTGATCGGATAAATACCGTGATTTTTTGATAGCTTGAAAGACGTGTTTTCGACCATCAATAAAATACTTGATTTTCTTTATTTCAAACCACAAAGGCACATATAATTTCAGAACGAAGCCGACTATGTCTTTTAAGTTGTCTGATGGATCTGGTGTAGTTTACAAAGCCTAAGAACTCTATTGGCCGCAGTAAGCCATCGGGAATGAGATGATGGACCAGGGTCACGTTTGGCTAAGTCTTCTGGACAATTCCCTGAACCTATTGCTTTAGAAATATCCAACAAATATTGTTGATATTTGCTGAGTATTTTTCTTTTTATGCCAGGAATGAAAACCTCAATAGATTCATAAGCAACTATAGGTAATCTTGGACAGCCATGTAGTTGTTGTCCGATTGGTCTAGAAAAGATTTAGGCCCTGCAGTCTTACCATCGATATGTTGGAATAAGTGCCGAAAAGGTAGCTCATTAAAATGAAGGAGGCATATGCTCCACTGTAGGAGACGTCCAAGATGATGTTCAAGATTTTGGATAACTCCATTTTCCATCCGGTGTTAGTAACGGTTCCATCACACCCTACCACTTACACTGTTTCCAAATGTACATAATTTGTTTCCAAATATTTTGTAATACTGCGGGAAATGTCTGCTGCTGAATTTGATAAGGGAGAAACATACCCGGTATAGGCTGACCCAGGTTCCTGAACAAGAGAATAGTGCTCCTCTTTAATAATTCTGCGAAACTGGTTGGCATCCAATTTTTCTACAACGAAAGTGTCGTCTTTTCGACCATCCACGATAAGACCCCACCTTTCCGCGGTGTGAACTGACAAATCAAAGCCTTCCTAACCAGACTCTTGTCCCTTTTTATTTTACTTTTGTCAACAACACAGGAAGGGTCAGTGTCGGTTATTATCCCTAAGTCTTGCAGAACAATTGATGCTATGATAGCGGTTGCCCAATCACAAACTCCAATACGATCGCTGTTTAGCGCTGTTGCACCAAGTTGAACTCTCATTTGCAATTTCGGTTATTTACTTGATGAGCTTTGGCTTGAATTCATCATCTTTACACTCATCTTCAGTAGAACTGTCACTGTCCGTGTTCATGTCAACTTTGAAGATTCCGCTATTTGAGAATTGTCTTTACTACTTAGTACTCGCTTAAGCTCACTAGTTTTTCTCTCAGCTTTTAACTTTTTGTAACAGTTGTGTCGATGTATCCAATTTTACCCATACTGTGATTATTTTGAAGATACATGAAGTAGAGAAGTCTTATTTTCCTTTTCACAAGAACATGCAATAATAATGTCACATTTACAAAGATTAGGTGGTTTCTTGCAAGTACAATTCACTGTCATAATGCATTTTCAAGCAGACAATCGAAAATTTTGGATCTAAGTTTCTAGCCTACTTTTAAACAAAGGCTTATCTTTATCGCGTTTGTAAGATTTCTTCATTTTGTTATAGGAATCATAACACTTATTAATGAGCGTCACGATCCGGCTGTGTGACAGTGAAGGAATAAACGCTTTGTCATACAAAGATTTGATTTGCCACAGTAGAAGCTACTAAAGAAAAACTGACACATTTGTTGTTTGTCACAAGTGATAAATCGTACTGTTCCTCAAAACAACACGTGAGGACACATTCGTACGTTGGCTGTTTGTTTTGTGACAAAATTTTTTTGGTTCACCAAATATAAGACAGTAAAACTGTTGTTTGGAGTCAGATATCACACTCCTAGTAACTATTGGTTGTGACTCAACCATAATAATTTGGAAAACACAACGCACTTCAGAGAACACACTCACGACACATACGTCAAACACAGCTTACTTCAACAACACAACAAAAACAAGCGTGCACCACCTGTCGCGGACGACTAGAGACTATTGACTAATTCGCATTTCGCAAGAGGGGAAGACAGTGTGTTACGATTTGTCTAGGTGGGGGGGGTAGAGGAGTAAGCAGTCAAGGAAAGTTGTATCGATTGTTACTATTTACTATTCACGTTTATTTTGTACAACATAACCAATCATAGAGCGGCAGTGAAAATCCTCTACATTGTGTTCTATGACATTGCGCGAGCGGAAAATTATAAGTAGTTTGATCTCAAACTGTGTTTATAGGTGGATTTTGCTGTGAACTGTCCTTAGAAAACTACAGTGTCGTAATTTTATTAGAAGACAAAGGCTTAGAAAATTGCTGAAGTATTTGAACTTTTTTATAAACTTCAAGTGCAATGCGCAATCGGAAGATGTTAACCAATGTTAATGATTTATGTGTCATTTTTCTTCTTAGAGCAGTAGGCAACTTTTCTGCCGTAGATCGTTTCGAAAAATATTTTTCGACCCGCCCTAGCCTGCAGGACGCCTAGTACGGTTTGATCGTGTAACGAGCCAGCAATCTTTAATTACGAGTATAACTCGTGAGGTCTTTCGTTAACGTAACAACTAACTAAACAATAAGATGCAGCTTTATGGAATAACGATAAGGTTTATGATATCTACATAAGACCAAAATGATACTGACGAACGCAGGGAATGTGAGATAAAGCGGAAAACATAGCTAAAGGCTGTTTCTACGTTCTCATATATACACTATGCACGAATGGATAATTAACCATTAAGACCTAGCTAAAACGTGAAAACATGCTGAACAAAGTAGAACCTATTACAATTACGAATCTGTAGATGTAGTGGAAAACTGGAGATGGAAGAGCAAAATTAAACTTGGCAAAAGTAGAAAACTAACCCGATGTAGTTTGTTCCAACAAAAGCAATAATTTGAAACCTCGCAGTTCTCCTCCACAGTAATACACAAGAAATAAGGTCCAGAAATATGTCAAGAATGAACTTAACACATATGAATAATTTTTTTAACTTTGCATAAACATCACTATAAGGAATATGATCAAGCAATAAAAAATAGTCCAATTTCAGCTCGACCTCGTTTATGAAAGTAAGCAGCACAGAAACAACTGAAAATAAGAATGAAATCACTGTCGTAAGGTTGTAATACATCAAGAATGAGTGCATATAAATATTTATTCGTAAAGTTACATATTTATTTTATTTATAATATTACGGAATGTCTCCACAGGAATAAAAGAAAGAGAACTCCTACAGATTATGTTAAGAAGATATAAAATTCTTTGTTAAATTTAAAGACTCAAATCTCTCAGTTATTAAAAGACAAGTTTGAATAAAATACGAAAATAGATTTTTAGGTTGACAAAGATTTCAATGAAATTAATGTTTCAGGTTTCAAAAGAAAGTAACGTTTATAGAGGTGTTATTTTTAATACGTGAAAATAAGAAAAATCCTTTATGGGTTTCTATTTATACGCGGATGCGCGTACGTAAAACACTCATAAAAGAGCAATGAAATTTATAAGATAGTGAACAATCTAAATAAATCTCGCTTTAGTACTGAGAAATTTTAGAACTCAAAAGGCATTCTCAGGGAAAATTATTTTCAAAATACGTGTGTAGCATATTCGTTGTACCTTAACAACTTTTACTAAATGATGGTTATTCCGTGCAACGTTGTTTACACTGTTTGTTTGAAAGTTATATAATGCATTTTAGCGAATCTAAATATTCTGATATTATCATTATGATGGTTGTAAAATATGCTCATAATCCTAGAAATTAATATCAACAGGTGTAGGGTGTGTTGAAGTTTTGTCAACGGATAAAGTAACAAAGCTGAATCAGACGAAGCTTTCACCACATAAATTGGAAAAGCGGAAGTTTCCAGGGAAATGTCTACGTGTAGCAATATTCTAGACACGTTGTTAAATATTACAGAAATTGGGACAGATAAGTATTGTAAAATTTTTGCAACATATACACAATCAATTTTCGTTTTACTTCCGTTCTGGAATTCCAAGTGTAATAAACAGCTGGTTTAAAATAAAATCAAAGGAATCATAAAGGAAGTGTCTTAAATTCTTTATCAAATAGAAAAGTTAGTAAGTATAGCCAAAATGAAATAATCTTTTATTACAAGAATCTACGAGCGACTTTATAAAGGTTATCTTTTAGAACATAAAATTAAAGTGGCTACTGTAATTTGGTGCAGATAATTAATGAAGTTGCTAAAAAGTACATTAAAATTATAAGCGCTGAACTGTTGGTATTTCCACACGGAATTGCACAGTTTGTTTAAAATCCTTTTACGCTCCACATAATTTATTATTGATAATTAACGAAAGAAATTAAAAAAAAATACATTCTTCGTAATAAATAGTAATACTAAAAATATTTTAACAAACTTGCTCTAATAAAAGATTCGATACCGAAATTTTCCGACAAATTTCCCGAGTATATACGAGTTGGTTATCCCGCAGGATCTTGACAGATGCTACTGCAGGACTACAGGAATAGATGTTAGTTGGCGTTTAACTTTCGAGTTTGATATTACGCTCACGAAATATTTATTCACGTAACATGAGGATTACGTATCTTTCAGTGTAATTTTGTATTAATTACAGTGTGTTTATTTATTTATCGCGCTAAAAATAATGTTAAATAAATTTTCTATTTGCATGAAATGGTTCTTTATTAGAAAAAATAAATTTTTAATTTCTGTTTTAGTACGGTTTTAACACTAATTTTATTTTTATTTTCTATTTAATTTAGTGTTACAAATTTTGAATGTTGTTTAAAGTGAGTGGGTGGACATTTTCCTAATGTTATCAAGAGGATGTACTGCTCTACCTTTATTGTGTATGTAGTTTTTTCTTAATACTACCATAACTTGTAACCAGGACAGTCGGTAATTACCGTCAGTTATAAAAAGCAGTTAACGACTTAGTGGTAGCTTGTCTAATTTTGTCTCCCTAGAATTCCTTAAGCCATTTAACGGTTTCATATTTTTCTCTTACACCAGCGATAAAATACTTTTTTTTGTCAAAAGGCTCAAGTTTGTCTAAATTAGTACGTTAAAGTAGACACATTTTCTAATATATTGCGAAACTTTTATTTTTTTTTATTTTCCTGGTTTTAGCACAATTACTAATGAAATTAAGCAATTAATTTCTTATCAACAATTTTTTTAATACCACACAGTTTGTTAAGAAGAATTATGATTAAACATCACTCAAGCTTTTCCCAAAAGCTTTTAGCAAAAGCGTCTCATATTAAAGAATTAGGACTTATTAAATTAAGTACGGGTTTTCTTTCAATTACTGCTTTATGACATGTTCTAAGATATTTTATTTGTCTGAATACCTCATAAAATAAAATTATTTGTACATACCAATCGCACAATTAATTAACATGCAGTAATTACTACATATTTTGGGGGTATTTCGACCCAGACATATTGGAAAGACGGAAAATAAAAATAAAATTAGGAAATATGAATTTATTATTTAAGCTCAACCATAGTATAGAATAATTGGCGCATACTTCTGAGCTAAATTAATATTAACACCTTTCGTAATTTTTAATTACCTTTATACATTTATAACAATTAAATGTTTTAATAAATTGTATACTATTTGTTATTGTACACCTACAAACGTACTTTTTTTTTACAGTATTAAGATCTATTAGTGTTTTTGAACTAAATTACTGTTATTTGCAATAACAAGGAAATTTGTTACCCATATAATAACTGTTGCATGAAACTCTTAAATGAATTTTTATTGTTAAAGGTTGAAGGGACTTTAAGAAAATGAATGAATAAATAGGCACTTACCTTTGCAATTTTTTTAAACGGTTAACACCGAACATAGTCTAGTTCCAAATAGGACCACTCAAGAACTGGCTTACTTCATGCTGTGCAATTAACGCGTTGACATTCATATTACTAATGTATTTTGCCCTTTTGTCATTTGCCTGTTCGTTATTACAGTGAATTGATCTATAACGTGCCGTAAATTCTAAAACAGTACCCGTAAAGTTTGTAACTTCATTACTTGATTTATGCCAAAAATATGTAATTAAAGGATACCCACAATCTAAAATCCTGATTTCAATAAATATGGATTTTGATGGTTTAATACGGTTTACTAATATTAATCAATGACAAAATCGGAGACAACCATTTACAAATGAGGTTATGATTATCCAATGACATTAAAGAGATCATAGAAACAGCTGTGTTTCGTATTTGATTAACAAGTACAACTAAATCGAGAGAGACAGTAATTAAAGTTAATAATTATAAATACTCATCTTTTGGGTTTAACGTATATTTAAATATAAATTTTACAATCTGTAGGTGTGTAGGTAGCAGAACGAGAAAATTTTATTATTGGAACAAAATTTGTTGTCGCAAAAGAAACGAAAATAAAAGAAAAACAGGTATCCTATGTGATTCGAAACTGTTATTTAAAAACGACCGTAAATTAATAGGTTAGTATTTTTTACACACGGAATTTGGGTACAACATCGCTTGTTAGTAATTAATAACATTGGATTAAAAATTAAATAAAATTAAAAATACTTTGAAATTCGAGACATATAGGGTTTGCTACGGACGAGTGAATATATTAAAATGAATGTTTCTTTTAATAATAATATGAAAGTATTCCCACGTAATATTTCTTGCTTTTCATTTCATAACCTTTAAAAACGGATATATTTGAGAGAAAATGGTTAGTTGCAGTGCAGGCACGATTGAGTCGTACCGTACTATTGTTTTGTTACAAACCATAATTGTAAACCGTTGTGGCTATAAATATATTATCGTTTCCGTTATAGTAAAAACTAAAAACACGAGTTTGTTTGTGCTTGTATTTTTTTGTTTTGGTTTTAATGTACCTTTAATCAGCAAAGCGGACGTGTAAAATAATCGCCACCGTCTTGAGTTTAAAACGCGTATCTTAACCCGTTAAGATTAAGTGATTATTAAAGGATTATATTCAAGCGTAAGAAGGCGCTTGGATGTTGATTAAAGTTCGCTGCAAGCGATTCAATGAGCAAGTGTAAACTATTGAAAATCGGTCATTACCTTGCAACAAGTTACTATTTACTTATCACGAGATCACAGAATTGTCCCTTGATAACAAAAGGTAGTAATTTAATTGCCAATAAGCCATCTCGCAAACACGCTTATTAAGTTGAAAAAGAGACACCGCGTCGGACAGTACAGTGTCTCCCCTCATTGCTGGAATGGACTGGTATTGTTGACCGTGTACTAATATTTTTATCCACGCAAAGGACTCGATGCGTAGACGAACAAGGCATCATAAACTTCAGTTTAATTGTTGTTATTAACGATACTGGGGTTTACAGAAACCTGTCTAGATGAGATTAAGAAAACCTTCCCATTTTATTTTTACGCCAGATTTCGCAAAACTAGAAACTAGTTGCTGCAACTTTGACTGTTAGAACTAACCCAGTTTTATAGCTTTTCAATGCAGAGACATATTGTAGTTTCTAGTGTTATTTTTTCTAACGAATTTCATAGTGTATTTTATATATTCTACCAGCTTGTTTGGTTTGTCTACGAACTGATTTCTCAATATATGCAATTTACTGTGATTATACGAATGCATTTTTGGGATTAGGTGGAAAACTGCTTTATTCACGATACAATTATGCATATGTAAATTCTTTGTCTATTTATCTTTGTTTAGTGTTATTGCCTATGTGTTATTGTTACTTATTATTTTTTATGTTTGTTTTATTTTTGTGTAACTTAAGCTGCATTATTATTTTTCTAATTACTTTATTAATAACTAAATGACGCCATGATTGGTTGCACACCGGATACGTAATTAACCCGCTTTTCATTTTGTGGATACTTGATTTTTGTACACACTTTACCCAGATTTAATGGTATTTTGTTACATTTGCACATTAAACCTTTTCTTTTCTTTGTTTTTTTTTCTTTAGTTTATTAGTGTACTTGGAAAATTGCTTATTGATTAATACACTGGGTTTACTTGATGGTTTATTCCCAGTGTGCAAATTAATGGGTTGTACCATCATTGGGTAAAGCTCAATTTTAATCTGTAATCCAATATCAATTAAACTTGTAAATAAATTCTAAGGTTCTAACCATCGTGAAGAGGTCAATGTGATGCTCGACAGTAATTTGTGATTATTATCAGTAAAGTCACACTAGATTAATTAGTTTCTTTTTTTGAATTTGCTTCATTGTGAATAAGTTCAATATTATACTCTTAAGGATTATACAGTATTTTAATTATTGAGAGTAGCTTCGAATTACGCCTTTAACGATAAGCTACCTTGATACACTACATGCAATTCGACGGGAATAGCAGCTCGCATCATTAGTAAAGAGTAGAATATTTGTAAAATTTGTATTTAATTAAACGGTTTAAACCCAAAGGCAAGTATTTATAATACAAAATCAAAGGTAAGTTGGTTTACCAAGCAAGTTATCTAAACCAGTCACCTTTAATTTACAAAAGTCGCAATTCTTTTAACAAAAACAATACGTCAGTATTTATTAAATTTACTCCGTGGTTTAACTAATATTCTTGATCAAAAGCAAAGACCCTTCGTAATAAACGAGTAAAAGCTTTTTTTTTTGCACAAGGATTGCTTAACACTAACAATCAATTACAAAACGTATCTTTCGGTGACCTGAAAATATATACATACGTTATTTATGGATGGTGCAAAAAAAAGGAGAAGGGCAACGGATTTCATTCCTTCTTCAAGGCGGAGGGCGAGTTGCTTGCGCTTTCCAACCTCTTTCCGCTGCAGTGATTAATATCCGACATGCATACATACAATTAAGTATATATACACATGGTGGGACTAAGGATGAGCGCGGCCAGGATTAAGTCGGTGTTAGAGTTCTGAGGGGGAAGTTACTACACCAGCATTCGCCTTAATAGACTCACTTGATGTAGTGATGATGTCGCGATAAGTGTATGAGGGAAACCCTCTGAAAAAACCTCATACAGGGTAATCGGTAACAAGAATCGAACCTCTCGAATGCTAAGCAGATCGTGATGCCAGTGATACACTAGCTCGGTAAGGGTCAGGAACCATTATTAAGCTGCCTGAAAGAAGCGCCAAAATTGACTTGTCTCAAATTTATATTGTTTAAGAAATTATTAAATTTAAACATGTATATGACTATCAGAGACATGTGGGTTAGTTAACAATTATCAAAAAACGTGGTATAAATACTTGCAAATCTGTTTATATTCCAGTTAACCACGTATTTCTAGTAAATTTTGAATCATTATATTTTTCTTTTATCTCTTAATGTACATCCACTCTTCTCAATAACCATATTTATCTTGCCATGTTCTCTGAAGTATTAAACTGCAATACATATACTTACGAAATTGTATTAGAAATGTTAGGAGGTATAAAATTTAATTAATTATACTAACGTTTTGATTGCCACAAAATACAGTTACAAGATCAAACAGCATTAAGCTTAGTGAAAGTTCATCAAGTTCAGCGGTTGCCAAGTTGACTGCAAAGGAGATGTGCAGGTTCGAGATAAGATGTAAATCGATAAAATTTAAATTAAAATACCATACACTTACCATAAAACCACAAATAACAATATTCAATCCGAGGAATGGTCCATGTGGAAAATATAATTGTAGCGTACTCGATAATATCGTACATAATTAAATCTCAAACATCAAACATTACAACTTTGAGGAGTACGATAAATTTCATTACAATAATCTTAGTAAACTTAGCTTAATTCAGAACAACTTTTGGGAGTCTTTAAATATAATTAAAACAAAATCCCCAAAGCTTAAAGGAAATTGTAAAGCATATAAGTTACTGTAGAATTATTGGTCGAATCCTGTATACTTTCAAATTTACCCTTGTATAAATATGAAGTAATATATTTTATTGTCATAAATGTTTTGAAATAAATAAATATTACGCAATTTGGAAAAATTATTTATTAATTCCAATCTTATAAACGTATCGATCAGTGAGTACTTTATGTATCAAGTGCTATTTGCAATGTTTATTACAATATATATAAACGTTTTCAAATATAAATCGTTTTGATTTAAATTTGATAGTTTTCTTTTTATCTGCATATAAAAAAAAAGTAAAAAATATTGTGATAAAGAACCCTTGGCAATTAAGGCTAATACTGTATGTTCAATCAAACTAATTAAATAAATGCAATTAAATTTTGTTCAAAATTACAAAAGCTTTATTATTAATCTGTGCAATCTTCTATGTAACTTTACACTTAAATAAAATAAGGCAAGAAATCAATCTAATGATTGGTCTACTTTAATGAGATCTCACATTAACATTGTTAAGTCTATCATGTCTTAAATAAAAGACCAAATTGAACGATTTGACTCTGTTAACCAATTCCGTAAGAATTATACACACATTGACAGTTTCAGTGAAGCAACACAAAAAAAAAAGAATTCCAGCAGCTTAGATTTAATGTCCCTACTAATACTAATTATCTAAACATATATACAAGACCAATAGTGGTGGGGATTCATTGTTTGTATGGATTAATTAAAATTGCAACACTAACACTGATACCTTTATAGGTAAATCAATTGTCCACTACTCAACAGTAACCAAAATTATCATTACGTATCAATTCCTTAATCCCCTCTATAAGTACTTAAAGTCCTTTAATTAATCCCTGGGATAGTGCACGTACGCTCGTGCACTCCGACCTTTTGCTTTGCCAGTGCAAACTTAAATGTTTCGCTTTCACTCATGCATTAACCCTTGTGCTAATGGGTAATTTGTTCGCAATTGCATTCTCAAATAAAATACTTACCTTTGGGTTAATGGTGTATTTTAAATTATACAATCTAAACGTTTCGATAACACTTATAGTTATCTTCGTCAGTAGTAATATCTATTAAAATTGTTAAAGATGTTGAAAACAAATTTGTCACAGTTGATAAATTAAAACATAAACATTAGCCTGCTATTAATATAACAGTTTGAGAATTAACCTATAGAATTAAAATTTAGTAAAGGATAACTAGGTCTTTAAAAGTTATATATTGTTAAACTGTCTTAAAGATGACAAATCAGAACACCCTCTAACGGTCGAAAGCTGACAATGAAACATATCAGCCAAAAAACACATTTAACAAAATTGAATCAAGTTATGATGTAAGTGTAAGGTTGTGAAAAACTTCAATTTGAAAATGATAGAAGCATTAAAAAATGTAAACATGGCATCAAATAGAACAATCCAATTAAATCTAACAAAGAGATATCTTTGTCAATAATTGCAAGTGTTATTAACAACGAAAAACATAATTTTATATTTATATTTAATTTTAATCTTAATTTCAACTACTTATGTTAAATTATAGTGCTGTGGTAATTTAACATATAATTGGTAAAGCAACAAATCTAGGTCTAGGAAAAACAGCAAAAAACCTAGCCATACCAAAGTATTAAGTGTTAGCGAAACGTTTAGATTGTATAATTTAAAATACACCATTAAAAAACCCAAAAAGAAAAGTATTTTATTGTCTGTGATAATGGTGCTCACTAGATCCCACATAGTAGCGTAATATTCTGTTCGCAGAGGTAAGCCAACGTCCATGGGATAATTTTCCGGAGTTCATTCTTGCCATAGCTTGGGAGCAGTTTCCACATGCTACTGCTTCGCATATATCTATTAGATACTTTTGATGTCTGCTAAGGCAGGTAATTCCACTTCCAGAGCAAACTACACTAACTCAAAATTCTCACAAAACTTATTTCGTTTCCAGTCGGACCAGTGAATCCATGACGGTCCAAGGTCGGTCCGTCCAGGTGATGAATCAGGTGTCGAAGAGGCAGTTCGTTGGCGTTTCATAGACAAGTTAACCATTGGACATCTATCAAGGGCCTTTTCAATTAGAGCAATAACCCTATTACTTGCCCCAACGTTTACATTAGTCTCATCACATCCCAGAGCTCCAAGTTCTGAAGTTGACTTGTGTTTGGAGTTCAGCCAACTGATAATATTGGACATAATACTGTGACCGTGGCCTGATGCAGGACTAACGTGTTCCATGTAATTTGAACCTGGCTAACTTACTAAACCTTCATATCCTTCCTTTATAGTACTTTTACAACAGTTGCTTTTTGCTTTATCCATCACGAGTGTGGTGTCTTTACGACCATCAAACCTTCAAGTACTGACGCTTTCCCTTTGTTTTGTAGCTTAATATACAATAGAAGTTTTTTCTTTTCTCTTTTTATTTTACTTTTGTCTATTGCTTATGACTTGTCTTCTGTTGTAATGATTTTTAAATCATCTAAAACAGCGCTTGCTAACATTGCAGCCCCTTTGTTTGAAACGGCTGTCCTGTCACAGGCCATCGCTAATGATGGGAAGGAAAGCCTCATTTGTCGTGTAGTAGGTTTACTCTTCCGTTTGCCAACCTCGAGAAAATTTTGATCTTCAACTTGATCTGTATCTGTAGCGTAGTCCTCTTCAGAACAAGTGACTTTGTTCTGTCTCTGTTCTCGTGCCAGGAGTTGTAAAATAGCATTCATATACATCTTCATGATGGTTCTCTGCTCTATGAGAAATTCCCGCTCTTTATGGGTACCTTCCTAATTTTCGGACAAATGCATTCAGCAATATCGGCACATTTACACGGAGGAATATCAAAAAGGGTTTTAGCTACATCGTCTTTGCCTTTGTCTTCATGTTTTTTACAAGATTTCCATATTTTCTGTAATAATCGTGAAACAATTTAAGAACACGCTCGTGAGAAACACTGGGAATGGATGCCTTCCCCATAAGTCTTCAATCTTTTTGATAGTATTTCTGATATCTCTTTTAATGAGGGTTGCTTGCCATTGTTCTTTTCTCTAAACTTTTGCATGAAGTAAAGGTAACACTTCATAACGTCCTGGTATGTTGGCAAAACATTACTTTAAGTCATTTGGTAATCCAAAGATGGGGCAAGTAAACCGTTTTCTTGTCTTCCTTATGGTTTTGCTTGCCATTTCTGCAAAGTAAAAATGGAACAGTAAGTAAAAGCACGCAATGCATAAATTATACCAATAATAGTATTGTGAAGTTGTAATAGAATTAATGAATAAGTATACGTGTTCAATCAAAGTGAATAAGTACTTAAGTATGTAATTCAATCAAAAAGAATTCAAATATGGATATAAGAAAGAAAATGAAAAAGCGTCGCGTATAATTAAAACAAATTAACGTGCGAAAATATAATTAACATCATATTAATAACGTGTTTCATTAAAATTTAACCGTATTTTCAATTTCTAAAATAAAATAATTACATGACTTTACGATTGAAGTACTTTTTTTATTCCACACCGGAAGTTAAATAAAAATATTGTAGCAAGCTGAAGGTTTATGTTAAAAATAAAAGTTACATTTATTCCTGTAATTAATTATATCAAGGTTATTCACACATATTTATTATCAATCAAGTTTCAAAAGAAACATTGCTTAATTTATTAGACATGATTTGGAAAAAAATATTAACTTCTATTTTAATTTAATGCATGATAAATTAAATTCTTAGATTAAAAATATTTCATATTTTTTAGGCTTTTGAAAACAATGGTCCCTACCCCTTATAGGAGCCACCATCTTGAAACAACAAAATAGGTAAGAGAATGCGTTCCTGGCTAAGCCGATGTGCAACACATGACCTCACAATGCAATGTAATTGATGATTTAAGCAATCAAAAGTAAAATTGACAGAAATTGACATGTTAATTAGTGTACCGTAGAACGGAATTAATAGGGAACCGCGGGGCTATTTGCGACCTAAGAAAAAAAAAGAAATATAGCAACGCCGCCGCAACAGGTGTACTTCTAACCACATGGCAGTATGTTTAGGGCGAACGTGATGATGTGGTTCAGTCCGTTGTATTAACTTTTGCAAGCGTGAGGTGACTTGCAAGAAATTGTGAAAATCGACGTAAAACACGATAGTGTCCAACTTTTTGTTCTCGGAATTGGACTGCTAGTGATAAGGTAAGTTTGATAGTTGTAACTAATTGTTAGGTGACTGTACATGACCCAACATAAATATTGTAAAGATGTATTACATGTTAGATTTTTAACAGGCTACCTTCTTTGGTGGGGCAATTTGGGACCCGGGTAGACCGAGTCTTTTCAACGATGACGAAGAAAACGTTTTTGTACAAAACCTGAACACGGTTGCTTCATGGGGTTACCCATTTGACTGGAGAAATTTGAGAATGATGGCGAAACAATACCTCGATCAGAAAGGAGTTCGGGACGGAAGATTAAACGACAACATGCTGGCAAAAGATTGTGCTGTCAATTTTGTCAAACGACATAAAAATGAAATATCAAATCGCCTTTCGGCTAATATATCGGACAAAAGGGCCGCTCTTTCAGATGAAGTATTAGATAGGTTTTTTGAAAATGCATTCCAAATGTTGTCTGGGACTGGTCCTTCTCTAATTATTAATTTCGACTAGACAAACCTCACAAACGATCCGTAGTCTAAAAAATTCATTTACGAGCGGGGCACCAGATACCCAGAGACGATAATTAATGCCAACAAAACCGCAATTGGCCTGATGTATGCGGGAACAGCCGATAGACAGCTTCTTCCAATATATGTTGTTTACAAGGCTGATCATATATGGGATTCCTGGACCGTCGGTGGTCCTCCAGGCACAAGCTATAATCGTTCCAAGATGGCTGGTGCGAAGGTATTTGCTTTGAGGATTGGTTTTTCACTGTAGTGGTACCTTCCTTTCGGAACAAAGATGGTCAAAAGGTAGGTAGGCTCTAGTTTTTCTAAACTTTAAGTCAACTTATTTTTTTTTTATTTTTCCAGGGCCTTATAGGGGATAACCTCTCTTCGCACTTTTCAGAGAAGGTTCTCCAGAAGTGCGAGGAATTGAATATTGCGTTCATACGTCTGCCACCGAATCTGGTCGTAAATTTCCGTCATTAACAAAAGATGCATTCCCCAGCCTTCTACCAAAGTTGCAAGAAAGACGTCCAGTTTGGTGGCAGGATTTTCCAAAACTGGGCTACATCCTGTAGACACACCAGGACCGAAAGAAAGACTGCCTGGATCACATTAAACAGCAAACATGGCTAATGTAGTCTGTGACGTGATAATAAATATTTCAGAATATATGAGGTCTGGGGACTAAACGAAGAAAGTTGCTCGACGTAAGAGACTTAATGTAGAGCCTGCAAAAGTGTGACGGCGAAAGATTTATCTATGCCATCTACAACTGGCAGTCCGCAGAAACAGCCGATATATCAACTTAAACTACTAGAACATGCTGAGTATTCTAACGACGATGAAGTGAGTAGATTTGAAAATATATAAGATGATACTTTTCCTGATGAAAGTGAAGATTTACCGCTAATACACACTAAAAATGCCTCAATTATCAATGAAAAAGAGCATAATAGTTTCGAAATGTTTATAATCGGTGAAGAACGTGGGTCTGAAAATGACGAGCCTGGAAATTTTTCCTATAATAGTGATGATCTGCCACTATTAGGCATAAAAAATGCTTACAACATTCCAAAAATGCTGAAATTTCCAGCGACGAGGGAGCAAGTATTTGAGCTGGATAGTGGTCGAGTATCAAGCAAAGAAGAGTAGAAAGCACTTTATTGGCCAAGTTAAGCAAGTTCTCGACTCGACACTACATATGGAACTTTTAAAGAAATCAGAGAAGTCCAGTGGAACGTTTATTACCCCTCTTGTACAGGACACTGATCATATAAGTGGAGATATGGTTGTGAAGATCTTAAAACCACCAATACTAAAGGGAACAGGAAGAAAGAAATTATACAGCTTCAGTATTGATCTCATGCCTTTTAATTTTTAACGAGTCAAAACAAACCTATTTTTGTATTATTTTTGCCAAAGAATGTTTTTTTTGTAACTTAGTTTTAATTTTTAAAGAGTCAAGACATACCTATTTTTGTGTTATTTTTGCCAAAGGATGTTTTTTATTTTTTTTTAGCTTAGGATAATGTTATTATTTGCAAACTACGGAATAAATGTTTACTTTTTTTAAAATTTATTTTGGAGGTCCCAAAAAGCCCCAATAATCGATATTATTCGAGTTCTAACGCAATTTGCTATTAATCCCAAATAGCCCCACCCCACGGAGTAATTTGGGACAGCTATAAAAAAAAAATTTTAGCCCCCCTCCGTAATGGGGGAGGCTCATTGTTTCACATAAGACAGATACACCTACTACATTTCCAAATATATAAACAAGGTGGATAATAAGTACATGTTTGAAGTACCTCCCAATACTTTTGAATTGTGAGGTAAAAGCTCCTACTTTGAATCTCTTGAACCTTTATAATCCTTAAAATCCTTGTAATCCCTTGAATGTTCGTCTATAATCGTAACTATGAACGCCAATTTCTAAGTTTTGGAAACATAAATTCTTTACCTGCGACACGAAAACGAAGACAGGTACAGCCAAACAACAAGGTGGCGGTTTTCGCCCAGCGCATACGCACAACGACTTCTAGGGATGCTCTTTTTAACAAATATTGAAAAAACAATAAAATTAGGGAAATTTGCATATTGAACGATCCCAGAGGCAACTGAAGACAATAACTCAGATCAACAAAATTTTGCACATGTACTAAAATGACATAAGGCAACTTTTCCGCATTGTTGGAAATTAAAATGAAAAAAAATAAATTTTCTGCCATTTTCAGTACACCCTATTGTGTATGTTTTATTGAGTGGGCTACGATTCTATCTTCCACAGCCATGTAGAATTAACTTAACACTTCCCTAGTAATATTTATTTTAGAAAAATTTAAGATTGTGGTGGCGCATAGACACAATTTTCCTGGATTGAATGTTGTTATTTGTTGATTTATGGTAAGTGTAGAGTATTTGAAACTAATTTTACGTCATATCTTACCAAGAACAAAACTACCCAGAACTCACCACGAGGAGGTGGTTGCACTTCGAGTTCCACCCACACCCTACACAACAACCAACCGTAATGTAAGGTGTGCTATTTACATCTGAAGTCTGACTTTGTGGAGAATTGAGGCATAGCCGACCGAGACTTCAGTGTTGCCCGGATACACCCATCTCTATTTACAAAGCCACATACCTTTCTGGAAGTCTCTGTCACAAGGTTTACAATTCTCTCAACAGCCTGGGTATGACATGGAAACTTTTGTATCTCCCAACAGGCTTTGTGGCAGAATCTATTATTTCTCTGATGTCATCCACACTTAAGTTTCTCGGCATTTGGGGAGGATGCAAGGTACATGCGTTCCAATCAATCATTTCTGTGTAGTCGGAAGCTTCAAAGTTTAACTTTGGTGTTACAAAACTTCTGTCTTCTTTTTTGGGACAGCATTCCTAGCTTTTAAAAATCTTCTGTAGCCAAGTTCACGAATATGCTCTCTTTCATCTACAAGCATTGCCAACAAAACATTTTCTGAGTGTGCGAAGAAAGCGTTGCGTTCTATTACGGGACCGACGATTTTCAGCAGTTGATCGGATAAATACCGTGATTTTTTGATAGCTTGAAAGACCATCAATAAAATACTTGATTTTCTTTATTTCAAACCACAAAGGCACATATAATTTCAGAACGAAGCCGACTATGTCTTTTAAGTTGTCTGATGGATCTGGTGTAGTTTACAAAGCCTAAGAACTCTATTGGCCGCAGTAAGCCATCGGGAATGAGATGATGGACCAGGGTCACGTTTGGCTAAGTCTTCTGGACAATTCCCTGAACCTATTGCTTTAGAAATATCCAACAAATATTGTTGATATTTGCTGAGTATTTTTCTTTTTATGCCAGGAATGAAAACCTCAATAGATTCATAAGCAACTATAAGTAATCTTGGACAGCCATGTAGTTGTTGTCCGATTGGTCTAGAAAAGATTTAGGCCCTGCAGTCTTACCATCGATATGTTGGAATAAGTGCCGAAAAGGTAGCTCATTAAAATGAAGGAGGCATATGCTCCACTGTAGGAGACGTCCAAGATGATGTTCAAGATTTTGGATAACTCCATTTTCCATCCGGTGTTAGTAACGGTTCCATCACACCCTACCACTTACACTGTTTCCAAATGTACATAATTTGCTTCCAAATATTTTGTAATACTGCGGGAAATGTCTGCTGCTGAATTTGATAAGGGAGAAACATACCCGGTATAGGCTGACCCAGGTTCCTGAACAAGAGAATAGTGCTCCTCTTTAATAATTCTGCGAAACTGGTTGGCATCCAATTTTTCTACAACGAAAGTGTCGTCTTTTCGACCATCCACGATAAGACCCCACCTTTCCGCGGTGTGAACTGACAAATCAAAGCCTTCCTAACCAGACTCTTGTCCCTTTTTATTTTACTTTTGTCAACAACACAGGAAGGGTCAGTGTCGGTTATTATCCCTAAGTCTTGCAGAACAATTGATGCTATGATAGCGGTTGCCCAATCACAAACTCCAATACGATCGCTGTTTAGCGCTGTTGCACCAAGTTGAACTCTCATTTGCAATTTCGGTTATTTACTTGATGAGCTTTGGCTTGAATTCATCATCTTTACACTCATCTTCAGTAGAACTGTCACTGTCCGTGTTCATGTCAACTTTTGAAGATTCCGCTATTTGAGAATTGTCTTTACTACTTAGTACTCGCTTAAGCTCACTAGTTTTTCTCTCAGCTTTTAACTTTTTGTAACAGTTGTGTCGATGTATCCAATTTTACCCATACTGTGATTATTTTGAAGATACATGAAGTAGAGAAGTCTTATTTTCCTTTTCACAAGAACATGCAATAATAATGTCACATTTACAAAGATTAGGTGGTTTCTTGCAAGTACAATTCACTGTCATAATGCATTTTCAAGCAGCACAATCGAAAAATTTTGGATCTAAGTTTCTAGCCTACTTTTAAACAAAGGCTTATCTTTATCACGTTTGTAAGATTTCTTCATTTTGTTATAGGAATCATAATACTTATTAATGAGCGTCACGATCCGGCTGTGTGACAGTGAAGGAATAAACGCTTTGTCATACAAAGATTTGATTTGCCACAGTAGAAGCTACTAAAGAAAAACTGACACATTTGTTGTTTGTCACAAGTGATAAATCGTACTGTTCCTCAAAACAACACGTGAGGACACATTCGTACGTTGGCTGTTTGTTTTGTGACAAAATTTTTTTGGTTCACCAAATATAAGACAGTAAAACTGTTGTTTGGAGTCAGATATCACACTCCTAGTAACTATTGGTTGTGACTCAACCATAATAATTTGGAAAACACAACGCACTTCAGAGAACACACTCACGACACATACGTCAAACACAGCTTACTTCAACAACACAACAAAAACAAGCGTGCACCACCTGTCGCGGACGACTAGAGACTATTGAATAATTCGCATTTCGCAAGAGGGAAGACAGTGTGTTACGATTTGTCTAGGTGGGGAGGGTAGAGGGTAAGCAGTCAAGGAAAGTTGTATCGATTGTTACTATTTACTATTCACGTTTATTTTGTACAACATAACCAATCATAGAGCGGCAGTGAAAATCCTCTATATTGTGTTCTATGACATTGCGCGAGCGGAAAATTATAAGTAGTTTGATCTCAAACTGTGTTTATAGGTGGATTTTGCTGTGAACTGTCCTTAGAAAACTACAGTGTCGTAATTTTATTAGAAGACAAAGGCTTAGAAAGCTGAAGTATTTGAGCTTTTTTATAAACTTCAAGTGCAATGCGCAATCGGAAGATGTTAACCAATGTTAATAATTTATATGTCATTTTTCTTCTTAGAGCAGTAGGCAACTTTTCTGCCCTAGATCGTTTCGAAAAAAAAATATTTTTTTCGACCCGCCCTAGCCTGCAGGACGCCTAGTTTTGATCGTGTAACGAGCCAGCAATCTTTAATTACGAGTATAACTCGTGAGGTCTTTCGTTAACGTAACAACTAACTAAACAATAAGATGCAGCTTTATGGAATAACGATAAGGTTTATGATATCTACATAAGACCAAAATGATACTGACGAACGCAGGGAATGTGAGATAAAGCGGAAAACATAGCTAAAGGCTGTTTCTACGTTCTCATATATACACTATGCACGAATGGATAATTAACCATTAAGACCTAGCTAAAACGTGAAAACATGCTGAACAAAGTAGAACCTATTACAATTACGAATCTGTAGATGTAGTGGAAAACTGGAGATGGAAGAGCAAAATTAAACTTGGCAAAAGTAGAAAACTAACCCGGTGTAGTTTGTTCCAACAAAAGCAATAATTTGAAACCTCGCAGTTCTCCTCCACAGTAATACACAAGAAGTAAGGTCCAGAAATATGTCAAGAATGAACTTAACACATATGAATAATTTTTTTAACTTTGCATAAACATCACTATAAGGAATATGATCAAGCAATAAAGAATAGTCCAATTTCAGCTCGACCTAGTTTATGAAAGTAAGCAGCACAGAAACAACTGAAAATAAGAATGAAATCACTGTCGTAAGGTTGTAATACATCAAGAATGAGTGCATATAAATATTTATTCGTAAAGTTACATATTTATTTTATTTATAATATTACGGAATGTCTCCACAGGAATAAAAGAAAGAGAACTCCTACAGATTATGTTAAGAAGATATAAAAATTCTTTGTTAAATTTAAAGACTCAAATCTCTCAGTTATTAAAAGACAAGTTTGAATAAAATACGAAAATAGATTTTTAGGTTGACAAAGATTTCAATGAAATTAATGTTTCAGGTTTCAAAAGAAAGTAACGTCTATAGAGGTGTTATTTTTAATACGTGAAAATAAGAAAAATCCTTTATGGGTTTCTATTTATACGCGGATGCGCGTACGTAAAACACTCATAAAAGAGCAATGAAATTTATAAGATAGTGAACAATCTAAATAAATCTCGCTTTAGTACTGAGAAATTTTAGAACTCAAAAGGCATTCTCAGGGAAAATTATTTTCAAAATACGTGTGTAGCATATTCGTTGTACCTTAACAACTTTTACTAAATGATGGTTATTCCGTGCAACGTTGTTTACACTGTTTGTTTGAAAGTTATATAATGCATTTTAGCGAATCTAAATATTCTGATATTATCATTATGATGGTTGTAAAATATGCTCATAATCCTAGAAATTAATATCAACAGGTGTAGGGTGTGTTGAAGTTTTGTCAACGGATAAAGTAACAAAGCTGAATCAGACGAAGCTTTCACCACATAAATTGGAAAAGCGGAAGTTTCCAGGGAAATGTCTACGTGTAGCAATATTCTAGACACGTTGTTAAATATTACAGAAATTGGGACAGATAAGTATTGTAAAATTTTTGCAACATATACACAATCAATTTTCGTTTTACTTCCGTTCTGGAATTCCAAGTGTAATAAACAGCTGGTTTAAAATAAAATCAAAGGAATCATAAAGGAAGTGTCTTAAATTCTTTATCAAATAGAAAAGTTAGTAAGTATAGCCAAAATGAAATAATCTTTTATTACAAGAATCTACGAGCGACTTTATAAAGGTTATCTTTTAGAACATAAAATTAAAGTGGCTACTGTAATTTGCTGCAGATAATTAATGAAGTTGCTAAAAAGTACATTAAAATTATAAGCGCTGAACTGTTGGTATTTCCACACGGAATTGCACAGTTTGTTTAAAATCCTTTTACGCTCCACATAATTTATTATTGATAATTAACGAAAGAAATTAAAAAAAATACATTCTTCGTAATAAATAGTAATACTAAAATATTTTAACAAACTTGCTCTAATAAAAGATTCGATACCGAAATTTTCCGACAAATTTCCCGAGTATATACGAGTTGGTTATCCCGCAGGATCTTGACAGATGCTACTGCAGGACTACAGGAATAGATGTTAGTTGGCGTTTAACTTTCGAGTTTGATATTACGCTCACGAAATATTTATTCACGTAACATGAGGATTACGTATCTTTCAGTGTAATTTTGTATTAATTACAGTGTGTTTATTTATTTATCGCGCTAAAATAATGTTAAATAAATTTTCTATTTGCATGAAATGGTTCTTTATTAGAAAAAATAAATTTTTAATTTCTGTTTTAGTACGGTTTTAACACTAATTTTATTTTTTATTTTCTATTTAATTTAGTGTCACAAATTTTGAATGTTGTTTAAAGTGAGTGGGTGGACATTTTCCTAATGTTATCAAGAGGATGTACTGCTCTACCTTTATTGTGTATGTAGTTTTTTTTCTTAATACTACCATAACTTGTAACCAGGACAGTCGGTAATTACCGTCAGTTATAAAAAGCAGTTAACGACTTAGTGGTAGCTTGTCTAATTTTGTCTCCCTAGAATTCCTTAAGCCATTTAACGGTTTCATATTTTTCTCTTACACCAGCGATAAAATACTTTTTTTTGTCAAAAGGCTCAAGTTTGTCTAAATTAGTACGTTAAAGTAGACACATTTTCTAATATATTGCGAAACTTTTATTTTTTTTTATTTTCCTGGTTTTAGCACAATTACTAATGAAATTAAGCAATTAATTTCTTATCAACAATTTTTTTAATACCACACAGTTTGTTAAGAAGAATTATGATTAAACATCACTCAAGCTTTTCCCAAAAGCTTTTAGCAAAAGCGTCTCATATTAAAGAATTAGGACTTATTAAATTAAGTACGGGTTTTCTTTCAATTACTGCTTTATGACATGTTCTAAGATATTTTATTTGTCTGAATACCCCTCATAAAATAAAATTATTTGTACATACCAATCGCACAATTAATTAACATGCAGTAATTACTACATATTTTGGGGGTATTTCGACCCAGACATATTGGAAAGACGGAAAATAAAAATAAAATTAGGAAATATGAATTTATTATTTAAGCTCAACCATAGTATAGAATAATTGGCGCATACTTCTGAGCTAAATTAATATTAACACCTTTCGTAATTTTTAATTACCTTTGTACATTTATAACAATTAAATGTTTTAATAAATTGTATACTATTTGTTATTGTACACCTACAAACGTACTTTTTTTTTACAGTATTAAGATCTATTAGTGTTTTTGAACTAAATTACTGTTATTTGCAATAACAAGGAAATTTGTTACCCATATAATAACTGTTGCATGAAACTCTTAAATGAATTTTTATTGTTAAAGGTTGAAGGGGACTTTAAGAAAATGAATGTAAATAGGCACTTACCTTTGCAATTTTTTTAAACGGTAAACACCGAACATAGTCTAGTTCCAAATAGGACCACTCAAGAACTGGCTTACTTCATGCTGTGCAATTAACGCGTTGACATTCATATTACTAATGTATTTTGCCCTTTTGTCATTTGCCTGTTCGTTATTACAGTGAATTGATCTATAACGTGCCGTAAATTCTAAAACAGTACCCGTAAAGTTTGTAACTTCATTACTTGATTTATGCCAAAAATATGTAATTAAAGGATACCCACAATCTAAAATCCTGATTTCAATAAATATGGATTTTGATGGTTTAATACGGTTTACTAATATTAATCAATGACAAAATCGGAGACAACCATTTACAAATGAGGTTATGATTATCCAATGACATTAAAGAGATCATAGAAACAGCTGTGTTTCGTATTTGATTAACAAGTACAACTAAATCGAGAGAGACAGTAATTAAAGTTAATAATTATAAATACTCATCTTTTGGGTTTAACGTATATTTAAATATAAATTTTACAATCTGTAGGTGTGTAGGTAGCAGAACGAGAAAATTTTATTATTGGAACAAAATTTGTTGTCGCAAAAGAAACGAAAATAAAAGAAAAACAGGTATCCTATGTGATTCGAAACTGTTATTTAAAAACGACCGTAAATTAATAGGTTAGTATTTTTTACACACGGAATTTGGGTACAACATCGCTTGTTAGTAATTAATAACATTGGATTAAAAATTAAATAAAAATTAAAAATACTTTGAAATTCGAGACATATAGGGTTTGCTACGGACGAGTGAATATATTAAAAATGAATGTTTCTTTTAATAATTAATATGAAAGTATTCCCACGTAATATTTCTTGCTTTTCATTTCATAACCTTTAAAAACGGATATATTTGAGAGAAAATGGTTAGTTGCAGTGCAGGCACGATTGAGTCGTACCGTACTATTGTTTTGTTACAAACCATAATTGTAAACCGTTGTGGCTATAAATATATTATCGTTTCCGTTATAGTAAAAACTAAAAACACGAGTTTGTTTGTGCTTGTATTTTTTTGTTTTGGTTTTAATGTACCTTTAATCAGCAAAGCGGACGTGTAAAATAATCGCCACCGTCTTGAGTTTAAAACGCGTATCTTAACCCGTTAAGATTAAGTGATTATTAAAGGATTATATTCAAGCGTAAGAAGGCGCTTGGATGTTGATTAAAGTTCGCTGCAAGCGATTCAATGAGCAAGTGTAAACTATTGAAAATCGGTCATTACCTTGCAACAAGTTACTATTTACTTATCACGAGATCACAGAATTGTCCCTTGATAACAAAAGGTAGTAATTTAATTGCCAATAAGCCATCTCGCAAACACGCTTATTAAGTTGAAAAAGAGACACCGCGTCGGACAGTACAGTGTCTCCCCTCATTGCTGGAATGGACTGGTATTGTTGACCGTGTACTAATATTTTTATCCACGCAAAGGACTCGATGCGTAGACGAACAAGGCATCATAAACTTCAGTTTAATTGTTGTTATTAACGATACTGGGGTTTACAGAAACCTGTCTAGATGAGATTAAGAAAACCTTCCCATTTTATTTTTACGCCAGATTTCGCAAAACTAGAAACTAGTTGCTGCAACTTTGACTGTTAGAACTAACCCAGTTTTATAGCTTTTCAATGCAGAGACATATTGTAGTTTCTAGTGTTATTTTTTCTAACGAATTTCATAGTGTATTTTATATATTCTACCAGCTTGTTTGGTTTGTCTACGAACTGATTTCTCAATATATGCAATTTACTGTGATTATACGAATGCATTTTTGGGATTAGGTGGAAAACTGCTTTATTCACGATACAATTATGCATATGTAAATTCTTTGTCTATTTATCTTTGTTTAGTGTTATTGCCTATGTGTTATTGTTACTTATTATTTTTTATGTTTGTTTTATTTTTGTGTAACTTAAGCTGCATTATTATTTTTCTAATTACTTTATTAATAACTAAATGACGCCATGATTGGTTGCACACCGGATACGTAATTAACCCGCTTTTCATTTTGTGGATACTTGATTTTTGTACACACTTTACCCAGATTTAATGGTATTTTGTTACATTTGCACATT
The DNA here is from genome assembly GCA_036346205.1 of Vesta saturnalis. Lineage (NCBI taxonomy): Eukaryota > Metazoa > Arthropoda > Insecta > Coleoptera > Lampyridae > Vesta > Vesta saturnalis. The sequence goes on along the minus strand of JARFJB010000145.1, from coordinate 1,056,265 downwards.
AAACCTTTTCTTTTCTTTGTTTTTTTTTCTTTAGTTTATTAGTGTACTTGGAAAATTGCTTATTGATTAATACACTGGGTTTACTTGATGGTTTATTCCCAGTGTGCAAATTAATGGGTTGTACCATCATTGGGTAAAGCTCAATTTTAATCTGTAATCCAATATCAATTAAACTTGTAAATAAATTCTAAGGTTCTAACCATCGTGAAGAGGTCAATGTGATGCTCGACAGTAATTTGTGATTATTATCAGTAAAGTCACACTAGATTAATTAGTTTCTTTTTTTGAATTTGCTTCATTGTGAATAAGTTCAATATTATACTCTTAAGGATTATACAGTATTTTAATTATTGAGAGTAGCTTCGAATTGCGCCTTTAACGATAAGCTACCTTGGGACACTACATGCAATTCGACGGAATAGCAGCTCGCATTATTAGTAAAGAGTAGAATATTTGTAAAATTTGTATTTAATTAAACGGTTTAAACCCAAAGGCAAGTATTTATAATACAAAATCAAAGGTAAGTTGGTTTACCAAGCAAGTTATCTAAACCAGTCACCTTTAATTTACAAAAGTCGCAATTCTTTTAACAAAAACAATACGTCAGTATTTATTAAATTTACTCCGTGGTTTAACTAATATTCTTGATCAAAAGCAAAGACCCTTCGTAATAAACGAGTAAAAGCTTTTTTTTTTGCACAAGGATTGCTTAACACTAACAATCAATTACAAAACGTATCTTTCGGTGACCTGAAAATATATACATACCTCCTGTATTATTTTTTATTAGTTTGGTTTGGATTTATGGATGGTGCAAAAAAAAGGAGAAGGGCAACGGATTTCATTCCTTCTTCAAGGCGGAGGGCGAGTTGCTTGCGCTTTCCAACCTCTTTCCGCTGCAGTGATTAATATCCGACATGCATACATACAATTAAGTATATATACACATGGTGGGACTAAGGATGAGCGCGGCCAGGATTAAGTCGGTGTTAGAGTTCTGAGGGGGAAGTTACTACACCAGCATTCGCCTTAATAGACTCACTTGATGTAGTGATGATGTCGCGATAAGTGTATGAGGGAAACCCTCTGAAAAAACCTCATACAGGGTAGTCGGTAACAAGAATCGAACCTCTCGAATGCTAAGCAGATCGTGATGCCAGTGATACACTAGCTCGGTAAGGGTCAGGAACCATTATTAAACTGCCTGAAAGAAGCGCCAAAATTGACTTGTCTCAAATTTATATTGTTTAAGAAATTATTAAATTTAAACATGTATATGACTATCAGAGACATGTAGGTTAGTTAACAATTATCAAAAAAAAAACGTGGTATAAATACTTGCAAATCTGTTTATATTCCAGTTAACCACGTATTTCTAGTAAATTTTGAATCATTATATTTTTTCTTTTATCTCTTAATGTACATCACACTCTTCTCAATAACCATATTTATCTTGCCATGTTCTCTGAAGTATTAAACTGCAATACATATACTTCACGAAATTGTATTAGAAATGTTAGGAGGTATAAAATTTAATTAATTATACTAACGTTTTGATTGCCACAAAATACAGTTACAAGATCAAACAGCATTAAGCTTAGTGAAAGTTCATCAAGTTCAGCGGGTTGCCAAGTTGACTGCAAAGGAGATGTGCAGGTTCGAGATAAGATGTAAATCGATAAAATTTAAATTAAAATACCATACACTTACCATAAAACCACAAATAACAATATTCAATCCGAGGAATGGTCCATGTGGAAAATATAATTGTAGCGTACTCGATAATATCGTACATAATTAAATCTCAAAGAGGTACAACACCCTTTCACTTTGAGGGAGTACGATAAATTTCATTACAATAATCTTAGTAAACTTAGCTTAATTCAGAACAACTTTTGGGAGTCTTTAAATATAATTAAAAACAAAATCCCCCAAAGCTTAAAGGAAATTGTAAAGCATATAAGTTACTGTAGAATTATTGGTCGAATCCTGTATACTTTCAAATTTACCCTTGTATAAATATGAAGTAATATATTTTATTGTCATAAATGTTTTGAAATAAATAAATATTACGCAATTTGGAAAAATTATTTATTAATTCCAATCTTATAAACGTATCGATCAGTGAGTACTTTATGTATCAAGTGCTATTTGCAATGTTTATTACAATATATATAAACGTTTTCAAATATAAATCGTTTTGATTTAAATTTGATAGTTTTCTTTTTATCTGCATATAAAAAAAAAGTAAAAAATATTGTGATAAAGAACCCTTGGCAATTAAGGCTAATACTGTATGTTCAATCAAACTAATTAAATAAATGCAATTAAATTTTGTTCAAAATTACAAAAGCTTTATTATTAATCTGTGCAATCTTCTATGTAACTTTACACTTAAATAAAATAAGGCAAGAAATCAATCTAATGATTGGTCTACTTTAATGAGATCTCACATTAACATTGTTAAGTCTATCATGTCTTAAATAAAAGACCAAATTGAACGATTTGACTCTGTTAACCAATTCCGTAAGAATTATACACACATTGACAGTTTCAGTGAAGCAACACAAAAAAAAAAGAATTCCAGCAGCTTAGATTTAATGTCCCTACTAATACTAATTATCTAAACATATATACAAGACCAATAGTGGTGGGGATTCATTGTTTGTATGGATTAATTAAAATTGCAACACTAACACTGATACCTTTATAGGTAAATCAATTGTCCACTACTCAACAGTAACCAAAATTATCATTACGTATCAATTCCTTAATCCCCTCTATAAGTACTTAAAGTCCTTTAATTAATCCCTGGGATAGTGCACGTACGCTCGTGCACTCCGACCTTTGCTTTGCCAGTGCAAACTTAAATGTTTCGCTTTCACTCATGCATTAACCCTTGTGCTAATGGGTAATTTGTTCGCAATTGCATTCTCAAATAAAATACTTACCTTTGGGTTAATGGTGTATTTTAAATTATACAATCTAAACGTTTCGATAACACTTATAGTTATCTTCGTCAGTAGTAATATCTATTAAAATTGTTAAAGATGTTGAAAACAAATTTGTCACAGTTGATAAATTAAAACATAAACATTAGCCTGCTATTAATATAACAGTTTGAGAATTAACCTATAGAATTAAAATTTAGTAAAGGATAACTAGGTCTTTAAAAGTTATATATTGTTAAACTGTCTTAAAGATGACAAATCAGAACACCCTCTAACGGTCGAAAGCTGACAATGAAACATATCAGCCAAAAAACACATTTAACAAAATTGAATCAAGTTATGATGTAAGTGTAAGGTTGTGAAAAACTTCAATTTGAAAATGATAGAAGCATTAAAAAATGTAAACATGGCATCAAATAGAACAATCCAATTAAATCTAACAAAGAGATATCTTTGTCAATAATTGCAAGTGTTATTAACAACGAAAAACATAATTTTATATTTATATTTAATTTTAATCTTAATTTCAACTACTTATGTTAAATTATAGTGCTGTGGTAATTTAACATATAATTGGTAAAGCAACAAATCTAGGTCTAGGAAAAACAGCAAAAAACCTAGCCATACCAAAGTATTAAGTGTTAGCGAAACGTTTAGATTGTATAATTTAAAATACACCATTAAAAAACCCAAAAAAGAAAAGTATTTTATTGTCTGTGATAATGGTGAAGGTTTACATTTGCATTCTCAAATGTTCTCATTTCGTGTCTAAATTCTTAAGTGTCTATAAACTTAATTGGTTTAGTGTTGTTATCAAACACACATGTATTTACATCGCTGTTATTAATATTCAATATTATCAACATCAATTAACAATATTTCAAAAAATCGTTCTTAGCTAAAGGGATCACTTTGAAAGTTTCTATTGCTCGGGTTTTGTACACACTACCTTTCTTAATATAAAGATTTCTGTTTATTAAAAATTTGTTAAAACACTTACGTAAACTTTTGGGAAAGCTTTATAACTACTTCCAACACACAGATAACCACTCTACTTAAAAACGTTTTAATATTCTATACCAACAATGGATTCTAGCAGAAAATAAGGAAATGCTTTCCTCTGCACTGACTTTTTACGAGACAAATTAGAATATATGATTATGTTCTCAACAACAATTTACCCACTAAATGAAAATTATCCACTCTAAGGGTTTAAATGTCATGTGCCTTACCCGGCAATAAAGTTATGAAAGAGAGGATAGGACGTCATCAACGCAAATCACGAGCAAATTCATTTACGCCATCCTCACATTTTGAAGAAAATCGCGATAACTACGAAATGTCCTAATTCGATATTCATATTCACTCAACATAACGTTTAGAACCAAATTTAACTCATAATGAAAGTCCTACATATGCCCGAATCTATTTTCCCTTGAATCATACACAAAATTTTCCATTGTGAAATCCCAGCTCACTTATATAAGTAAAACTAGGTACCTACTCTTCCTCTACGCTTTAATATAATATCAATATTTTATTAATTTACTTATGCTACCGATTCATAGCAATTCAAACCTACATTCCTAAAAATACAGGATGCACACAGTGGCACACATTGGCACACATTGTTGCCTTACTACTAGCCTTACTACTTATTAAAACATTGTTTCTCATGCAAATTAATTTCTTTTAGATCACAATCTTTTACACAAGACCTAAATGTACGTAACATTCATCCTATCAAATACCAGTGTAGTAACATTTACACGAAACTTAAAAGTTATATCCGTAAAAAAATTCTACAAATACGTTCATTGGACATCTCCAGTGCGTCAAAATAACTTCAGAACACAAAAAGAATGCAAATAATAAGCTTGCTGTAATAAGTACATGAAATAAAATTATATGCTGTCTAGCTTTCGTTCTTAGGGAGTGCGCTGGTATATTATTTTCAAGACATAAATGCTTTAGATTTAGTTAATAATCATCGTATAACATTTATTGTGCACACAAATAAATTTTCAACATTTTTAATCTCCTTCCACGATTTTAATGGACCAAGAAATTGTTTACTAAACATAAACGAAGTTGCAGACGTGCACGCACCCGCACACGCACACGCACATGCACACGCACACGCAAACGCACACGTGCACGCACACGAGCACATGAACACACACACGCACACACATACAGACATCATGGCCGATCTTGGCAAAACATTATCAAACCTTTTAAAATGAACTAGTAAGTCGATTTAGCGTTAGTGAGAAAAAAGTCTATAGCATAACCTTCTGTACGTACATACATGTATATATAGGTTGGGAATTAAAAATGACTGTGACGTTATGTCTATTAATTTTGCATATGTTTATACTAAAACTAGATGACACTGAAAAGCTAATACTATTATGTCCCACTTCAAAACCTGTTACCCTTTTTAGGTATAGTTTTAATACCAATTGCTCAAATACTGTTATAAATAATCTATTTCCTTCAAAACGGAATTAATCTATAAACTAAATATCTCCAGGTGCGAAACACATACACGATGCTATTCATAAACAGTTAAACACGTTATTCAATGTGCCAAAGAATTCTTTTAGTATTTATCTCGACCTCCCATTAGATGTCTACATGTCTAAAAATAATGAGTTATACTTGTGCTAGACCTAGGAGTAAGTAAATAAGTAAGTAAAGAAAAATAACGTTTTGATGAGAACTTTACCAAAAAATATTTTTTTGAAACACTTGCAGTTATTTTAACTAGTACTCAAATAAACCACGTAGTAACAGTAATAATATTGCTAAATTTTGTTAAAGAAGCAGCAATATTAATTTCCAGCTTTTAGATACATATACACAGAAAACGCATGATGAGTTTTACAAGCATGTTCAAAGTTCTTGTAATTTTTTGTTGGTATGTAAATTGGTATCATGTTATAGTAACATAGTGAACGTGTACAATCGTTTTTATTTGTTTGAGGACCTTTTGTTTAGGTAGAAATATGTTGACAGTGAATATATCTTTGGACATTTATAATACCTCCTACAAATTATCTTTAAAACTACATCAATATTTCTCTTAATATATTAAGTGGATCTAATTTTTAAATCATAAATATATTTACATTATTTGTGTATGTTTAGATATATTGCAGTATATTATTCCTCTAATAACTAGTTTTTAGTGGATATGTTGGTAGTATATTTAATTACTAATACTAGTGTATATATTATTATCTATAATGGATATTTAGTCACATCCATTTTTTTTTATGCGCAACGCCAAGCTGAGATCAAATCGTTTTCGTTCTTTCTGCATTACGATGAATGTCGTACTTTACGTTGTCCTCCCTGCAACTGCTTTTCATAACACTGTATTAATTTATTATATCTAACAGCAAAAATCCTTCCCTTGCATTAAGAAAATTTTGTACCGTTTGAAATTCAAGATATATTGTCCTATTTCATGTTGAAGGAAGCAAGGCGAATGACACCACGAGGTCTAGTACGTTGGATGACTCATGCGTTATCTTAAAGGAAATGTTGGTTAGAGGTACCTCTTGTTTTTGTTTCATTACATGTGGATACAGGCCACGTTACGCCTGCTATTAGTTACGTCTGATATTAGTTATTCCCGCTTTAGTAGTATCTGTGCTGGCTGCCTTCGTGGAGGATTTATTACGTTTACCTTTACATCATTGACAAGTGCTGGAAATTAGCTTACCTTACCTCATGGTTTACCTTATCGTATTGTCAAGAAATGAAGTTCTCGACAACAATTCATTTCGATATAATATATAAACTTTTTTTTAATGTACATGTAAGTTCGTATCTTTTTGAGTGCAATATGCGTTTCTATTAAGTGGACAACTTAAATGAATTGATTTACGAACATTAAAGTAAAGCTAGTATAATATTGCTTCGGGAGGTTTAATACTGTTGTAATGAAAAGAAAATACCTCACTTCAGTTAGTGTTTTCTAAGATGAAAGCATTAGTTCATAACCTTACTTCAGTTTATTTTATTAACATAGATCAAAAGTAAACGTTGTTATTACATTGAAGTTATACAGTTTAATCATCTTTCATTTTGAAATAATCCTACATAAAGATAGATTATTGTATAGTTTAGTTATCGATTAAGAATTTGTTCGCTATCGTAAAGTTTTGAAAATAGTACTATTGTATTTGCTTATATGCTGAAATTAATCAACAGCTGTCATTTTGTTTTGTTAATTATATAAATAAATACAGCTATTGTATTGTTTAATAAGATTACATGTTATATTAAAGTACAACTTTTTCATTTATATATATATATATATATATATATATATATATATATATATATATATATATCTTTGTTTAAGTTGGCTTTCGGAACTTTTGTGATGCTGATTATCACGCCACGGCTACTTTTTATGAGTTATTTACAGTGTAGAATTAAATCTAATTTAATAAAACCGTTTGCAGCAATTAGTTAGAAACGCAATACATTTTGAAGGCACCTCTAAAATTTGCACACGTTCATCTCCATACCCCATCTTTATCTATATGTGAAAATGTTCTCACATGTCACATCAATTTAAAATAGTTTGTTTATTACAGCGGTTAACTGTAAAAGTGAAGGGCTATTAATAAGCTGTCTTCGTTATTAAAAGTAAGATACCAAATACTGATAAGAACAATTTTAAAATGTATAAAATCCGAATGACCTTTTACACTGCTCTATCTGAACATTTTAAGCTTTTCAAGATGGAGAGTTTAAATGCCGATACTGTTTTACTTCTACTTGAATGTGATCCCATGTCGTCCACATTATCAGCAGAGGTGTTAATCAAGCCTGTAATGTGATTAATTATAAGGTTATGTTGCAAATGATCCTTTGGGTAGATTGGGTTGGTTCCTAATTCCTACAACTTGAAAAAAAGGATACATCCTTAAACAAGTTTCAACATGTAAGGTTCATCTCTCTCACGGCCTCCAATAAACGACATCATTCATGCAGTTCAATGTGTAGCAGCTCCTTTAGCTCACGATTTGTTGCGATATCGAACTAAAGGTTTAACAAATTTTATTTTCCTTAACCAAATATGAACCTTTCAGAACGATTCTTGGTAAGCTAAAGGTCAGTTTGGAAAATTCTCACGATTCAGTGTTTTTCCTTCAATCCTATTGTATCTTTCCACACAATACATTAAATCTCTTCGGAAATGAACAACACTAATTAGATTATTAAATATCGTGACTAGTAATAAGAAACACCGTATACCTACTTTATAATACTCTGATTTTTGTTGCCCGTTATCTTTGTGAGTCAAAGTTTAAATACCCGCAGTAACGCTTCTTCACAATGCATCCTCTTAAATTTTATTCCTTATCTTTAGTAGTACATTTCGACACTAACATAAAATAAAATAACAGCAGTACGCTTTGAAGTACATGCGCTTAATTGTGTGCTATCGGAACGTATTGTAGTCAGCCAAGGTACCCTATTCTTAAAAATGTTACTTTCAATAATTAGAAGACTATAAAATCTTTAATAGCACAATATTGAACTTATTCGCGATGAATGAATGACTGTAAAATTAACCAATAAGCTTATCTTGGATTTACTCATAGCAAATAGCTTGCATCACATTGACCTTCTTCGCAACATTTAAAACCATTGAATTTATTTCCAAGCCTAATATTGAATTACTCACAAAACTTAAATCTGATAAAAGAAGTTGGTCATCTAGCGGTGGGTATGCTGTGTTAATTGAATGAGATAGGAATTGATAAGGTTAAGTGTAGCGTCATAGTGGGGCAGCTAAACAATAAGATTACTCAAATTATAATTAAGGAACTTTGCGCAACGATGATTCAACCCATTAATTCGCAAATACAGAAAGAATCATCAAGAAAATCCAGTTTATTAATTAATAAGAAATTTGGCCTTTATATAACCAAACATAATAATGTAGATTAAGTTATGCATAAAATAAAACAATTAGTAAAATTAAAGAGGTAATCGTAATAATAAGATGCAGTTTAAACTACACATACAGAGGAACAAAAAAGAAACAAAGAGATTTACACATAAACAATTGTATCGTGAATGAAATCAGTTGTTCGCCGTATACCTAAAATACATTCCTACAATTAAAATAAACTACCTATATAGAAAAACCATTTGGTGGACAAATTTTACTTTAAATAAGCCGGCTGACTCAAATACACCTGAAAATAATTAAAACAAAGCCTTGCAAAAGTAAGGTGAAAATAAAACAGTTAAGCTGGGGGGACTGCGCTAGGGTCATACGACATCCTTTTTTCATATCACACATTCATCGCGCAGAGACAAGGGTCTCAAAATCGGTCACTGCCCTTAGAAGAACTTAACGCGTTCATTGCTCTATTATACACACGTGGTGCGTACAGTGCAACTACTCTGAAATTGCATCACGTATGGGCAAATGTGTGACGTCCACCAGTATTTCCCAACAGATTCAAGAAAATCTTGTGATACCTCCGCTTTAACAAACCAGGTTTCCGTTCAGAAAAGTTAAAAACGGATCAGTTTGCTTTAGTGTCAGAAGTAAGGGGCAAGTTTATAGAAAAATTGTATTATCTGTTACACGCCTGGAGAGTGTGTACACTGTTGATGAGCAGTTGTTTCTCAGTAAGGCCCGTTGTAAATTTACGTAACACATGGAAAATAAGTCGGATAAATTTGGAATCAAGTTCTGGATGCTTGCAGATGTAAAACCCAAATATATGTGCAACGCTTTCCGTTACCTAGGAAAAGATGAACTGCGCCCTGAAAACGAGAGTGTATCGGAATATGTTGTTATGAAACTAATGGATCCGTATCTTGAGACAGGTCGTAATGTGGCAATTCATAATTTCATTAGGTCGTTCAAACTTGCCGAACGGCCAAAATCAATGAAAATTGGTGTTGTAGACACGATGAAACGTACAAGGTGGGAAATTCCAGCTGTTGTTTCCAGTAAAAAAGGAAATCTGTGTTCTTCAATAGTCCTAACAGCTGACAGTACCCTTACTCTATATCAAGCAAAACAGGAACAAAAATGTTCTCGTACTTAGCACTCCGCATTCTAGGGTGAATATCAAACGCCGACAGGAAACAAATGGTTTGCAAGAGCACAGTTCGAACAGCATGCTGAAGATGGTCAGTTCATGAGTTTTTCAATATCCTCAGCATAGCGGGAATCAACTCCTGCATAATATGTAAAGAACTGACAGGTTAACAAGTAACCAGCTAGAATTTTTTCCTAAAATTGATTGACGAACTAAGGTTTGGGTACATCCAGCGAAGATTACAAATCTGTAGTTCCAACGTAACACCAGAAAGTTCTTGCAGCAATACCACTAATGCAAAGAGACGTCGATGTCAGATTGCAAAAAACAAGACACCGCATATATGTTCTCATTGTAAAAAAGCTTTATGTGGAAAGTGTACTGGCGGAGAAATTAGAATATGGTCAGAATGTTTTCGAAATGAAAGATAGAATTGTGCATAATCAAAAAAATTATAGGAGAAGTTAATTTTAATTTATTTAAGCTTTTTTTTATTTGCTTAGTTATGTACAGCCCACACCGTAAGTAAATATGACTATTGATGTATTTGTTATGACCATTACATAAAAAAGTTCCGGAAAATGTTTTAAGCTTCTTACCTGCCTTGCAACTGGGAAGAATGAATGACGGTCAATTTGACCACTGGCGGTCATTCTAGGTATAGCAATAGCTTGGGCATTTTAGAATTAAATTGAGTTTTCCAAATTTTATGTTGAGTTATTTTTTCACTGAGTAAGCTTTTTATTCTGTGATCATTCAAGGATTTTTATCAGATATGGCCTAAGACCAAATTTAATGGAGATGATGGTGGGGGCGGTGTGGTTTATTATCGAATTTTGAAAGCTTGTTTTGGTAAGTGTAACGATTTTGAAGATTGCTTTCAGTTACTTTACATTTGATAAGCCACGGACTTCTCTAGTAAGTCAGCTTGACAATCCGCACGTTTCATAAGCATTAGTGTGGTTTGAGAGTTGCAGTATTTCAGGAAAGTAAACTTTATAGTTAGTTGGGTTGGCCAGTTTTTCCTGGCACACCCCGTATTTGGAAAAGAAATGGATACGTCTTAATATTTCATTTCTAACTAGTGTACACCATGCTCTAATGAGAAAGATATGCTAGTGATAATCCAGTTCATTCGGGTCACGGAGACGTCAATTAACGTAATGTAATGGTGTTATGGCATGATAAGCCTTATTTCATTCCTCATATACAGGGTGTTTAAAAAAACATGGCGTGTTTGTTAGGAAAGGTAGAATAGCCAAAAATAAATGGGGTTTGCTCAGTAAAAATTATTCCTAACTGCCTCTGTTTTCGAGATACAGAGTGTTAAAGAATATTATTTTATACACATTTTTGACAATTAATTTTTTCAGAATCCAACGCATTTTAATTTCATTGTGTTGTTAATTTAATAAGTCTAATGTTTCATGTTCATGTTTTTTTTATTAAAAATTATTTTGCATAAACATTTTTGACTAACATTAGGCATTGTCCGATCATTTTTAAATCCAAATATTTGGAAAACGGTACACAATATCTAATTTTATAAAGAGTACCTTTTTGGTGTAAAATTGAATGGGGAATAATTTTATTAAAAATTTCGACCTAAAAACATAACCTCAAAGAAGTTACCATTACAAGTACTCTCTACTAAGCATGTAACTAGCGCCCTCTTTGAGTGTCAGATATAACAATGGAGTGTTTGGATGTGCCAGTTTTAGCAAAACATTCCCAACAAATTTGATTACAATGGTGCTAGTAGTTTTCAATTAATGGTCAAAAATGTGTATAAAATAATATTCTTTAACACTCTGTATCTCGAAAACAGAGGCAGTTAGGAATATTTTTTACTGAGAAAACCCCACGTATTTTTGGCTATTCTACCTGTCCTAGCAAGCACGCCATGTTTTTTTGAAACACCCAGTATTTTTGGTTCATTTTTATAAAATATCTCCTTTTTAAAGTATAAATGGTAAGTAACGGGTACGTTTTTATTACAAACGTCTGTATTTTGTTTCCCTTAGCATTTACAAGAATCGTATCTCTACCAAGGCCAAACACAGAAAGAATACGAGAGTTCACTTTTTTATTAGAACGATGTATATCATAAGTTTAATGCCGGTTTATAAAACGTATAAACAACATTGTTGGTTTCTTTAAGCAGAAATATTTTCTATTGGTATCGAGTTCCAGATTGCTAATTTAATTATACTAGTTTTATGTCTTAACATTATTTCCAGTAAAACATGTTGAACATTCACATGCACGTACTAAAATTAACCGCAAAAGGTTTATTCGTGGAATAGATTCTGCTCCATGTGTATACAACAATGAAATATATCAAATGCATTCTAATTCAATTAAAAGTTAGTTACTGCAAACTTTGAGATTCCTTTGTCGTATATATGTGTGATTTTAACTTGTTTAAATTTAGTTAGTAAGTAGACCAATGGGTTAAGCTTTAATGTATCGGCTGGAATTATCTATGATAACAGAAATGAGTATATGTCCATCTAGTTAATGAATATGAAATAGTTCAAGTATAATCGTATATTATCCTTAATGTACTCCAGGGCATTTCTACTTTTATATTATCAATATTCCATTTATTAAAGAAAATTCTTCCATAATAAAATTTGTATATCTCATATTAAGTTAGCGTAAAATTCACTTTACTTAATCGAAATTACAAGAGAACATAAAATAGAAGGCCGTTATTGTGAATGTTATATATATATATATATATATATATATATATATATATATATATATATATATATATATATATATATATATATATATATCTTTCGCGTCTGCTGGTGATGTTTCTGACTCCTGCCAGTACAAAAACGACGTTTCGGCAAAGTCTCATTTGCCATTTTCAAGTTTTCTCCTTCTCCAACTGATTTGTTCGGCTCCGTGTTACTCGAATCGAACTGAGGTCCTGCTGTCCTGTCTCCTGCTTATATTTGGTGTTGTGTACTTTCACTGCTTTAACTGTTTTCCCTGCTTTCACTTTCCCTTCTTTCTCTTTCTCGGTGTTGGATGGTGCTGCTGTGCATAATGTTGGTATGTATGGTTCTGGTTCGGGTGATCGTTTCCTTGTGTGACGATGTTCTGCTAGTGTTATCTTCCATGTATTAGGCAGTCTTTGGGAATCGTCTCGTGTGTTAAGGTTCTGTTCCGTTTCTCAATCTCGATCGCCTCTCGAATAGTTCTTTTGCCGCATGAGTAATGCTGGCTATCATCTTTGTGTTTTCAAAAGCGATGTTGTGTGATGTTCTACTGGCGTGTTGGGCTAACGATGATGTAGCTATATTCTTCTCGACACCATTCTTGTGTTACCTGATCCTATGAGTATCTGCTAAACCAAACTTACTATAATTTTAGGGCTAACCCATCTAAAATATTTTCACGTTCGTACCACTTCCGGTTATACCGGAAGTCGGTATTAACGCTTATTTTAAATGAAACACCCTATATTAATACATTTTGGATTCTATGTCGATTTTAAGGTAAGTTTGTTAAATAAACTAGATACGAAATTTCAGTCGTTAAAAAAAACATTTTTCTAAAAAAATTGACAGATGCGGCCTTAGTAATAACTCGTTAGTCGTTCTATTCCTGTCAAACAATTTGAATAAAACTTTGAGATGTTGTAGGCAAAGCTTTATTGCAACAGTCTGCAAAAAATGACATTTGTATTTTTAATAAAAATAAAATTATAAATGTCTAAGCTTGACTATCAAAAATGCAAGTTAATCACAAAATCAAATGGAAACCCTATTTTTATTACTCAGATCGATTTAACGTCAAAAATTAAGGTAAGTTTTTTAAAACTTTATTTGCCTAAACGTAACAGTTTCATACTTATTATCAAAAAATGTCCCAATTTTAAAATTTGTAATAAAAATGAGTTACATGCTTAAATCTAGTATTCCTTGTTCGTAAGTTACTGCAAAAAAAAACTACTTTTTACTGCGGAGGTAGTAACTACTCCGCTCAAAGACTGTATATTTATATATATATATATATATATATATATATATATATATATAATATATATATATATATATATATATATATATATATATATAGACAGGTGAGTCATTAGTGCGCCGTCGGAAGATCCTGGATTTATTATTAAAATTTAAAAAATGTTATAGCGCCGATCTATATCAGATTTAGATGTGCATCGAATAAAAATAGTTTCATCTCTATAGGGTGTTCCATAATTGCAGGACCGTACCCAGCTTTGTTTTGTTAAATGGAACCCTATATTTATTTAATTTTATTATTATTTGTCTTGTTGAATGCTAAAAACGGTACTTCGATTTTAAATTTATTTTGTGGCGTTGCCAAGTTACAGCATTTTTCTTTAAAAAGTGAAAATTATACCTTTACTTAAATTGTTCCTGAAGACTTTAATATTAACAGTAGAACTGTAAGGTTTGGCAGACGGGTAAACAAGATCTTGCTCTATCTTTTGACCTTCATACTTCCTGATTATACTATACTGGATGTTTACAAAATATGGTCAATTTTTACAAATTTGAAATGACCATAACTTTTGTTTTTAAATGGAACACCCTGTATTTTATCATGTCATCGTGTTCTGTTTTTAATTCTCTTACTTTTTATTAAGCATAATATACCTAACGTTACGCGTTCTCGAAATATTTAAGATTTGTTGCAAAATTAATGACAATCGTGACAAACTGGACGGTCTATACAAAAGTAATAAAGCAAACAAAAGAATTTGTATTTGAAAAATCATAAATTATTGAGAAATTATAATAAGTTATAACTAAATCAAATGCTCGATGTGTCCACCATTTTCTTGCAAACAGGTGTGAATTCTCCTCAAAAAGAATCTTCAACATTTCGCAGCATATTTTGTTAACCATTTGAAATGATTCCTATTCTCATCTTCTTTGGTGGTAGGAGATTCTTGGTATACTAAGCTTTTAATATAACCCCACAGGAAAAAATCTAATTTTGTCAGATCAGGAGTCCGAGCTGGCCATCCTACTGGCCCTTCTCTCCCAATCCATTTATTGGAAAACGTTCTGTCTAGATGTTCTCTAACGATGCGACTATAGTGGGGTGGAGCACCATCCTGCTGAAACCACGTCCTTTGACGTATGTCTAACGGCAACTCTTCAAGGAGCGGAGGTTACTCATTTTGAAAAAATTCAAGATAGGTTTGACCATTAATGTTTCTTTCAAAAAAGTAAGGTCCAATTATATGGTTCCTTACTATCCTGCCCCACACATTCAAAGATCAGGGATGCTGATGATCTATTCTTATAATAGCGTGGGGATTTGTATTGTCATAATAATGGAAATTATGCCTGTTCACAAAACCATTTTTGTGAAACGTTGCTTCGTCGGTCATCAAAATGTGTTTAAAGAAATCATTGTCCTGTCCTAATCGTTCCAGTGCCCACTGGGAGAATTCCAAGCGTCTTTGAAAACCATTTGCATTCAGCTCTTGGACTAGTTGAAAATGGTATGGATAACATTTATTTTTTCGAATAATCTTGGAAACACTAGCTTGACTAATACCTAAATCAGCACTGAGGTTTCTTGTGCTGACGTTTGGATTTTCCACTACAATGGTTAGTATCACAAATACGTTCTCTTCGTTTATAACCCTTTTTTCTCGTTCTTTTCTTTCGTATTGTACATGTCCTGTTCTTTCAAATCTTTCTTTGAGTTTTTCAAATAGCCTTGGATCAGGATGCCTGCGCTCAGGAAATCGTTGTTGATAAATTCTGTAAACAAGAAATAAATTTCTTTCACCTTCGCCCAAAGCGTAGACCATGTAAATACATTCACCTTGTGAAAATTTCATTTTTCACACTAAACTGAGGAACTAGTGAATGACATTTAAGCCAAACGTCAGGAATTATAAATCGAAGGTTTACTGGATGCCCTTTTTACACTTATTGCCATATTATAAAATTATGATTTTGACAACTCGAATAAGAAGTAAACCTTTGTCCATTAGTGTTTATTGGACCGTATTGTCAACAAGACATTTATGATTTGTAAATATTCAAAGCAAAGTCATGATTATTTTATTAATTTTGCAACAAATCTTAAATATTTCGAGAAGGCGTAACGTTAGGTTAATAAAAAATTAAGAGAATTAAAAACAGAACACGATGACATGATAAAATACAGGGTGTTCCATTTAAAAAACAAAAGTTATGGTCATTTCAAATTTGCAAAAATTGACCATATTTTGTAAACACCCAGTATAGTATAATCAAGAAGTATGAAGGTCAAAAGATAGAGCAAGGTCTTTTTTACCCGTCTGCCAAACCTTATGGTTCTACTGTTAATATTAAAGTCTTCAGAACAATTTAAGTAAAGGTATAAATTTTCACTTTTTTAAAGAAAAAATGCTCTAACTTGGCAACGCCACAAAATAATATTTGTCGGCATAGAAAAGCAATTTTATATTTCCTGTTATATAAGTAAGCTGTGGATGACATCGCGCTCGATAGAGTCCTTTAGTTCTATGTTCTGTCTAATCGGATCTCTTGATAGGCAACTTTATCCATAAGGCTTACCCTATGATGGATGTCAATATGGTCAGAGGATTGTGTGAAGTATTAATTAACTCTTAATGGAGTTTACTGTGTATTAGATGAAATAGTGGGGCTAGGGAGAACCTTGCGAAACCCCTGCGTGGGACGAATGATTGATGAGAAAAGCACTGTCATTTTCACTGAAAGATTCAGTAGGAAGTAACATATTATTTTGGAAAATGTAGTCGGGTATTCTGAGGTGTCGAATTATGTGGATTATCCCGACATGTCGTACTCTTTCAAACGCTTCTTGGATATTGGGTAATATGGAGAGTGAGTATTTTTTGAGATTGAAACCTTTGGTGGTGTGTTAGTAGTCTGAGAAGAGGGTCTTAGGTAGATTGCATGTTTCTAAAACCCGAATTGGTTGAAAGAGAAGTCCTCGTAGTGTTCTAAGAGCTCTGTTGGCGACGGGCCAGAATTTATTTCAAGTATTTGCTTGACATTCCGGAGCAAAATTGGTTGGTTAGATGTGAACACTGCATGGTTCGTTGTGGGTTTGGCCCTGGATAAGTGTTACAATTTCCCTTATCCTTTGGATAATTTACGTAATTGCGGGAACGTGGATGTCATCCGCACGAAGAAAATTCTTGATTAGGGTATGTTTGACTCGGACTCCGGAAGAGTTAAACGTGTCAATTATGAGCTTTGTTCAAAAGGAGGCAGGAATACGGTATTTTGCTTACTCTTGTAATTAATAAGTGGAGTGGAAAATATCTACCCGCATAGATAGCGATGGCGCGGCACTTAAGAAGGCTGCGATTGGTGAAGTAAATTCTCTTCCGTAGTACGGAGATGAAAGCGTGGGTAAGGATAGAACTCATGATTCTAACAAAGTATTGGAGGTGATGGGAATAGAGAGGTATTTAATGAGCAAGGGAGAGGTTCGCGTCACTTGGCGAAGTCAAAGGTCAGGGGGTTGATCACCCCAGTACTCACTAAACGTGGGGTTGACGAGGGATTTTTTTTACCACAAGCGGGGTAGTGCACTTGGCTACAACTGCAACAGTACCTTAAATGTGTTTAATGGCACTGTAGAAGGATAGAAGTATTTGAACGTTTAGATTAGAACGGCGGCTAGAGTGTTGGAAGGTGGAAGCATTGAGATCGTTAAAAACGTTGCGTTTTAGGTTGAAGCGAAGGAAGTGAGTTGTAGATCTGCTTTTGGGTTGAAATGGTTCGAAGGATGTTTCGCATACAATAATACCAACAGGAGGACCAATTGATTGTATATGAGGTAAAAAACGAGTTGAAAGATGAGCTGGAATCGGATCGGATCGTAAAGAGTAGGTGACGGAAGGCAACCTAGAAGCGAAGGCACCGGATTGGTTCAGGTGCTGGTTGCTTGGGAATTGATGGCAGTGGGGTAGGGCATCGGGTGAGTCATAACAGGAAGAGATGAAATTGGCAGGGATAAGGTACGCGCAGGACGGTCCTGCGAAAAAACTTAGTCGTTTGTGATTGCCTGAGAAGCGGTTTGTTTAACACCTACAAACGAGTCCTGTCTGATACTCGGGATATGACAAGTTACCGTTATATTTTCGAATAATGCAGCTACTGCACGTAGTAATCGAAATGTACTGCACACCCTTTGATTGGAGGAGTTGCATAATCCACAGTTTATCGAAAAGTTAAGGAATATCGAAGTACTGGATATGTTACATTTTGTAAGTGTTTTGGAGGACGACCAGATGTAAAAGCAATGTTTGAAGCAACTACGAAAATGTCAATTCGGCAAATAATATGTAAGTGTGGTGTTATGTAACTAAAATGTCTACCCCGATACCAACAGTTTATAACAATAGGTTTTGAATGCCAAAATTGCATGCAGTATTATTTTCGCTAACGTATTACTGACCCTATTTAGAATGATAATTTTTTTTTAAAGCAAGATGTGAGTTTATTGTGAAAGAACTCATTGTAGCTAAGAAAGATTGCGCAGATGGTAATGGAAGCTTGATTATCCCTTTTCATTTAAACACCTGGGCCAATATTCACCAAGAATATGGATTGATTATACTGATTTTTATATATAATACTAATACTATTTCACTATTACTTACTACGAGGGCCGTACTGGATACATCTAGCATGCCTTGATTGATGAAAATTACCGAAAACAAAATCATTTACTTGTTGTTGATTGATGTTTTAGAAAACGATTTCCATTTATCGGATGACCTTTAGTATAGTAGTTTTTCTTAGACTGTGCTATGAATTTGTTGTGCTAAGTTATAATTAATTAAAATAACTAAAACGGCATGATTTTACTACTTTTAAACAGGTATGACAATGCCACTGTTTTAAGACTGGCTCATAAGTCGTATGGAAAGCAAGGGCTACGTTCGATAAAGAGACTTCATATATGTTGATAAATGAGTGTATCCCTAAAAATTTTCTTCTGCTGTTATTGAAGAAAATATTGCCGCCATTTGAGGCTTGTGAAACACAACCAGATTCAGGCAAGATTAGCAATTGAAATGAGTTAAATTTAAATGATTGTACACCACCATCTAAGTGCATAAAAATGTGTTGACTTTGGATCCTACAAAACCAATCGGATGCCGAGAAATACTTGAAAAATATAATCAAAGAGCTTCAAATGCTATGTGGAATATTATGACAAGGGAAGAATCTTGGAATTAGAATTATGATCCTAAGAGGAAGTACCAAACAGGTCATTATGGGTTTGAAACTGAAGATAGAACAAAAAATGTAAGAAGAGCAAGAAGTATTATCAGAAACCTGAAAACAGGATACTAATAAAATTGTTCTCGAGAATCGAAGGACCGCTAATGAAGATTGGTACATCACGGTTTGTTTACCTGAAGTTGTAAACAAGGTACGAGAAAAACGTTCATAGAAAAAATGTCCTATGCCATAAAAATGCTTTAACGCATGCGGTTAGGCAGATAGTCGCATTTTTAGATGCTTCGAAGGTGACAACCATGAGTCATCCCATATGTAGTTTCCAACTTAACCCCTTACGATTTTTCATTATTCCTTAGAGATAAGAGTAAAATTGGTGGCATAACCTTTTCTTATCCTAATGAAGCAATTGAAATTTACAAAAACTTAATTTATAAAGTAACATTTACCGACAATTCCACTTTGTTACTAAGTCGTGTGGTCCTTTTTATCATAAATCAAGCCTCTGAATTTACTCTTTCTAGTTAAAAAACAGAGCACGTAAAAATCGCACGGCATTACAATGTACCTGCAGTTTAGTTGTATTAGGTAGTTCACGTATACCACAATCATGTTTATACAACAAATATTGATTTCTGATTTTGGAAACTATGAATTTTTTTAATACAGCATAATTTTAACAATTTATACTTGTATTTACACATTTACTGCTCGTGTTGTTAACCTTGGGTTAGAATTACTACACAATTCTAAAAACTAAAGTACCTCGATATGGTAGAATGTCGCTTTTGTAACTCAAACTTCGTAAACTTATCACGAAAATAATTATTAAAACATGCACATTTATTTGCATGATTGAAGAAGCAACCAATTGCAAAAAATACGTGGGTCACTGCTAAAATTCGGGGAAATGTAAAGAATTCACACATGACATTACGTACAAATTTTTATTGTCTTTAAAAATATTATCTCTTAAGATCTATACAGTTTTGCATTCGGTAAAACCAATCTTCATAAAATTTTTGCCACTCAGAGAGGCACTCCAAAACAAGTACTTTAAAAGCTTCAACGGCTTATTCGGGTGATGAAAGACGCTCACCACGCATTTTATCTTTGATGTCTTTCGGCAAAAAAAGACCAGCCAAACATGGGCAATGAGTCATTAATTTGATATTTTTACTAATCAAACATTCTGCAGTTTGTCGTGCTGAGTACGCACTTGCATTGCCATAATGCAGAATGATTCCCTTATTTGTATTGTTTTTTTTTCTAATTTCAGCGATCAACTGGGGGAGACAAATTGAAGTATACCAACTAGCAGTAACTGTTTTTCGCTCCTTCAATGCAACAGTTACAACATGACCGGTTTTTCCAAAAAAAAAACAAGCAATAATTTTTTTTGAAACGCTTCGGGAGCGGACCACTTTTGATGGTCTAGGTTCATTTTGGAACACCAATATAGATGATTGCTGTTTAGTTTCCGGCTCATATGAATATATGGTCAAGTGGTGGAATAGCTTTAAGCTAAACTTCACCTCATATCTGTTATCGTAACAACTGACCGCTTTAAAATTTTACGTTACTTATTAATTTTTTTCTTTTATAATGCTTACTTATTTCAATAAAAACGATTATTATTATAGACACGTGCTTTTTTTTGAGTTTAGATTGTGAGAAATCCAACGATTACAAATCTTCCTGACATTTAAATGTTGTTTCAAAATGGTATGCATTTGTTTCGCCGCAATGCGTAAGGATGCCTGAATCTCACTATATATTGCATGTCGATCTGATAAAATCATTTTACGAACGTCATTGATATTCTTTGCGACAACAGAAGTGCATGGTCCACCCTCGCGAAAATTGTCACCAAAAGTAGATCTTCCACGTTTGAATTATGCAAACAATTTGTAGACCATGGTTTGCACGGCGCTTCATCACCAAACAACAAATTCAGTTTTTCCACACATTGCTGTGGGGTGAAACTGTATCGAAAGTCTAAGAATCATCACTCGAAAATCAGGATTCGAAGTATGCCTTTTTTTATAAACTTATTACTTTTAAAATTCTACTGAAATGAAACTGCTCTGTTTACAATCAAACTGTCAGTTGTACTAACGGCATAAAATGTCAAATTTTACGATTATGACAATCGCACAACCTTAGCATTGTAAGGACTACTTAATTCCGCGAACTTTAGCAGCGATCCACGGAAATAAAAAGACAAATGTTTTAATGGTTTATTATTATTATGCGAATCAATAACTACAAAGTTTAAAACCCACAAATATGCACCCGCATAATGTTATTAACTAAAAAATAGCGGAACACTCATACCTTTATCTAATTAACTAAACAAATGAGTTGAGATCGAGTCTGTAGAATAACAGTTGACGGTATTGTCGAATTGATTTATAACGTTCTCCTCCTCCTATAAGTATTAGGGTGGAGTGAAATAAGGCAAAAAAAAATTTTTTTTCGAATATCATTAACCCTGTATTACTAAACGTTGCTATGGATAAATACCTGCTGAAATATATAAAATTTTATTTTTTTACTTGTCATCTTCAGGTGGCGCAGAAGACTTGAAGTATGGAAAAAAACTGACATTTTCGAAATATTTAAATAAATAAAAGTAATATGTTTATCCACTTTACCTTTATTATTTGAATTAAAACTACAAAGAATTACAAGATTAAAACACGTTTTTATCATTTCCGCCTTCAGTCATATTATCTGCATGAGTGGTAGCTCGTTGAACTTCGGAGAAAAACTGAGATTTTGTGTTGAATGTTGGCCTTTCTTGTCTAGATTTTATTCTTGCTCGGATGTATCCATCACGTGCTGCAGTTCCACAAACAGCCAAACTTGCTAACCAGTTTTATGACTCTCTCCACAGCCTGTGTGTGACAAGGAAGTTTTTCAATGCAAATATTTATATTTTTACTCATAATTTTGTCCCACTATATTTCGAAGTGAATGGCGGCTCGAATATTTTTTTTGTTGTCCAGTCTATCAAGTCATAATAGTAGTTTGTTTCAAAGTTCAATTTCGGAACCAAAAACTCTCTTACTTTCTTTGCCTTAGTAGTTTTACGCGCTTTAAGTATTCGTGTAAGTGCTAATTCTTTAATATGTTGCCTTTCGTCTTGCAGCATAGCCAATAAAATATTCTCAGAATGCGCGAAGAAAGAGTTCCTCTGCATTATTCCAAACGCAATTGTTTTCAGGTCATCCCTCAAATAAGAGCATCTTTTTGTTATGGTCAGGATATAATCTGGACAGAATTTGCATGAGGGTTTCGTTTTTATGCTGAACCATGTTGGCGCGTACACTTTTATCACGAACGTAGCAAGCTCTACCAGACTTTCCGATGGGGATTTTCTGGCCACATATAGTCTCAATATTCTGTTTGCACAGGTTAACCAGCGAGAGTGTGTCAGCTTTCCTAGTTGCGTGTTAGCCAAGTCAGTTGACACGCTACCTTATGTAACAGCTAGACAAATTTGAAGGAGATATTTTTGATCAGTGGTCAAATGGCCGCATCAATCTCAGGTAACACTGTCTCAATCTTTTCAAATTCCACCACAGGTAAGTCTTCACAGTGCTGTAACATCTTACCTATGACTCCTGCCAACGTATTGGGCCCTGACGTACAGCCGTCCAAAGTGTTGAAGAAATGACGCAGTGGTGATTCGTTGGCATGCAACAAGCATATGAACCAATGTAAGGGTCTATTTAACTGCCTTTCTATTAATGCAATTACTCCATTATTGGAACTCGTGTTACCTGCAGTTCCGTCGTATCCAATAGCAACAATGATCGATATATCCCCGAAGTTCAAATTTAGAAACTGCATTACGCTATTTTTATAGAACTAGCGGTTCCAGGAGTCGTGACGTGGGTAATGTACTGAGAATCTGGCTCGGAGACCAAAACAATATGTTTTCTGTAATTGTTCTTCTGTGATACTTAAAGCCACGTTTTCTTGAACGATGGTCCTGTCTTTCCGACCGTCAAAGTATAAACCAGCAATTTTATTTTCAGGACTCATCAACCACGAACTGGCGCTCGTCGTAATTTACTTCTATCAATTACTTTTGAAGATTCTCGCTTAGAAATCAAGCCAACGTCTTAAGAGCTGCACTGGCAATGATTGATGCTGATCTGTCGGAGACACCAGTCCTGTCACAAGCAGTGGCAAGGTTTTCTAGTCGATGCCTCATCTGCTTTTCTTGTATTTTTGAAGTGGAGGGCGAGGGGGCATCCAATGAAAGTTTAGTATGAAAGTCTGGATCTTGTTTGCTGCCCGACAAACTATCGCTATCATCCGAGGCCTCTGCACCTGCTGCAGTTAATATAGTATGTGGTGAGGGGCTAAACGTTTGCTCAACAGACTGCTTTTGAAGAAATTTATTTTTCTTTTCCTGTCTTAATTGTCTGCGCTGTAAAACTTTTGTTGTTTCTATATCTATAGTGCCGATATACATTTTGCGGCTTCCCCTTTGATCTTGCAAGAATTCTAGTTCATTTTTAGGTATTTTTATTGAGCATTTACAGAAATCGACACAAATACATTTGCACATAGCAATGTCAAAGAGATTTCTCGCTGCATCTTCGTAAAACTCAGTTTTATTTTTAGCTACTCGACATTCCTTCATTTTTTTGTATTTCTGATAGTAACTGATAAGTCTGCTTAAAATTTGTTGTCGAGATATGATAGGAATAGAGGCTTTATTCCACAATTTTATTAAATCGGTTGCAATTATTTCACATACCTCTTTCACAGACGGATCTTTTCCATTAGATAGCCACAGCAAGTCATTTCTCGCCCACAAATAACACTTTATTACATCTTTATATGTAGCTAACACATTGTCGTTAAACTTTTCAGGGCCACCAAATGCGGGACACGACGAATTCTTTCTTGTTTTAGGCATTTCACTGAGTGATTAAAACGAAATTCGCGCGATTATTTTAACAAATGTGCGTGCGCTCCGCCCTAATGTGACTAATTGACTGACTGCAGTGAAGTGGAGGCAAGACAGTCTCAGAGGGGAGCGTGGGTGGGGGGAAGTGTTTTCGATGTTAAACTAGAAAACCAGCGGTGCTTGCCTACATGCAATATCTGACAAAAAAATCACTTTGTTGCAAAACTTTGGGGTCAGCGCGCCACCTAAAGATAATGTTAGAATTTGATGGTATTTTGTGTACGTTATAATGTATCATCAAGGCATTGATTGGTAACACAGGGAATTTTAAATTCGAAAAAAAAATTCACTCTATACATTAAAATCTTTATTGGCATTTTTGTGAACAATATTAAGCTATGTATGTATATATGTATATATATATATATATATATATATATATATATATATATTAAAAATAATACTCATACCTTCAGATGTTTTTTTTCTTTCCGCTGTTCTAATAATAACTGCGTTGGAGAACTGAACTGAACTGAATATTAAAATATATTAGTCTCACTAAACCCGCTTTGTGTTTTTACTGATGAATAGTTGATATAAAACTGGCTGTAGGTTTCCCCACCATTAAGCTAATTTAGGATGTAAATATACAAACAAACCTAATTATATCTATCACACTTATTGCAACTCGTACCTTACATATACGAATTTATATAAAATGATGTTTATTACTTACAACATACATTTAAAGTGATTTTACCTCTATGATAAAACTGTTTCTACGAAATGCAATTATTATTATTAAACAGTTACACAATTTCATTAATATGAATTGGAAAGTAACAATCACAAATTGACATCGTGTTAATTAATATGTTTACAAATATTTGTAAATTTTGCTGCTGAAAAATACATTAAGGTCTAAATTAAAAATTAGGTGAAATAATATCTACCGTGATGCAATGGTGCTTTTTATATAATACATTCGAAAAAATTATTCCCAATTTATTTGCATCTTCAATTACACACATATGTACTTCACATTATATTGGCTTTTACAGCTGGGGTTTAATAGCCATGCTAATTAAACACTTTTAAATTTTGTAATCTGATGTAAGGGTGACGTAATTTAGCTTATTTGAAATTTCATAAAGAGAATCACTATCATCAAGATAGAGATACATTTTACCTTATTCATCTCATCGTTTTCATCTTGAACAATTATATTGTCATAGTTTTTTAACAAGCCGTAAAACATCTAATATCCCTGATGCTGGTTCATAATAATAACAATGCTCATTCGATGCTGGTTACAGTTTAAATACGTGCAAAGGATAATATATAGCCTTTATCGGTCACTATTATTATTACATAGATGTGAGATTATTCTTAAATTAGCTGCTTTGAGCACGACCCCGGAAATACTACACACGCTTTCAAACCTTCTTCCTCGTTCTCAGAAGCTGTACCATATTTATTTACTTTTACCCGCCAGTAGTACGTTTTCTATTTTATCTTGTTACTAATTTAGTGAACCACTAATATTAGCACATATATAAATTACAAGGTATTTGAAATGACCCTGTATTATTGATATTTTATAGAAGCAGTCAACCCTGGATTTTTTAAATGTTAATCAAATCAGACAGATATAAGAACTTGCTCTGGGGCCTTCGCGCCCTTGCCGTAGCCCCCATTGCTGGCAATAGTATTCTAATAAGGTGGCCCTAATTCTATCTCATAAAGCAAGTATAGGAACACGTATTAGTGTCTGTGCCCCTTGTCGTGGCCCCTTTAACGATAAACAGTATTCTAATAAGAATCCCTAATGCTAACTTATAAGACAAGTATAGGAACCTGTGTTCGGGTCTGCACCCTCTTGTCGTGGCCCACTTGTTGCGGAATTTTAATTTGTGTCGCTATTTACTTGTCTATGAACTAATGAATATTTTCTGTAATATAGGTGGCGCTATCTATTGGTGTATTTTTAAACTACGAATGTTTTCTGTAATATAAGTTGATCGTGTTCGTCTCTCTTTCTCTTTCTCTCCCCCCCCCCTCTCTACCCCATACCTCCCTCCCTACCTCTCTCCCTCCCTTGTATGTTATGTTGTAATAGTTTATTAACAAGTCAGTGTAATCTCTACAGTCCGCTGATGTTGGCTCATAAACAGGTGAATACAGTATAATGATGCTCATTCGATGGTGGTTACACTTTAAAGAGCGAAACGCGAGAAACGAGAATGTTTCCAGCTTTAGGTCTTGTGCGCGGGTGCGCTCGTCAATGTTTGGTTAGGATCGGTTATCTTCTGGGCATTAATAGAAATGCAGTTTGTTAGTGTCATAATATTATGAAGAAAATGAATTGTTGAAGTTGATGTGTTTCACAATCAATAATGTTGGCATTACTTCACTTTGAACTGATTAATTCACATCAAAACGAAATCACTAAACTGACTGACATTTGTAAAAGCAACCTCACATTTCACCTTAGATTTCATACCCAAATTATTAAAATTTTCGTAAATCATAATCGACATACGATATTTTTAAGAATACGGGTTGATGAAATACGTACAAGATATTAGATTATGACAGGACTGATATTAAACTAACAAAGAAAGCTAAAGATTTATTTCAAAATCACTTCCCTTGTAAAACGAACGGAATATTTGTTAATTGTGTGATAAAATCAGATGAGCTGAATGGAAAATCAAAAGCTTTTATTGCATTGTTACTATTTGAAACATTTTCTGATATTAAAATTTAACGGAAATATAGATCAAAATGTATAGAACGTTGCTGATACTTGGCAATTAAATTTGTTATAACTAAAACATAATTAGCCTTTTATTACAAAAAACTGGTTTCTTACAAAAGATTTTAATATAAATCAACAATTTAAGCTGATACAATTATAAAATAACAATACTGTTCCGTTTTATTATGTTCTTACTTTTTAACAATCGAAACATTGTCGGTACCTATACAACATTGAGCATAATACAGATCAAAAGGATTGAAACGTTTGTGATACATAAATCACTCATAACACAATCCAGTTAATATCATCCCTGATATTATTATAAACATAATTAATTTTCTAATAGTCCCCATATATCATTATATTAATTATACCAATTATATTTCAGAATAATTTTTATTTTATTCCTGTAAACAAAATACTAGTTACCCAGAAATGTATTACAATAGGTGCATTTATTTTCGCATTCAATTATAGTTTCACACCGATGCAATAGTCATTAATAATGCTCATTGTTACTTAACCCATTAGCGCCGTACGTTGCCATATGGCAACACCGAACACATCTCCGTTAGGAAGCTAATAACGGCCAATCAGATCATTCCCACAGCTGGGCGTTTACGTCATCTGATCAGGAGAGGTATACCAAATGTCGTAACGCGTACAGAATCAGTCTACGATTATTAGTTGAGCTGTGTAGGTTAATTAAGTTTAGAGTTTTTTGTGATACGAGTAAAAGATGGACATCCGCTTGATGTAAGTATTCTGCGTGCAATGTAGATAACATCCAGTAAAGTTTTCTAATATATAAGTGACAGGTATAGGTGTAAAAATATGTTTTTACATGATAAAAACTATTAGCATAAAAAATATCTCATTTCTCTATGTTTCAATTGTAGTGTTGCCATATGGCAACTCTAGGCGCTTGTACTACCTAGATTTTTATAATGTGTATTTTTTGGTAGCAGAGGTTTTTCTCTTGTTGGCGCACTTGAGATTGTTTACAATGATGATATTGACGGAGATATTTTCGTAGAGCCTCCAGCTCCCAATGTGGATACCGACGAGGATTCTGGTGATGAAGACGATGGGGGGTATGTTTTATTTTATATAATATTTTCGGATATATTTAGTATTTACATCTTGTAGGCTACTTGATAACCTTACATCTCGCCAGTTACGAGCCAATGCTGAAATACGGTTAACAAATAATGAAAGAATTGGTATAAACTGCAACGATGATTATACGGAATCTCCAATTGCAGATGTTACAACAGCAAGTCGTGTTTCTGAGGAGAATAACAACTGGAGAAATCAGCGATTAAATGGAAAAAAAACTTTGAGCCGCGGTGGATAGAAGGAGCTGATTTTGACAAGGAGAAAACTTCAGTATTTCCAACTCCTGACTATTTCAGATATGAACATTTATCGATTACTGAAATGTTTGAACAATTTATTGATCAATATTTCATCGACCATTTGGTGAATGAAAGCCGTCGCTACGCATTATTCGTCAATTGTGCGGACCCAAACATCACATCTGACGAGATTCGAGTATTCATTGCCATTTTATTTGTAAGTGGATATAATAATTTACCATCCAAACGCCATTACTGGGATTACAATGATGACATGAAAAACTGTGCCATATCTCAATCTATGCGGAGAGATCGATTCTTACAGATTTGTCGATTCTTGCACTTTGCCGATAATGCAAAAATGGATCCAAATGACAAGGCCTGGAAGATACGTCCCATAATGGAAACGTTAAAGAAAAATTGTGCTACAAACTTTGTATCTGAAGAGCATCTCGCTTATGATGAAAGCATGGTTAAATACTACGGAAGTCACGGCTGCAAGCACTTCATCCGGGGCAAACCAATAAGGTTTGGTTACAAGATATGGTGCTTAGAACGCAAAGGATGGGTATTTGGTTAATTTTGAACTCTACCAAGGGAAAAATGCTAAATCAAACAATGATTATGAAACATTATTTGGGAACGCAGCAAGTCCTTTGTTAGTTCTCTTGGACGAATTATCGGATGAAATAAGGAAATTGGGATACAACCTGTACGTGGATAATCTATTTTCGGGAACAGCCCTTTTTTCATTTTTAAGATCTCGTGGATATAATGCAATTGGATCTATGCGTGATAACCGTATTCCTAAAGGATGTCCATTGAAGAGTAAGGCACTATTTAAGAAAAAAGAACGTGGATATTTGGAAACAGCAATTGAAGGGACTGATGGTCTATTATATGTACGATGGATGGACAATTCCGTAGTGACCATGCTTTCCACCTCATGTGGTACGTTACCTGTAACTCAGGTTAAACGATTTTCACAACAACAGAAACGGCACGTACAAATACAGAGGCCAAGATTAATTGCAAAGTACAATTCATTTATGGGAGGAACAGATCAGATGGACAAAAATGTTGGTTGCTATCGAATAGGGGTTCGTTCTAAGAAATGGTACTGGCCCATTTTCACGTGGATGATGGATGTTGCGCTCCAAAACAGTTGGGTTTTATACAATAAATCAAGAAGTAGTAAGGTATCCCAATTAGATTTTAAAAGAGAGGTAGCTAACACATGTTTGAAAAAATATGGTATACAGTCGAGACGACCTGGAAGACCATCAGCTTCACCATCTTCATCAGCCGATAGTCAAATATCGAATGAAATTCGATTTGACAGATACGATCATTTGGTCCAACATACGGAATCAAATAAAAAAAGACGCTGTGCACAACACACCTGTAAATCAATAGTTAGAACAATGTGCTCAAAATGTAATGTTGGCTTATGTGTAGATTGTTTTATTCCTTTCCATACTCGTTAAACATCTTTGAAGTAGCGTAGTTATCAATGTAGTTGAACTTTATTAGTAATAAATTATGTTATTCTACTTACAGATTTTTGTTTTGTCCTTTCAAAGCTGCGGTATACGTTTCATATTGGCCGCCGACGAAACTAGGTAGTGTAAGCGCCTAGTGTTGCCATATGGCAACGGCCAATATCTCTTAAACCGTTAAAGTGGGGTAATTTTTTTCTTATAATTTTTTGGTAAGTAAGCTGTCTAGATCCGTAATATGTCATGAAAAATTTGAATTTCAAAAATTCAGAAATTCCGGCGCTAATGGGTTAATTAATAATTATTAACAAACATTCCATACCGTTTAAAAATTCTACATTACATTAACCAAAACATTCATTACAAATAAAAGTTCATCCATATTTGCGGAAATTCACTAACAACACTACAACGGTAAACGATAATTTCCCGGAAAACGCTAAAAGTGCATGTAGAAAATTTACTTAACGTGAAAGTAATTAATAAGGTAATTTTCACTTGTCAACCAGGGTAACGTCCTTTAGTGTATCGAGTTCCATTTCCACCTAATCTTCACACCCTCAAGGTGACGCTTCTGAAACAAAGGTGTGAAGCTGGTCACCCAGAATGGGATGACCAGTGGGTGTAGTTGAAACGTTCACTCATACTCCCTTTTTATTTACTGAACCTGAAGTTAAAAAACAAAGGTGGATATATGAGCCTTGATGTACGTCTTCCATAAATTAATGTTTAATGCGTTTTATAGTTTTGTCATAGGAGAGTTTTCCACGAGACGCCCAGTAGGTACATGTGGACAACACCAGTTTACATCGTTCAATGTAAATACCGTAAAGCTAGCGTCTCAGGAGAGGTAAATTGTGGAAACCTCCCACAAATCATCGTTCGAGAGATAGCTAGGTTAACTAGATTCTATTTTTTCTTATGTAGTCGATATGGAGTTATTGTTCTATTTTAATAGTGTGATTTGCTACGTTGCATTTTGGGTTCACTTTTCTGAGATTAAGACAAGACGATAACATACAAGTTTTGGCCTATAGTACTTATAATGAATAAAAAAAGTTTACATTGTTTGCTATTTCCTTCCCTTGTTGACGCAGACAACAGAGCCAAATAGTTAAAGTGCTCGGCAATAGAATAAGTTTACGTGCTTTCTATTAATTTTCTGGGTGAGTATAAGTAATTCATTTGCTTAAAACTGGTAATGATACCTGGAAGACAAATAATGAAAAATTATTGAAACAAACGCAAATTTGTAAGTACTAAATTGCTTCTAATCCTGCACAGAATGAGAAAATAGAAAACAACATTTGAATTACTTGAAAATAGCTTTCAAGAACGTTTAAGTTTGTAGTGAGCTATGTTATATAGTGTATTAGTATGTATTGAAGAGCTACAACTGTAATAACCGTCCAAAAGGTTTTTTGCTCAAAGCCATCAGTGTGCAAAATATTTTTGTAAGAAAACGTGTAAATCTTTGTTATCTGAACAAAGTGATTAAGCTTTTTGCCAACTAACCTATTCCAAACCTGTCGCGACGAGTTTTTCACCTACACGTTCTGCGTTGAGTATAGTTTGCGGGAAAATTACGAAACTCAGTTACCAGCAGTGAAGCGTACGGGTTCGCAAACCTGAATGTTTGGGTCAAATTCACAAATTTATGTTGTTCCTTTGTGTGTGTTGGTTACTAAACAAGTGATGTACAGTAGAAGTGCGATAATCTGGCACGTTCGGGACCGGCTCGGTGCCGGACTACCGAAAATTCCGGTCTATCGGGAGGTAATTATAAGAACAATTAGGTTAATAATTAAACTACAAATGCAGTATGCAAATATGTACATACAACAAAGTTTATTTTACATTTCATATAATGTATGTACACGTACTGTAAAACATATTTCACTTAGATTTAAAAAAGTCACGAATGTCTTTTTGTTTTCTTGACTTTTGGCGTTTAGTATAAAATTTATTTCTAATGATATGGAAATCAATAATTTATGAAGCACTGTAGCTAGTACTAGCCTCAGCAAAAGAGATAAACTTATTTAGTGATTCTGCAGCTTCTGCCCAGCTGATTTTTTCCTTTTCTTCCGTTTCGGCATCTGAGTCACTTTCTTCAAGATTTTGAGTAGGCTGAGGGTTTACCACAATGTTGATAATGTCCTCATCGGTTAGTTTTTGTTCAACAGGCTCATTCTCGTCGATTAGAAGCCACTCCTCTACCTCATCTTCAGGCAGGTTTTTCAAGGGATTTTTGGAGTGTTGTATTTTTTACCTGGTTCCAAGACAGTGCAATAGCATAGACGGCATCTTTTACTGTAAACTTTTTTTGAAAATCAGTCACGTCACAGTCTGCATTTAACAGGCCTTGAATAAAAGACCTTCTATAAAAGCATTTAAAATTTTGAATAACCCCTTGGTCCATGGGTTGAATCAAAGATGTTACGTTAGGTGGGAGCAGAGTAGCAACAATATTTCCAGAAACTAACTCATCTACTGGCGGGTGGGCTTTGCAATTGCCCAAAAGAAGGATGGCTTTAGTATCTTCTGGTAGACCAAGGCTTTTGAAGGATTTCTTGACCTCAGGCACAAAGTGGTGAAAAAACCAGTCTCTAAAGAGAGCGCCAGTCATCCACGCATTTGATTGACCATCGTATTGGACAGGCAAGTATGTAACATTCTTAAAAGCCCTGGGTTTTGCGGATTTACCTATCACAAAAAGGGTCACTCGGTGGTTTCCAGACGCATTAGCACATAGCAAAACGGTTAATCTGTCTTTGTTTTTTTTAAAACCCTTGGCTGCTTTTTCTCCTCCCCCAGCTAGTGTAGATGTTGGTAAACATCGCCACAATAGCCCTGTTTCATCAGCATTGTAAATCTGTTCAGATGTTAAATCATTATCAGCCACGATTTTCACAAACTCGCCTTTGTATTTTTCTGCAGAGTTGGTTGGTTTGCTGAAAGTGCTTCTCCAGTTACATCAAGTCTTCGAATTCCATGCCGAAACTTAAAGTTTCTGAGCCAACCATCAGAATAACTACATTCACTTTCAGCAACTCCTAAATCTTGGCCGAATTTCTTTGCCTTTTCAACAATCATTGGCCCTGTTACCGGCTTTCCTTCAGAACGTACTGCACTAAACCATTTGAACAATATACTATCTAGCTGTTCCAGTTTTGGTTTTTTTAATGATTGTCTAGAAGCCAATTTTTCAGTTGCTACCGATTGAAAAGCAAACTTCATTAGTTCATCTTTTTGTTTTTTAATGTCATAAATAGTTGATGAGCCAATATTAAACTCATTCATTAAAACATTTCTATTCTCGCCTTTTTCTAGCCGTTTGATGATTTCTAGTTTCTGTTTGAGAGTCAGTGTTACGTGTTTTCGTTTCTCTCCTTTTGAACTCGAAGGCTTAGGTTTTGAAAACATGGTCACTGTACAGTTAGAACGAAAATCACTTTTTTTTATAAACAGTTTCAAAAGTTACGTTTACTGCGATGTGAAAGGACACAAAACAACAACGCACAAAAAAATGGCGAAGACGCTTCGTGATTGATTAACGGAGCTGCACTGCACCTGAATTTGTTGTGACAGCTGAGACTAGCCGGCCGCTAATTGTTTCCGAACAATACCGAGCGCTTCCGGATGATCTCCGAATAGCTCTCGAGCGTTTCTATTTGCTTTAAAGACACACTTTTGGAGAAAACCAAAATTTTTACAATTTTCCGGAGCGATGCCGGACTATTGGGCATTCCGGACTGTTGGATGCCGGACTAATGGACTTCTACTGTATATCCAAAATGTCATTTGGTTTGATGAAAGGAAATTAACTAATTACTAATTAGTGACCACTTAGAGTTGGTTTATGTCATATACCATAACTTCGCACATTTGTATTTTATTGATAACCTAAATTAGAAATACGCTGTTTGTTTTGGGTAGTAACTCTATGCTTGTTATCCACTTATTTTTTTTATACTGTAAACTCCTTACATGCACAACGAACATTCACAACGTCTTTCTATTTAAGGCTACAGTAATTAATAAACCGGATCTTCTAGATAGTGTTAAGTGTGGTGGCAGGGACAGATCCCCAAATATGTGATCAGTGATCCAGGTTAAGTTTGCCAGGTTAAGTCTGATACATAAGGTATAATGTGGCTAAAGATAAAAATCTCCTATCCCGGAAGAAGCCTAGTCTTTGGCAACTGATGACTCCAAAGGTGGAATATACTTAGGTCAAAGGATATCTTACTCGATTTCGACACCAATGACAAATCGAATCGTTTGTTTCTAGGGCTTAACCAGATATCAAGACAGAGGAAAGGTGCCCTGAAAGACTCCTGCATTAATGCTGAATATATTTAAGTAGTATAGTCTACAAAACCTTATCGAAATATATGTTTATGGCAACAACGCATAATACCCCGGCAAACCCGATAGAACTCTTCCAAATATGGGTGACATAGGTAAGAATCTCTGGATCTACCTTATCGAAAGCCATACGTCCTATCATTCAATATCTAGCAATTTTAGAAGTATTTATTGAAGTAAGAGTTAATACACGTGTTCGTAGCATTGATTGTAAAGATACAGATCTATAGTTAGGCTTTGGCATCCTTTTTGAATATCGATGCACGCTATCAGATTTCAAATTAAGTGGTAGTATACTTTTATCGTACGTAGTTTGAAAGAAGCTGGTATGAATAGGGGCTCACTTAAGCGAACACGTTTTGAGGATAACAGAGGGTATATCATTAGGACCTCTAGCCTTCTAGCGAACAAGGAAGGTTAAAATCTTCCTGGATGTTTTAACGTTAAACGTAACTTTTCTTATCTCATGAAGCACAGTTGGTATTGTTGGTAGATGTACATTGGGAGACGGATCACATGCAACATTATCAAAAATTTGTTTGTCAAATAGACCTGCTCTTATCTTGAAGGTGGATAGCGTTTCTTTATCAGTCGTTAGAGAAGGGAAGGTTATCTTGGGACAGTTCTGATTTATGATTTTGGAAAAAGGCTAGAGTGGTTTACTACTATATTGATAAGGAAGAATGTCGTCCTTGGTGCAAGAGTTGAACATACATTTAGATTCCTGGCTTAAGTATATGTAGTAATATCTTGCCTGAATATTAGTCTGCTTGTTTTCGGAAGTATGGTTCAGAAGAAACGTCTTTTATGTGCCTGGTATTTACGAGCTTAGCGTTTTCACAGGATTTTGAAAATCAACACCATGGTTGTATGGTTTCGATACAAAAATTAGGTTATGATGGGTAAAAAAGGTTACTTTAAATATTTTGTTTAGAAAATCTTCCATGTGTTATAGTGTTTAGTATAACGTCGGTGATCTGACAGTGGCTCCTATCTGTATATTTCTAAATTTTACAGAAGGTAGAAAAAACTGCTATAATACCAAGATATTAGTAACACAAAATATTTAACCTCACAGTTATTTGATTTAGGTTTGTGTACACCAACAATGACTTTTCTTCACATTTTTTGATTTATTTGAAAAAAATAAACGTAGATAGATAAAATTATAAGACTATATGATGCCAGCATTTCACCTAAATGTGAGAAAGTAAAGGTTGACGCAATTTTACAATAAAGTGAACCATAAAATAGTTTGTGAACTATTATAATCACAAATCAAATCTTTGATTGATTAAAACACGAAATTTACAGTTTGTGCAGCATATTAATCAATGACTTTCAGACTTTTTGGTCTTATGGTTAGCGGCTGTGAAGTGTCATCACAAGAGGTCTTGTATTTGATATCAACTGATGTTGAGTAATATTATAAAGTCCTAAGATCGGTCACTCTTGGGTCATGTGGTTTTCTACCAGGTTTGATGTTGGTATACCTAACGTTCTCCAATCGGGGACAGCCTTAAAGAACTAAAACCTAACGTGATGGCTTCATAGGGACTCGAACATTTTCTATCTTCTAAGGTAGAAAACCACATCTAAGTAGATATATATGTGTCTATCGTGAGCTTCCATTCGATCTGCTATGAACACTCACACTCCATTTGAGTGTGATCCGGTTCTAAGGTGTGTGATTTTGATTTTGAACTTCAGGGAGAAATTGAGCAAGAGATTGGAGATAATATTATTACGGTTCAGGTATGTAAAGTCATCTGAGAATATCACAATTGGCACCGTCCTTTTCTTTTAATAACCTAACATACAAGAAACGAATGTAGATGCATATAGACAGCTTTCTGTCTCTGTAAACTAATAGCAAGACGAATACTGCGTATCAACATCAAAGATTGTGAAGTTCTGACAGTACAACTTGGTTTTAAAATATAATCCCCCAGCATTTAAAAAAGGGTAATTTTTACTGTTTGCAAGTCAACTGTGAATACGGTGATTTGACTATTTTTAGCTTTTTCCTTATCAGCTTCCTTTTCAGATCTAGCTCGGTCTTTGTTCAAAATTTTTTGTTTGTATATTTCTTCTTCTATGTTATTGACTTTGTGTTCACAATCAATGTCACATAAATCCTTCTTTGGTTTACACAAACTTAAATTGTTTTGATAAAATACCCTTTCAGACACTTTTATACCTAACACCTTTTCATTAGACTCTTCACAATGTTCTCGATAAACATTATAGAATTGTGCAAGCGATTTAACATTCTCCTCCAAATAAAGCTTAGTGCTGTTTCTTCTCACATAGTGAAAAAGTTTTACTCTGGGTGTTCATTACAAATGACTGCGGAATTGTCCATTGTTGCATCAAATAGCAATTGATTTAGGATTATGCCATGACCAAACTTGTGCGTCTGTATATGCAAGTATTGTAAAATTGAATATAGTCATGTTTATTATATAGACTGTGCTTTCTAGTTAAAACGAGCCACCCTGTATACATCAGTTAGTATTCGGTCTGTAAAAAATCGTGAAATACGTCGTTTTGTTTTTAAGGGGGCACATTTTATGTAAGAATCAACGCTGTGTAAACCACAGCCTCGTCACACCAACCCTTATGTCAAGTATTTCAAATAGAAAAGATAGAAGGTTTTTCAGTTTTGTATTGAACGCTGTCACTTTCTGTACTAAAAACCGTATACAATGACAGAAATATCTCAAACTATTTCTTTAATTTTTCATTTAATTCCAAACGAGAAGGTAAAATGAAAGAAAAAAATTTACTTTATCAAATGTTCTTACAGAGCACCATTAAATGAGCTTCTGTTTCCGATCTTACGGAAGAATATCAGTTACCCGATAATTTCTTCCAGCAAATTATCTAAGGTAGTTGGCTGCGTCTCATAAACTTTAGATTTTAACCTTCCCCCCTAGAAAAACTCCATTCGAGTTAAATCGGGGGATCGGGACCTCTCTTACCAAGAACTGCAATATTAATCCCCTCGTTGTTGACTATTCCTGAACGTTCATGTTTCCTGTTATTAATATTACCAGTTTCTATGAATTTACTTGACAATTCCAAACGTATGTATCGTATGTCTGCTTGCATGATTCTCATTGAAAACATGAGCAGAGGCTCGAGCTGATTTTCCATGTTCGTAATACAAACCAACTATTTCAATCGGCTCTTTAAGTGTATCTACCATTTTTAATACAACAAAAAAAAAATTATAACTGGAGTTCAAACAGGGCAGCTGACAATCAATATTTCACAATAATTTTGACAAACACATCAAAAGTTATTTATTTAGCAGTAACATAGCAATAAGATTGAAAACCATTTTTCGTAAACACAATATTACCTATGAAAATATAAACTTTCACCCTTCTTTCACCATTATTACACATATTAATAGCTATTTGTATTGCTACGGAGGAAAAGACACTTTACTCTAGTGTAATACATATAATTCTTTCCAACACCTTCATGAAAACTGTAAATAATAAATAAAAATGTGAATTTGGTAATTTAGCGTCGAATCTAGCTGTCAAGGAGTCAGATCAACAAACATTCAAAAACTTAGAAATTTTTGATTGGTCCACAATTTTTTCTTAAAAAAACGTTGCGTTCTGAAGAAAATGGCAGAGATTGAAGAAAATCATTCCTGAAGACATCATGGAAGAGACGAAAATATTGAATTTAAGTTTATTACCAGAAATATCACAACTACAGTATGAAAACGAATACGATCTCTTGTTATGTTGGATGAGGGAAAGAAAAGTTAAGAAGATAAGTGAAGAGGTAATTTTAGCCTATTTTCTGCAACTGTCAAAAAATTTCGATGTTCAACACTATGGTCAAAATGGTCCATACTTCGATCAACTGTTTTAATAAAAGAAGGTTTGGATATAAAATTTCCTAAATTAGTGGCATTTTTTTAAAAAAAGCTGGATACTAGCGGAAGAAAGCTGCTACTTTTACCAGAGAGGAAATTAATAATTTTATCATCGAAGCAGCGGATGACCAGTACTTAATGTCTAAGGTATTTCTCTATTTAGTATTAATATTTTTCACTATTAATTCGTTGTTATCGTTTAGGTGGCTTTAATTATTGCTATCTGTAGTGTCTTCCGGTGTGACGAATTGTGCCAAATGGCTGTTAAAGATGTTCAAGATAAGGGAGATATAGTAATAACCCTTCTAGATACAAAAACCAAAGTACAAAGAGTATTTATAATCACATATAGTAGTATTAAAGGCATTAACGTTCTTGAATTGATTAGAAGGTATGCCTCTCTGAGACCGACTAAAACGGACCATTCATGTTTCTTTATTTATTATGGTAAATCAAAATGTTCAGTGAAAGTGGTGGAAGAGAACACCATGTCAAAAATACCCCACAAAATTGCTAAATACTTGAAGTTACCCAATCCGGACCTTTATACAGTTTAAGAAGCACTTCTGCATCGCTACTAGTTGAAACCGGTGGAGACATACAGTGAAAAAAACATGGGGGCTGGCGACCGACAACGGTTGCAGAAAGTTATTTAGACCAATCTATTTCAAAGGAATGCCAAGTTGCTGGTTAAATTATTAATGGACCAATTTCTTCATCAACTATTATCAGATATTTCTTCAGAAACTTCGTCAGCGACACATGTCTCTTCCAACATTTCCTTCGGTTACAATACGAAGAATATCCCTGCTAATTTCACGAATCGAATTAGTTTTAATAATTTCATATTTAATTGTTTTCAAAGAAAAATCGTAATTTAGTTTATTTAAAATGTTAAATAAAAATTAATGTAAATTGAACACTTTAATAAGTTTAATAACTAGGCGACCGCTGATGATGATAGCGTAGCTGTTGAAACGCGTTCGGTGTTTTCTAATTTTGTGTGGTACGTGGGTGTATTTTGTTTGTTTAATAAATATAATAAGAAATAAAATTTTTTTAGCGAAATCCAATAGTAGAATATATTACAAGTGAGTGAAATAGGCCATTAAAAGAAAGTGAGATTTTTGACGTACGTGCTTATAATGGCATTTCACTCACGCGTGATATACGACGTCTTGTTCAACAGTTGCATTTTTTTTAACGAAAAACTTGAAGAGATTAAAAAAGTATTAAGAAGTCAAGCTGCCAGGTCTTGGTTGTCATGGTGGGTCGACCGGTTGCCATGAATACAATGTTGATGAAAAACGAATTTTCGATCATATTTTCATTTTTACTGGTATTTTTGAGATTACTTCCACCAAAATCTAAAGAAATTTGCGACAAGGAATATTTGTTATTCAAAGCATGGAAGACTGAAAATTCAGGGCAATCAAACTTGCAGGAAGTTTTCTTGGCGTATTTTTTACAAAAGGTTGGTTATCAAATCATTATTATTACGTGAATAAATTGCAATCTGTGGCACGTTATTTAGGCACGAAAATACGAGTCTTCGGATATGTGGGCACATTATTCAATGCTCAAATCTACGTTGGACGTCTATATAAATGAAGATATTAGCAAATATCATAAGTTGACGGCATTCTGGATATAAAGCCAAAAATCAACGGTTTTTTCAAAAGAAGAAATCAAGAAATTTCTTGTAGAGGCACCAGACGACAGCTTTTTATTGATAAAGGTAAGTGTTTTACTTATTCTAAAGTTGTTTTACTAAAGTATTGTTTTATATTTAGGTGGTTGCTGTTTTTGCTGTTTCTGGTGGGTGCAGATGTGCATCGAGCATATAGAAAAAATAAGGATATTCTACTAGTTCATCCCCCATTCACAAAAACTCGCAAGAAGCGGTCTTTTACGATTTTGAGTGATGGTTTTGGCATTAGCACTGTATTAGAACTGTATCCAAGATACCTAAGTTTGCGTGCGAAGACAACAACAACCAGCCGACTTTTTCTTAACTACCGACAAGGAAATGTACCGTTCAACCAGCAGGCATTAACACTTTCGGAAAAATGCCTACAAATATTGCCAGATTCCTGAAACTTAAAAATCCAGGAACTTATACCGGTCATTCGTTCCGCAGATCAGCAGCTACTTTATTAGCAGATTGTGGCGCAACCATCACTAATTTGAAGCGTTTTGGAGGTTGGAAAAGCGACAGAGTACCTGAAGGATATGTCGAAGATTCTCTTCAACAGAAAATCACAATTGGGAATAAAATTTTGAACGACAATAATGCTGACGCTAAAATTTTGAACCACAGTAATGTTGATGCTGCCTCTTCTAGTATTGCTTGTTTAACGCTTGCTGCTCTCGCTACTTCTTCTATTCTGGTTCTGAAGTAACAGTAACAGATATCTGTAAAATGATGTCTCAACAGGAAATTGATCCCCCTTGTGTTAGTTTTGCTAATGGAATACAATTCCATAATGTAACTTTTCGTTTTGCAATTAATATTAATAAATAGTTACCTAGTCCTTTAACCTTGTTTTTTATATTTAAATAACCTTCTATTAAAACAGCAACTGTTGGATAAAACGTAGTATATTATACGCCAGTGAAATAAGTCATTATAAGCACGTGAGAATTTGTGTTATTCGCGGAAGCGCTCGTGCGTAAAACCTCACTTGCTTATAATGGCTTACTTCACTCGCCATATAAAATTTAGTCAGTAGTTAATAAAATTTGATTTTAGTCACTGAAAACTAACGTATAAAACACGTGAAAAACTGCGACTGTTGGACAAGATATACTTATCTTTTTTGGGTTTTTTTAAATACTGTATTCGTGTACCAAGTTATACCATCTAAATGTTTTGATAACACTTACAGTGTAATATTATCTATTAAAATTATTAAGGATCTTGAAATAATTTTGTGAAATTTGAAAAATTGAAAATCAAAATTATCTAACTTAGGTTTTTATTTCGTTTAGTGTCATTCAATGGTTACCAGTTTGAACACTTGATAAACTGGATTTTCTATCTAGTTTTACCTTTTTGTTTGGAATTATAAATAGAAAATTAAAAAACTAACTTATTAATTTCTGGCATTGCTTGTTGTGTTTCGAGTCAAACATAAAGAATCGAGAGACCTTTCAAATAATAGACTACTTGCTACCGTTCTCATTTGAAATTTTGGACATGAGGGTTGTGCGAAGAGGGGGTGGTTGACACAAGATTGATTTTTACGTTCACCTGAAAACCAAAGTATTACACGGTTCTTTTACATTCCAATACCAACTGTGTAATCAAAACATTTTTTTTAAATAAGGGTATTGTTAGATTAACCTTAGAAAACTACTACTAAACTATATAAATTATTTAATTAAAAATTATTATTAATTTTATTAAATACACAAATGAAAAGTTTACCTCGAGTAGGATTTGAACCTACGACCTTACTTTGCTAGAGTACCGCGCTAACCAACTGCGCCATCAAGGTTCAAGCCCCAATCGATGTAAATTTTGTCTTTATGTATGTAGAACTGATGTAAATTCTACATATATTGAGAACATGCAACGCGTGCTAGAACTATTACCAAACTTACGAAAATATGTATATAATAAAAATGAAGCTAGAAACACACGGAATCGATTATGGTAATCAGAAAAGAATAGCGATTTATAACCTTGAATATTTATCAGATCACATTAAGGATTTACGTATGGACTCCATAATGATAGCAATATATATACATATATATATATATATATATATATATATATATATATATATATATATGTTATATATGTGTTGTGTGTGTGTGTGTGTG
Source organism: Vesta saturnalis (assembly GCA_036346205.1). Lineage (NCBI taxonomy): Eukaryota > Metazoa > Arthropoda > Insecta > Coleoptera > Lampyridae > Vesta > Vesta saturnalis. Next base: position 1,014,321 of record JARFJB010000145.1, on the reverse strand, counting down.
TGTGTGTGCGTGCGTGCGTGTGTGTGTGTGCGCGCGTGCGTGCGCTCGTGCGTGCGTTCGTGCGTGCGTGCGTGCGCGCACGCGCGTGCCAGCACGCGTGGGCGCGTGCGTGTCGCGTGCGTGCGTGCGTGCATGCGTGCGTGCGTGCCTGCGCGCGTGCGTGCGTGCGTGCGTGTGTGTGTATAATAACAAATGAAAAGAAAAATAATAAAACAATATAAAATTCCAAGTAGCAAACAAAAACACAAATACTTTACTACAAACTAAACTAACACCCTTTGGCGCGGAAGCTTCGGGCGGCTTCCTCCCAACCCACACGGGCATTCGGCTCCGATCACCTTATAGTAACTGACGAAAGTACTGTTAACGATTCACGTAAAAGTAATGCATTCATTCAGAGGCAAACCAATTCAGAAGAAAGCAGAAAATATTCCTGAATACGTCTCTGATCTATAGTAGCTCGAATAACAGGATTGAGTTTTTGTCTGGTAGAAATGCACAATGTTCTATCGCTCGTTCTAATATTTCAAATAGATAAGGGTATACGGGTCAACGATCTCATTCAGGAAATAAATTTAATGATTGCCCACGTTTTAGCAGTTTTCTACTAAAGCCATTTAATAAACTTTTAACGTATTTTGACAATATTTATTTAATTAACAGGTGATGTTCTAATTAATTTTTAGTAATTAACTGAAATAGAATGATGGGGTTCTTTCTATTCAGTTTTACGCTCTGTACGTGAGTAGGGTTCCTAATGATGTGATGGTGGATAGTGTTTTTAAACCGGGACTTCCGGATGCTCTCGTATTGAGTGCTTTAAAATCGGCGTTGGTTGGGATTACCTTGGTGGTAGCTATAAAATCCTGCTAGTGGTAGTGGGAGATTGAAATGTTGCCGGATAAATTTCTTGCCTCGGGACGAGCATACAAGGTGTTTGAACCATCAAGAATTGTTAGTTTATTGGAATATTTATATTTTTTAATAGCCGGGCTGGATAAAACCAATGTTTTATGTACTCTGGTACTAAATAATACTTGACATACGAATATTTACTTAATTTCCTATTTGCCGTACTGCGTAATATGATACAGGAGGGGCTCGCATTTTGCACTTTGGACCTGGCCTGGTGGACACCCTAGGTCCGGCAGAACTTAGATAGCAACGTCGACAGTGTAAAACTATAAGTAGATAACAACTTCGGGAATGAAGCTCCTGCTGTTTCGTACAGTAGAATTCAAAAAACGAGTCGAATAAGGATTCCGCACATAGTAGCGTATCTTGTGGTTACATAAAAATCTGTTGAAGACGAGGACGGTGTCCGTTAATGGCGTTAGGTCAGAGATTGGCTAATGTTTAGGTAGTGGGACTGGAGGGCACACTGAAGTAGAAAATTCTCAACATTGTCGTATCGACGGCGGTGGGGATAAAATTGATTATTTGAAATTCTGAAATTTGGGAAAAATTGATTAATTAACGAATTATTAATTAAAAAAAAAATTGGAAAGAGTTGCGGCTCTTTACAATATCAAGCTTCCATTCGCAATAAAATCTTCACTCCTACCAGCGTGCAATACTATAAAAATTTACCACTTGAAGGAGAATTAGAATTTTTTACACTGTTTTGCTGTATCTTACCAAGACTTTTTTTGTGATTCTTACGTTTCATCAAGGAATAAAACCAAGGCAATCACATAACTTTTTTTTTAATAATTGCGGACCTGAACAGGCTAATCTCAGCCTACCGTGCTAAAGCACTCAGCAACACTTAGGAGGATGGATACCGAGATACTGAATTGCCAAGGGATGCCTATGAAGGGCTACCTTAAAATTTTTCATATCACGAGTGTGAGGAAAGCAGGAACTAGGGAGATCATTCCAGAGTTTAGAAGCCGTGCAGAAAAATGTGGATTTCGACGGTTTGGTACGTGGAGATTTGTACTGCATACTATGGATGTTAACAAGTGAACCGAGTATTTATAACAAAGGTGGTTCGAGATGGTATCAAAAAAAAAATTCAGCAGCGCAATAGCCATTGTGATACCGATAATATAAAGGAAACACTGAAACGATTCTTATATGCTTAAGGGACTGTATATCAAAAGTTAAAGTCGGGTCATTTATAAGCCTAAACGCTCTTTTTTGAACAGGATCAACTAAATCGAGAACGTATTGGCGACTCAGAGATGCGAATTATGTTCCACATGGTAAAGTCCTGCTTATATCTGTACAAAAAGCCTATTTTACGAGCTGCTATTGTGGTACCTGACAGATGGTCAACCAATGATAGATTTGAAGATACAGTCATTCCCAACTAATAATAAGGTTTGAAAACCGGAGATCGGAGCTATTCATACTTACAACAGGCAATGATCGACCTTTTTTAGTGGACACAACGCAACACTGAACTTTATAAGCATTAAATTTAACTAGAACATTGCTTCCCCGTTCGAGAATGCCTTTAATGTCTTTATTGATTGAAATTGCCATTTCTGCTTTAGTGTCTTGATTTGAGATAGAAGGTATATTATAATTATGAGTAAACTGAGATGAACTACAATGAGGAGTGCTGTTCTCAGTAAAGCAATGGATCTGGTTAGTTGTTGAAGAAATAAGATCATTTATGTATATCAAAAATAGTGCAGGCGCTACAAACTTATCCCTTACAAACAAGCCCGCGTTATCGCTAACTTCTTTTGAAAAAAGCTATCAACTACCACACGTATTCGTCTTTTATCAAAGCATCTAAAAACCCAGTTGATTTAACCCAAACGAGGTGAGTTTGGAAAGTAAACACTTATGTCAAACTTGGTCAAATGCCTGTGATATATTTAGAGCGACTACAACTGTTTCACCAATTGTGTTGTTCCAAACCCGAGTCACATATGAAAGACGATCATCTGTTGAACGACTCTGCCTAAACCCATATAGGTGGTAACTAAAGAACTTGTTACTGTTGCAGTTGCTGATTGATGACTTTTTTTCGTGGTTTTAGAGAAAATTTCTCTGTAGTTCGACGGATCGGTCTTATTGCCTTTTTGGGAATAGGTTGAACATTTACTAACCTTCATGATGAAGGAAATTTCCTAGAAGTCATAAAGATCGAATAGAACTTAGATAGGACCGACAATACTTCGGGGGAACATTTTTTAAAGACAACAGCTGGAATACCGTTTGGGTCAGTTGCCTTAGTGAGGTCAAGCCTACTGATAATCGATTCCAGGGGCTTGTGCCGAAAATGAATTGTTTTCATTGCGTATGAAAAAGATTTCAATGGGGGCATATCTTTTCCAGAATCATTGAGACACGATCTTGATTCAAATAAATCCACAAGAACATTGGATTTGTCCACAGAGTCAATAACTATAGATCCGTTGAAAGATGTACGAAAGTTTTCATTGATCGCTTTAGCTAAAGTTCAAAATTTACAGCTGACGTAAAAATTTGCAGCTAGTTGATTGAATTTTTGTTGTTCAAATATCTTTTTGCATTAGTGATAACACTTTTGCAGGCATTTCTAGTACCAACGTAGTCTGCATGACTCTCGACTGTTTTGTTAGACTTCCATTTAATATAAGGTTTATTTTTCGAAGACAATGTATTATAACACAAGCCTTATTAAACCAAGGTTGGGACGTGAATGACCTATACAATTTTGTTTTTTGGGAATGTATAACTCCTTGCCCATGAGAATGACATCATAGACAGAAAGAGCAACGTCCGAAGAAGAGGACGATTTAAAACAATATTCACGCCATGGAAAGGTTGCTAAAAGGTCCCCTAAATTCAGCTGAGGAGTTAAGGATAGCAGAAGCTATTTTTGTTCGGTAATGGTCAGATAGACCAAGAGGGAAAAGAACTGACGTGTGATAAACAAGAGATTTCATGTAAGAAAGAGATCTAGATGTCCAGTATGGTTAGGGTTATCTGGGATTCTTGTGGGTTCAGAAATCATTTGTGTGAGATCACATGGAATAGCAAATATGTCTGCACCACGACCAGCAGGATTAGTAGTTGATGAAAATTGAAGCTAATTAGAGCTACGAACATTGAAATCTTTCACAACTAAGAAACTGAGACAGAAGGTAGTGAATATTCAAACTAAGGTAATCAAGGAAGTCTTGAAAGTTACTGCCATCAGGAGACAGAATGTTGAAACCAAATCACGTCGAAATTTTATTCTCCAAAGGAGCAAGCAAGCAATGTTGTCCTTGACATAAGCACATACGCCTCCTTTATATCGAAAGTAAGAGTGAAGGTTGTATTGGGAATACTGCAAGTAGGGTGAATCGAACCTTTCAGAGGAGACTTGTGTTTCAAAAAGAAACAAAATGTCAGGTTGTATTTGATGAAGGTGTTGGTAAACAGCATTAAGATTAGACCTCATACCGCGGATGAGTAATTTGTTAAAACTTGTACATTTTCGGCCAAAACGATGGATTTTTCGCAAAATGCTCGTCGATTACGATTTTTTTTTTTTTAAACCAGTACGTAATCATTTCCTTCACAAAATACTTCCAATAAACTATATTTCGTATTGCATTTTGTAGGCCCTCCTTTGGTGTTACTTCAACATTACTCAACAGTAAAAATTATCTTTCTCGACAAAAATATACGTATACATTAAATATCAGCCCTTGCTATTGTGCGTTTAAAAGTTTTCCGGACGTGTTCAACTGTGCAAAGAAAAAATTTGTTCACGCTGTATATACATACATTAAGATCTTATTTAAAAAGCTATTACCGTAAGAACTTAAAGCAGACACATATAATTTGTGTTAAAACAGACAATATTTATATTGTAGCATATACAGGATTATCCAAATTAAGTGCTCACTATTGGTAACTTTGTTATTAGTAAAAATAAGAAGTTGTTTAAGCTAGAAAACTATTAGCATTTTTTATGCTCTTTAAGACCAAAGAATGCAAAAAATAGTCGAGCATTGTGTTTTTGAGTTTTTAAGTGCAGTAATATTTTTTTAAATGGAAGCCTCTGTACATTATTATCCTTCATGTTAGAACAAAAGGTTCATAATGGTTTTTGTCATAAAATCAAAAATAACCTCGATGATATAGTTTCAAAATATTAAAACTAGGTATTCTGTATTAAAATAAATACAGTATTAAAGTAATACACACGTAGTAAGATGAGGGCCTTGAAGAATCATGGATACTTACCTAACACTTTCTGTCAAATAGTGTCACACATTGGCGTGTTTGTGAAATATTCGCTCGTGGTTTTATTGTTTATATGTTTATAAGTTTCATTGTTAGTTATTGTTTTGGAAAAAAAAGGTGTGCTCACATGATTAGATATTGTCAAGGACTGTAATTTGAGTTATGGCACTGTTCATACAATTAAAAAAAAATGCAAATATGCTCCATGTAAGTCCCGACCAATTCAAACGCTTTTGGAAGGGGTAGCAGAGAAAAGACTTTTTTTGCCATTGGTACCTTAACTTCTGCCTTTAAAATGAAAATTACTTTCAATATATTTTATAGACCGATGAATCAAGTTTTTCAAATTCTGGCATGTATAACAAGAAAACCACCATTACTGGCCGAGGAAAAACCTTTTGTTAGAACAACAAGTTCGTTTCGGTTTTAACGTTTGGTGTGATTTAATTGGTTCACTGGTTGTTGGTCCCCTCTTTTATGATCGCTCCCTAACTGGTGAAATAAATGTGGAATTTATGAAGGAAATTGTGGATAGGTTCGTAGATTTATCATTCTTAAGTACTATTTAATAATCAATGGATAGGAACAAATGGCCGATTCAGTGGCCTCCCCGGTCACCAGACCAAACATCACTCGATTTCTTCTTGTGGCGTTATTTAAAAAACGAAATTTATAAGCAAAAGTAAACACCGACCAAATTTACACTTAGAGAAGAACTAAACCAGATAGATGGAAAGGTCCTGTTAAAGACAGTTCGAACAGTTGAAAAACGTGCACGAAAATGTATTGAAGAACGGAGTGGTACTTTTTAGCATCTTCTCAGATAATGTAAATTGGCAAACCGTCAGCTCGAGGATATTATGTCATTGCCCGAACCCTCCCTAATCTTAGGGAACTCGCACAGCCCACAATGGGGTTCAAACAAACGCGACCTCAAAGGGCGAGAAATAGAAAATCATTTTAGATCAAAAAGAACAATTTTTTACTCCAACGTATTTCAATGGAAAGTCTAACGAGTTTACGGCTATAGATTTAAGGTTATTAACTGCGCGTATTGCACCTTTCTTGACTGGAATCCTATAGAATACCTACATAGTAGTGATCCTTCTCCCATCCTAATAAGCTTACCTTTAATAACTCCACAATTCAGCGACCTTTTGGTGAATTTAAAAAACGCTAAGTGGAACAAGTGTAGAAAAGAAGTTACACCCATCAGCAGACAAATAGATTAACGAACTAGTAGAAAGCTGTAACAAAAACATTGCAAACGCTGCAAAGCTCACGATACCCTCATAACAAACACAGGTTAATCGAACGCGAGTCCCTTGGTGAAACGGATAAATTGCTGAAACAATAAAAAGCAGAAGAATGACACATCTAGACGACTAATCAGAACTGCCCATCTTGGCAAAAGTACGTATCGGGACTAAAAACTGACACGCCACCTAAAAGATTTGGAACAAAATTCGTGCCATTTCTGGTAAAAATAATTACTCATCTCAACCAAAATTAATTAAAAGTTAATAAGACATCATAGTAGATCCATTTGAAATGGAAGAAAACTTCGTCTGCCGTTATGAAAAAAATACAGTACACAAAACTACAATCAAACGTTCGTATCCACCATAAATGAAAGGAAAATACCTTTAACCTTTGGCCAGCATGACATCGAATCCTATAACGCCTATATTACCACGGAAGAGTTAAAACACGAGATCCAAAATTTAAAAAAAAACATCTAATGAAGCCATCAAAACAAGAGCCTTGGAGATCTATTAATTATTTACAACAGAATATGAGAAGGAAAGAATATCCTAATCTCTGGAAACTCGCCATAATAATCCCAATTCAAAAACAAAATAAAGACCCTTTAAATCCAAAAAGTCACCCGTCCAATATCATTATTATGCTGCGTACGACAACTCATTGAAGAAATCATTAATATCAGACTAGTTGAACTCATTGAAAAGAACAACTGGCTGCTAAAACACCAAATCGTGTCTAGACAAAAAACTTCGACCAATGATAACTTAGTGATGCTAACACAAAACATACAACAAAACTTTACCAAAAGATAACATCTTCCTACAATTTTCTTTGTCTTAGAGAAAGCATTCGACACGTTCTGGCGATACGCATTGCTACAAAAGATACATGAATAGGGACTAAAAGGAAACATGGTGTTTTTCACAAAAAACTTTACAAGACACTTCCAAGTCACTGGAATACGCTCTTGAAAACGGCATACCTCATGTGCTGCAGCACATTTTTAACATAGCAATAAACATCACCCGAAATCTACATCCATCTGTCGGACGTAGCATATACACAGACGGTATTGCAATTTACCACGCATGTAAAAAAGGATACACATCAAACATCATACAATAAAGCGCAGTAAACTCAATAGTAGAACAAGCTAAAAACTGCGGGTTCCGAACATCAGCCACAAAAACCGTTTGTATGCACTTTGGCAAGCTCCGAACTCGACATCACGAACCAAACATGACACTAAATAATTACAAAATAGAGTGCCTACAAAAATATAATTTTTTGGGAATAACATTAAGCACTTCTTTACTATGGTTAAATCATATTGAACAAAAGTAGGAAAGTAATAAACATAATGAAATGTTTAGCAAACTGCAAATGGGGTGCTGATTGAGAGATACTACTACGCATATACAAAACCTTGATAGTTTCAAGGCTTGATTACGGCTGTACCTCATTTATGTCGGCACGCAAACCACGTCTCAGCAAACTAAATTCAATACAGAATTTAGCGTTAAGATACGCGGTTGGCCCTACATGTAGAAGTCGGAATCCTACCACTACATTACCGCACAATGTGGTTACTCTTAAAGTAGGGTAAACTACATAGTTATTGGACATGACACAGTTATTGGACATTCTAGGTCTAAATCCTCAAAACAAGACTTTCAATGGTTGAAATACAACCATCGACCGTTAGATGACAAGACCATCTCATGTTTTCGTCATACAGACAGGCGCACGTGATTCCAATCTGATCTCATAGTGCTGTGTTAGTATTAAAAGTGCACATGGTAAATAGGTAAGTATTCTTTACTATTTTTTTTAGAATATATAATTGTTAAAAACGTGTAGGTAGTCCTTTGTTGTCTCGTATTTGTGGGTTTCGCAATAGGTATAGGGACACAATTGTATAATAAACTGTTTACAGTATATTTATCACTTGATTGTAATACTTTAATCTAAACGCGTGTCCAATAACTGCACCTAAAAATTGGATTAATTTCTGTATTGGACAAGTGTCCAATAACTGTAAATAATTTAATACCGCAAATTGTATTGCATTTACGCAGGCATAATTCATCAAGTCTACTGTAGGTTTTATGTTACTTTTAGGTTAACATTAACAGTTATTGGAGATGTGTCCAATAACTAAAATCATAGTCTCATATAACTGTGTTTTAATTATAGTTAATAAAAATGCCTTAACTAAACGGAAATTGAAAATGCCGTTCGCGATGACCTGAATAACTAAGAATCATATAGATCAGCTGCGCGCAAATATGAATTACCTAAGACTACCATCGAATTTAGAATTAAACATCCATAACATAAGAGTTCTTGTGGTACTTCTCCCATTCTCACTGAAGATGAAGAGACGACAATAGTAAAGTAAGCAATACCTATGTTATTCTATCTAGATAGTTACCTATCATTTTATTATTTTTAACTGTTATTTATTTTTTAGTTGGATAACAGAAATGGCACGTGAGGGAGAATACCAAACCACCTGAAGGCTAGTGTGCAAAAATTCTTAAATGATAATCCTTGACAGAATTCATTTAATAATAATCGACCTGGAAACGAATGGGTCAAAGTATAAATAAAAACAATGTTTAATTCGGTAATAAATCGCATCTTAATTACACTCTAAGCACTTTATGCAATGAATTACAAATAGAACTATTTGCGCTCTACCCCATTACCTCATGAATATTACAGCCATGTGATGTAGCAGTTTTTCGCCCACTTAAAGTGGCGTGGCGCCGAACAGTTAGACTATGGGATGAAGAACATCCTGGAGAAGTCCTTAACAAAGTCAGTTTTGCACCTGTTCTGAAAAAACCTCTTAAATCAAGTATTAAACCGGAAACACTAGTTAATAGATTTAGAGTTTGTGACCTATGCTCATTTAACCCAAACGCAATTGACTGTTCAAAGTGTTTGTGGGAAAATACGACACAAAACAACGCTGAGGAAGACCTTTTATTGGCGAATCCAGTAATGAATTATGAAACGTTTGCCAAAATTGTACGTGAGCAAAAAATAACCTAATTCATAATGTTAAATGAGCAGATTCCGGACGATTTTTTTTCTCTTTTTAAACTTTGGAAACATTTTAATAAACAACGTAAAAACACTAGCCAAGAAGAAATTATTAATGCAAATCAAGGTCAAGATGAAATTCATTATGATCCACCTGAGAGATCAGCCTTACCTCCGCTACCACGGACACAGTCCGTAAACATAATCTCAGTTGATGTTTTGATTCCCGCACCAACAGAAAAGGAACTATCAATTATATATACGACTGACGATATTTCAACAAAAACAACTATAGATATTTCTATAAATCAGACTGAAGGTATTTCAACAACAACGACTGAAGAGATTTCGATCAGACTGAGGACGTTGGAACAAAAATGACTGAAGCTTTTTCGGCAAATTCCACAATATATTTCGACAAAAGGTTTACAATCATGCAATAAGCTTCGTAGTTCATCTCAGTCTACTCATAGTGATAATCCACCTTCTATGTCAAATCAAGAAATTAAAGCTGAAACGATAAATTCAATCAACAAAAACATTCAACGTATTCTCGAATGGGGAAGCAATAATCTATTTAAATTTAATGCTAACAAAACTCAGTGTTGCCTTGTGTCCGCCAAAAAAGATCGATCATTTCCTGTTGTAAGTATGAATGGCTCAGTTCAGAAGTTTTCAGACTCTATTACTCTGTTGGGTATGACTTCAAATATCTTATGGGTTGACATCTTTTGTCGGCTACCAAAACAGCTGCTCGTAAAATAGGCTTTTTGTACAGATCTAAGCAGTACTTTACCACTCGACAACTCGTTGTGCTGTATAAGGCCCAAATTCGGCCTCATCTGGAATATAATTCTCACCTTTGGGTTAGTTCTTCGCAATACGCTCTCGATATCGTGGATCGTATTCAAAAGAGAGCGATTAGGCTTGTAAATGACCCGTCCTTAACTTCTCATATACAGTCCCTTGAGCATACAAGGATGGTTTCAGTTATTTATTTGTATTATCGTTATTACAACGGCTATTGTGCTGCTGAATTATATTCTTTGATACCATCTCGGGCTATCTTTGCGAGAAACACTCGGTTCGCTCATTCACATCATCAGTATGCAGTACAAATCTCCACTTGTCGTACCAAACGGGCGCAATCTACATTTTTCTACACGGCTTCCAAACTCTGGAATGATCTCCCTAGTTCCTGCTTTCCTCTCGCTTATGATATGAGAAAATTTAAGGTAGCTGTTCATAGGCATCTATTGGCAATTCATTATCCCTCTATCCATCCTCCTAAGTGTCCCTGAGTGCTTTAGCACGGTAGGCCAAATTTAGCCTGTTCAGGTCCACAATCATAAAAAAAAAAACAACTGGTTCATCGTTATTCGGGCAATACTTGACAACTCCAGAAAGTCCCAAGAGAAAAGGAAAGAGAAATATAGAACGAATTCCATTTCAATAACATCAAAAAAATTTAAAAAAATGTTCCAATTAAAAGACAAAGAAGAAAAAGAAAAACAGGAGAGAAAACGAAAGCGAGAAGAAAAAGTAAATGGTGCGAAAGAAGCAGCTATTAAAAAGACATCTCAAGTAAAGAAGAAGCGCCAAGAAAATAAAAAAAAACGTTTTGTATGTAAGAATAATATCCTATCAGGAAATAATGGAATTCAATGTGATACTTTTAAATATTTTTTTGATGAACATTGCATACCAAAGAAGCACAAGCATTTTATTGTCGATAAAGAGCATCCAGATGAGATTTTCCTTTGTCATGTATGCTTCAACGAAGCTACTGATAGTGATGTTTCTAGAGAATCCGAAATTAGGTTAGATTCTGACGTGGACGTTGATGAACTTTACAGTGATTACACGACTTACGTAACTGAAAATAAGTGATGTTTTGTCTTATAGAAGGAAAAGAAAAGTTCCTCGGAAAGAAATTGTAAATAACCAATTTACAGATATCCAAAGACATAAAAATCTTAACTGTCCAATAACTGTATGCTGAACCCTACACTTCAAAATTATATATGAACCAGACGCATATCAACCACAACATAATCACCAAATGCTAAGAACTAAATATACAAACAAACGAACTAAACAACATAAACGAAATCAAAATTAAAATAGAAAATAAATGGCAAAGCGACTGGACATAGAAAATAGAACATTAAAGCAACATCAACCAATAGCAAACGAACGTAGAAAAGTACTACAAATAACTAGAAAAGGAAGTGTAATGCTAACCAGCTTACGGATAGGCCACACTTAGCTGACACACCTATACCTATCAACAAACTCACCTGCACCCAGTTGCCAACACTGTTGCGCCAGAATAATGTTAGAACACAATTTTCAACGAATGTCACAGATGGAGTAAAGATAGGAGTCATAGCAAGATAACAGACCCATTACGAAAGGAGGTATTCTCAGATCCAACCAAATTAAAACAATTATTTGATTTCTTAAGAACCACAAAACTCTACACAGAAATATAATCGCATAATCAACAAAAACAATCACCTTAGACATACACACCAAATGACCCTAGAAGTCGAGGCCGAAAAACAAAATATATGATTTTATTTTGTACTAATTGTGTAATATAAGACGATATGTTACAAGAGATTTTTAGATCATTTATCCCATGAGAAAAATCCTTATAGGCTTTTTTATTCAAAATTTACAAGATGCTCTGTTGTTTTTTGTATTATTTAGTCTTAAAGAGCGTAAAAAATGGTGCTAGTTTGCTAATTTAAATAACTTTCTATATTTACTAATTACAAAGTTACCAATGGCGGACACTAATATGCATAAGCCTGTATAACATGAAAATAGCAATATTCTAGGGGAATATGATTTAGGAGTCGTTTTTGCAAATTCATCAAGAATAACATAATTTAATATCAATTTTACTATTGGGGGCTGTCAGGCATCTCACCGCCACTGCCCCCCCCCCCTCCTAAATTCAACACTGCATTCATTACTAAGTTATTTGACGTATCTGCTAAAGTAAAGTGTAAAAGCAGTATGTGTTTTAAACATAATTCTTTAAAATAGAAGTTTTCAAAGTTTGTAAAAGCAAAGAAAATAACAAGATAAAGGAACGTTCCTGGGAAATTTAAAGGTTTTCCCTTAAATGTACACGTTTCACAACTCTTTAAAATATAAAACCAAACTTTTTGTTTCTGAAAGATAAATGTTTTATATCACCTTATTCTAAAATTAAGTTTGCGTCTTTTCCCAATCTCGAATGTATTTAAATTACATGAGGAAACCTTACTTAATGTAACGTAATAGAATTTGAAACGTAATTATTTGTTAAATTTTAGTCGTATAATGCTAGAGTTCCATTATGCTTTTAAGATTCTTAGCACAAAGCTATTTATAAACTAAATTCGACATTAACGTAAAGTGCTAAGTAAATTAAATGTACACGAACGTCGTAAGAACATCTTGGAAACCTACCTCAGCACTGTGAATACTTTTCCATGTAAGTTCGCGGTTCTCTCATGTTTTTTTCGGTTACGATATGTCACGCAACGGTTATAGATTTATCATGTAGCTTTCCATTCTCGTGATTTTAATTGAAGGGCGTTAGGGAAACAAAAATTTGATGAATGTGCATTTTCTGTTGAAGCTTCATGGTATTTTCTAAATACATGGAATACTAAAGCTCTTTTAGATTCTACACAGAAAATTTTTGACATTTTGTTGATAAGCGTTCTAGAAAAGTAAAAAAAGTTATAAAATTATAAATATTCTCTTTTCTTTAGAGTAACAGAGAAATAAGCATTTAGGCGTAATTATTTTCGTTCATAATATGTCTGGCCCCTGTGAATAAGCAAATAAGTCATCAAATTTGCACAAACTAGATATTCACATATCATTGTAGTATATATTCCCTTTTCTTGTGAATATGCAATTAAGTCGAGTATCTATCATATTACTTAAACTGTCACCATGTGATATTTCGAATATAACGAAAATGTATGACTTTTACATGATAAGATAATTCTGTATTATAAGTGTTTTGTAACTGTGCTTTCATACTGGTTGAGTTGATTGGCCTATTTCCACAGTTTTTGTTTGAGCGCGATGTTTCGGAAGCGGACTGTGCTTTCATCATCAGGTTTAGTCTTGAGAAAGACTGTTTTTGCACTTGAGTCGAATTCATATATTATGATGATATTATGATATTTTTCCCAAGCACACTCAAATTCGAACTTGGTACCTTTCACCTACAAGTCTCACAGCTTTATCGCTCAGCCACTGAGTAATCCAATATATATTTCCCAGTCCTTTGCCACTATCTGTATGTTATCCTATTGGATGAGGTGGTCTTAGTTGAAGGCATATTCGGCGATTCCTGATTTTTCTGTTTCGCCCTTACAGACGCTGTTCTTATGTTCCTGAGCCCTCACTTTGAGTGGTCTACTGCTCCTCTCCTATGTATAATCTGCCGCATTGGGATGGTAGGTTTTATACATAATTTTTGGAATTCAGATATTCATTTTATGGTTTGGATTTGGTTACTATTCCCCTGAGCGTTCTGGACGATTTTAAGGCAATGCTTATCTTGTATTTGCTGCCTATCCTTCGTCTTGCATCTATGGTATTATCGCTGTATATTTAGATTCTTTTTTTCCGGTTATCCTTTCCCTGTTTAAGTTAGGTGTTATACCGGGTTAACCATTCCCTTAGAGTGTTTTAGCGATATCTTATTTTTCTTTGTTTTAAGCATATTCTTTTCGCTCTATCGTACAAGCATTTGCCACGCCTAACTTCACGCTTTTGTGGTGATTGGAGTTGCAGTGTAAGTCCCTCTCCATGTGGGTAGGTTTCCTGTATACACTTATCGTGAAAGTGTTGTTATTCTTGTGTTTTTGTCTTTATCCCAACTCCAATTCCATTGTGAATTTTATGGAGGGTGGGCGGCTATTTTGATGATCCAGGAATTGATCTAGCTTATGCTTGTCGTGTTGCCAAACTACGAAAGTATCGTCCACATATCTAAGCTACATCCTTGGGTTTTCCGTGAATTCGGACATCGCTAGATTAGAGAGGTTAGGTTTAGTTCGCCAAGATGAATGTTACACCGATCTAACCTTACTTCCGTATTCTTCGGCTCCTTCAGGATACAGTTCATAGCTGTTTCTTCAACCGCGGTTATTAAATCAAGAAACAGCTATGAAATTAGATCCTGAAGAAGCCGAAGAGTACAGAAGTAAGGTTAGATAAGAGTTAGATTCATCTAGGCGAACTAAACCTAACCTCTCTAGCCTAAAAAGGAGAGAAGTCATTTCCCATCGATTACATTTCTCCCGCCATACAAGGGACACGCGACTGTGGTCATGGATATGGACACTTACAACTGGAAGTCCCAAGAACTACTGGAAGTGAGCGACTACAAAGAAATTCCAAAAAACCCCACACCGTCAGTCGAAACCTGGATATAACTGACGCTGGCAAAATATAATGGGGAGTTCTCCCATTACCAGAGAACTAGATTTACCCTACATTACCGCAAACCCCCACATCTATACGGGCGATAAAAGATCCATAAGGAAGAGATAACTATGAGACCAAGTGTGATCTCGAGAAATTCACCTTGTCACCCATTAGCATACTATATGCTCGGAATCACCACACCCTTATCGGAAAAAACCGGTTATATGGTCAACAATGCACAGCACTTCGTAGAAATCATCAGAAACTTCCAACTAAGTCACGACATGGTGAGCCTATTTATAAATGTGCCCACCGATAAGACACTATCATAAGGGACATGCCGGAAAAGGATGAAACGTTAGACGAACGCTCGCAACTCACGGTAAACACAATAATGGAACATCTGACAATATTCGTTAGAACTACATATTTCCAGGTAGAAGACAAATTCTACCCACAAGAGTTTGGAATGGCGTATATATATATATATATATATATATATATATATATATATATATATATATATATATATATATATATATATACAATGCAATAAATGGGTTATGAAAATCAAATTTCACTCACATGTGTTACTGTATTTTTACAAAGATGTTTTCATTTGGCTGGTTCCATATTTGAATATTGTACGTAGACTTCTTCCCATGTGTAGCCGATGATACTGCTTTGCTGTTCACAATGGTGCTGTATAAATTTCCTTAATTCATCCACATCCAATTTGTTGATGAACGACCTTTCTCCGTGGTAAATGTGATGTAACGTGGTATTGCTTATATATTTTCCATTAAGCACTTTATTTTAAATCGTATATTTAGACGTTGGTTTAAATGTTACAAAATGTTTCGATATTAAATTTATATTCTATTTTCACATATATTTTAATTAATTTTACTTTTATTTTAGATCCCGTTATGGAATTTAGTTTATTAACACTATGCGTCGCTTTCAAAGAAAATAAACATCAAATCCAAATAACTGAATAATTTTACTAACATGAAGAAAAAAAAAACACATCAACCGATATTTGAACACGAATTCAAATCGAAACAATTTTATTATAATCGACAATTTTATCGGTAACCTAATTGTTAAATTTAGTTATAGGTTAAAACAATTGTTTCTGAGGTCTCGACATTTTATTGATCGCGTTTCAAAAATCCGATAATATAAACGTAACTTGTAACTTACATGTTAACACCAACACTATTAACACTTTGACTTCAAAAAATCTCAAAATGCAAGAGCAAGAGAGTGAGAAATCAGGAGCAATTCCTTTTATACATTTCTCTTAGCTACCAAAATTTTAACTTTTTCTGTACCATACACACAAAGGATCCAAGCATCTGACTGGTCTAAACAAAATTATAACTTAACTAAAATACAAATTATGCTATAACTTTCTTAATATAAGTCGGATTTACTTTTGAAAACAGATTCGGAATCAGGCAAAATTCCGCATAAAAACATACCTCACAAGCCCTATTTTGCTTCAAAGGTTTTCAATTTGACAATTTATAACCTAATTTTCATATATCTAAGAAATTCTATATTTTACACCTAAACTAATTACATATTCGTAATCTACATGAAAAACTGTATCAGAACACATTTATTTCAAACCATATAACTTAATTTTAGCAGAAATTCCTTTTTCATATTATAATTTTAGATAGTTAATCCCACTTTTCTAATTTTAGGTTCATATACTGTGTACATTGTAAATTTCTTTATGAAAACGAGGGAAACCTTCTATTAATTGTTTTATTTGCAAAATTCTTAAAATTAATACTTAACCTAATTTATTACAATTTTACTCTAACTTGCATTTAAAACGTCCAAATCACTTGAAATGTTACTTTATGAAGTTTTATAACTGTCTTTAACATTAGCACTATTTACTTTCACTCTATAGTCTAACACTTTGTCAATTCAGAAATCCACATTGTTTAACACATTTATGTAGATTTTATACACAAAATGTAATTTCATTTAAAATGTCCCATTGTAGACATGTAGTTCATGTTATAGGTAATGTTTATAACGCACTACCACTACTCCTGCACTTTTTGTACACGTTGTCTGTGAATTATAACAATACAGTCTTCGTATCGTAACCCTTTATACAGTTCTTGCATTGTAACTAAATCTATACATGTTCTACATATTATTATTAACCTACTTCATGTGAATAATATCTGTAAGGTTTCTAAATTGCTTAAATAATTTGAATAAACTGTAAATTTACTGAAATATGTTCTACGAAACAAATCGTAGTCACAAATATCAATCGTTCTGACCTTTCTTACATGCTACTGGTATAGCTAATTGCTTTTATGAATAAACAAACTTGTGCAAATTCCACAAACGCCTCTTAAATGTTTGGAAAAGTTGTATAACTACTTTCAACTCACATACAATTAAATACTTTACCTGTAAACGCTATGTTCTCTTTTAAAAACTAAACCGACACTCACGCCACCGTTTAATCTAAGAGTTCGAAATCAAGGCCCTTCTATTCTACATCTCTTCCTCTTTATAGGTACTCACGTCCATCTTGCCAACGTCATCAAAAATCTATTTACTAAATTAAAATCAAGCACTCTCTAAGGGTTTAACTGTCACGTACCTTTGTAGAGCACAATATTTGAAACTAGTCCAACGCAAATGCCGGCCCAACCATTTTAAAATTTTCAAGATAAAGTTGATAACTAAGGCAAGGATGTTAGGCTCTTATAAACTTTAAAATAGGATACATAAATAGGCCATTTAAAGTTATGGTTTAGGCACTTTAGACAACGATGTAATTAAGTAATTCAATTCGGTAAGTATACAAAATTTATTCAAACTTGGCATTAGCACAACATACTATATATTTTCAAAGTTCCCGTTAGAAAATAAAGTTCTCTTGTCAGTAAGAATATTTTTAAATAGGAAAAGACCGTTCTACATCACATGAAGTTATTGTAGCATATTTATATAGAGTTCATTCCGTTTTGCTTTCAATTCTATCCTTTCATCTCTACACAACAGTTCGTTTATTTGTGAAATTGTTTCAAACCCTGGATTTTTGCTAGTACCAGCTGCAATTTATCAAATGCGAGCTTTGCAACTCTTCTTTCACTTATTCTAAGTGCAGGTTGTACAACGTAAATAATTTTTAAAGATTGATTTAAAATCATTCCACTAGTCTCTAAGCCTTTAATATAAGTAATTAGAACTTTAAAATTTGTTTTAATATAACACAAATCCCTTTTAAAGTTATCGCACACTTCCAGTTTAAATGTTTTTGTTATACTTCTGGAACTGGCAAATTTACAAGTGTTTATCTTTAAGGTTTTTTAAGTTTTCCTTGTGGCATGGGCCGCTCTGGTGTAGCTCAATGTGGCATTTTTGATACAGGTAATCTTCAACAAATAAAATTAATTCAGTCTGTTTACCTCTAATGCGTTTTTGAGATTCATTTACCACTTTCGAACATGCCAAAAACGCTATTTCCAATTTCATTCATTATCTAAAACACGTCCTTATAATCAAGGACTGTGATCCAGACTTTAACTTTTGCCTCAAATTAGTTCTTCCTTTTAGAATTTTAACTTTCTTCTTCGAACGTCTAGTAAAACCGCACGAAAACTGAAGAACACAACCACTAGTGACAAGAACGAAGATTCTGAGGTTAGGTTATGTTTCTGGCTGTGGCAAGATTGCGTGCTACATTTATATTAATATTGATACTCACTGAAAATCGACAGTTTAATTTACGATGCGAAGAAATTAATTGTAAAGACTAGTTCAGGCTTTTAAACAAAATAAAATCTTAAGTACTTAATAAATGCAGTTTAGGTAGTATATTTAGTATTTTAGGCACCTTTTTCCATTAATGTCTGATTTAGGCATTTAGGCAATTATAAAGTTGTGTCAGATGGCGTAATTTTTGTTATACAAATTTAATTTGCGTTTTTATTTATCGGCCGGAATTAAGAACAAAAATTAAATTGCCTTGGAATCCTTGCCTAGTGATAACTCTCTGAAATATCCGGATTGTACATGCATATTCATCCAACATAACCTTCAAACTAAATTCCACTTTTTAGAAAAGTGCAAAATACGTACAAAATCTCTTTCCACAAAGTTCAGTGAATTTAATATACCCTTGAATCACACGTAAAATTTTCCATTGTGAAATCTTAACTAGCATATCAGTAGAATATACATACATATTCTTCTTACTCTTTAACACAAAATCAACATAACATTAATTTACTCACGCTACCCAGTCATGGTAATTTTGAACCTAGGTCCCTTAAAATATAAAATCCACACATTGGTACACATTATTGTCTCAACAGATGTTTTACTGCAATTTTAGTTCTATGCCAATTTAGTTCTATCAGAACACAATCCTTTACGCAACACCTAAATGTCCTTTCACATAATATTCATCGCTTTCCTGCAGGATTCATGCGCACATCGAGATACGTGACTCACACGCGTATCATCCGCAGTACGGAACTTCTTCAACCAATTGATGATACTAATGATAACAATCCCATTTCGGCCATCACCGATAAGACGACGACATGATGCGGAATCGCACTAATATATGTTGACCTCAGCATTCCACATCATGATATGTGTCCATTCACAGTCGACATCACAGACCCTTCTATTTTTATTGTACGCGAACGAACCGCTCTGGTGAGCACAGTGACATGATTAAATGTATTCCATTACTTTATTTCCATTTTATTTATTATATGTTATATTTCGATATTTGTTATGCTGCAGTAGTAATAACATAACCATAACCGGTAATTATTCGGTAATTATTCCGTAATAATTGACATTGACATATTTAATACCTGCTTGTGACAGTTCAGGGTTCCCTGGTTTAATGGAAATGAACGTGTTATTGTGAAAATGTGAATTTTAACCATTATTACACGTACTTAAAATACTTAGCTTTTTAGGTTCTTTTAATGGTGTATGTTTGTGTTTATCTAAACGTTTCGATAACATTTACAGTTATCTTGGTGAGTAGTAATATAACCTTTCAGAATTGTTTGAGATGTTAAAACAAATTTATGAAATTTGAAAATGTGCATAAGCCTGCCATTAATATAACAAATCCTTAACAAAATCAAATGTTAATAAACTGCCTTGAGATGATATACCAGAACACCCTCTAGCAGTTTGATAAACGTATCAACTGTGGAATATAATTTCAGTAAGAACTAACTAGAACATTAATAAGTTAAATATTGTTAAACTGCCTTGAAAATGACAAATTAGAACACCTTCTAACTATCGAAAGCTGAGAGTAAAAATATAATCAAAAACAAATTTAATCAAATTATGATGTAAGTGTAAAGTTGTGATACACTTTAATTTGAAATTGATAAATGCATTCACAAATACAAACTTGACAACAATTAAAATAATACCATAAAATCTAACAAAGAAATAGCTTTGTTAATAAATGTAAGCGTTATTTTACTGTGAAAACAATGTAGTACGTTTTACATAACTTTAATTTTAATTTTGACGTATCTCTTGTGTAAGTACCTTACAATTGCGGAAATATATAAATATTTACAATCGCTATACGTTTAAATGGCAATTACAACAGCCTTTGTCATACTGACATCAGCTATAATTGGTATTAAGACATGTAAAATGTAACTATACTCTGTCCAAACCTCCAAATTCAGTACGGGTTCTTATGGAGTAACTCTCTTTTATTAGTTTTAGTCCTCTTCCAAATAACGGTATCCTTGTTCTTCATGGCGATGGTGTCAAACGTAAAATGTAATTTAATAACCAATTAATATCAACTCCGTGTATTGTCTAATTTATGGCTTGCTTCTTCTACGATATTTATCGAATTAAGCTAACTCCATTTATTACAAGTGGTTCTTTTCAGAAATCCTACACCTCATTCATGCGTCTTATAAGGTAATGATTAATTTACTATAATTGTATAGCTGAGGTTATTTTGTAAAATTTTGTATCGTGTGGAGATGGAAGCTGAATGTGGGTCCTGCAAACATAAGACGACATAGTGGAAAACACTTCAGCCACAAGGAGAAATGCCTCATTAAGAATGTACTTAATTATTTTTGGCCACAATGAACGTTAGTGCAGCTGTTACAGAAGCCAGCAAAGCTTTATGTTGCACAGAGCGTAGTATCTATGCTATCAAAAGGAGACCAAACCGGAGCAGTAGCTAGTACGAAAAAATGCATGAAATGAAAAGGTACACAACTGAATGATCGTCTTCATGTATATGACCAGAATATATAGTCAACTATTCGACGTCAAGTGCAATTTTTCATTGAAAACGTTCCACCAATGATAGTATCCTTTCTTCCATTAATGGTGATGATGATCTACCAAATTTTAAACGCAGTACACTATTCAACCTCTTGAACGATATGGGTCTTGAGTCTCAAAAGATGCG
The DNA here is from genome assembly GCA_036346205.1 of Vesta saturnalis. NCBI lineage: Eukaryota > Metazoa > Arthropoda > Insecta > Coleoptera > Lampyridae > Vesta > Vesta saturnalis. Next base: position 992,903 of record JARFJB010000145.1, on the reverse strand, counting down.
ACGTAAGAGTATTCTTGTTGAACGTGATGACATTATAAGATGGAGGCATAAATACTTAAGATGCATCAGAAAGTTCCGAGAAGAAGGTACTTAGCCTTTGTATTCGATCTCTAACTACATGTTTATAAAATAATGTCGTCTTTCGCATAATTTACGATATTCACTTTTTAGGTAAATATATTATCTACACCGATGAACCTTGGGTTAACGTGGGGAACACAGTTAGTAAAGCATGATGTAACATCACTATTGGTGCTAGGCAGGTATTCCTTCAAGGACTTAGTATAGGTTTAAAATCACCAAGTGGTCTTGGACCCCGATTTGCCTTAGTTCATGCTGGTGGCGATAATGGTTTTATTCTTGGTGCGGAGCTTACTTTCCTATGTAAAATAATGCAGCCGATGTGCACAATAAATGGATGCAGACACTTTCGAGAAGTGGTTTATCAACCAACTCATTCCAAATATACCACCAAATTCAAATATGGTTATTGACAATGCTTCTTATCACAGCAAGAAGGTAGAGAAGATTCCAATAATAGAATGGCGAAAAGAAGAGATTGTAGATTAGCTTAGTAAGAAAGACATGCACATTGAAGATAACATGTTGAAGCGAGTCCTATTGGCTACTGTAGCACCTGTGAGGCATATATATGACAAGAATAAACTTGATGTTATGGCACAAGAAAGAGGTCATGAGGCTCTTCCTTTGCCTCCTTACCACTGCGAATTAAACCCAATAGAAATGGCGTGGGCACAAGTTCAAACATTGTATTAAAATGAATAGCAAGACATATAAACTTAAACACATAGACACATGGAGGAATTGATAAAACTTGGTTACGAAAAAGTGACAATTGAAAACTGGAAACATTATATTAGTGATGTAAAGATCGTTGAAGGTAAGATGTGGGTAGCTGATAACCTTCAAGATGATATTGCAGAGTTTATCATAAACGTTACAGAATCATTATCCGAAGACCTAAAAATCGATTCGAGCGATTAAACTGTACTGAAAAACAAAAAAAATTACTAAAATTAAATCAAAATAAAATGTTTTACAGTCTCGTTATTTAATAGCCGCACTTCCTATGTTATATTACAATCCCATGTACAGGGTAATCTAACCCATCATATTGCCATGTAATGTACATTACATACGCCTACTTCGCTTTTCTAAAAGATACAGTTCAAAGATTCGATTTGTATAGATTAATGGTAGTCTTTTTCGTTATATTTACAAGTACATTGCAGATTTATCGAAACTTGTTTGCATTACAAATATTTTCATTAATTGTGAGGTTAGAAATTGTGTCTCTCGTACCGTAGATATAGTATTATTATAACCGTAATACGGTATTATAGGTGAAGTAATGTATTGGTATAATAAGTTTGGCACTGTTTTTCCGAAAGCCTCATACTGAATTTGGAGGTTTGGACTCGCTACAGTATGATTATCCCATTCAATCTTAACTGTACATAATAAACGTGAAATATTTCATTTTCATAATTCATAGTGTCGTTTTGGGAATAACGTTCTTATCTTTGCTTTTCAGAAGTTAAAAACAAACAACTTTTTATCATAAGTACAGATAGGCGTATAAATCAACTAGTGGTAATTATATCAGTAAGGATTACATTTCTTGCATTTTTATCTCCCAAACCAAACGTATTGTTACAGCATTTAATATCCCGACAACAATTTTACATTTACTTTTACGAACTTAATGAAGCCGTTTAACTTAAAGAAAACACCTATAACTTTTCACGTATATTTACACAGAGTTAAAACAATTTTGAAGTATTATCTTTTACCCGAAACAAAATATATAATATAATGTACTTTACATTGTTCAGTTTCCTTGACACGTGTTCGTCGAATACGTTTCTCTAACATATAATTCAATTTTATGCCTATGGTTTCGTAATAACTTTACTACTCGAGTAAAAAGAATGTGAAATTGTGTAAGTTTGACGTGTCTGTTATTATAACGTAAACATGTCAAATCTAACAGATTTATATACTTATTTTACTGCAGTCGTTATTTCTATTGTTTGGAAAGCTAAAATTGTGGTAATGCAGTATTGGCGGTAATTTGTAGAAAATTATATTATGTTATTTCTTACTGTTAATATTACTTTTGTTTAAGTTTTCTGTAGCTAAAATTACTAGCTATGCCTATCTTCAGTGGTTTTTGATAATAATGGACATAGATGATGAAGTTCAAGGCACCAGCCCCATCTATTCTGAGTGCTCAAAATGTATGGAATAATGGGTTCTGCAGTCGTATTACAAAACTTTCAAGACAAAAGTTGTTTGACGAAATAATGCGCACATTGTGCATATCAGAGAAAATATTTTGGTTGTCAATCTTGAGATATGACGTCATCGGCAGTTTTTTTTTAAATCGTAACCCCATATCCAACAAGAAAATTTTTGAAAAAAAATTATTGAAGGTTGAAAAACATAAATTTTATTACCAACAAAAACAGATAAAAAAACAAAACTCAAATCAAGTAGGTAACATTCAGACAAGTGTCAATCTATATTTAGTATTCTAGTTCTTGTACAAAACCCATTAAATTTCTATGTATTTGTGAAAGTAGTACTAGCGCAATACTATGGTACATTTAGCAGAAACGCAGAGAATCCATTTTTGAATAATGATCGGTTATGGAGACCGTAACAGGACACAGCAAGAAGTCTGTGAATCTCTTAAAGAAGGTTATCCAAATCTAGCACCTATTACTCAATCGGTGGTCAAAAAAATGGTAAAGAGATTTAGGGAAACAGGTCATGTCAAGGATCTTCCAAAATCTGATCCACCAAACGTGACACCAAACGAAGATATAAAATTAGAGGTATTATTAGAGATCAAAGAAAATCCATAAACTTCAACTCGTCAGCTAGCTCTAAACCACGAATTAGGTAAAAGTTCCATACATAATAAAAGGGCAAAAACTGCACCCATATCAATCTATTGTAATTCCTGAATTGTCAGAAGATGACTATGATCGACGTGTGGAATTTTGTGAGCTTATGATGAACGCATCAATAACCATCCAAACTTCCACGACAACATACTCTTTTCGGACGAAGCCACATTTTATTTAAATGGAAAGGTCCCCATTCGATGATCCAACAGCATGCCAAAGAACCACAAAAAATTAATGCATGTAAGAGTTTGCCGTGATCGCATTATTAGTCATTTTTTTATAAATTACAATTTAACTGCCAAGCGGTATTTACAATTATTACAAGAGCAAATTATTCCAGCTTGTCAAGCACAATCTTCAAATGTTGATCTGTGGTTTCAACCACAGATGGGGCATCACTCCACTACTCTCTAAATGTGCAGAGATATTTAAATGAAGTCTTTCCGAATCGTTGGGTAGTTAAACGAGGGACTGTCGATTGGCCACCACGATCTTCGGATCTCACAGCGTAAATTTTTTTTCTTATGGATCATTTAAAATCTAAGGCTTACAGAAACAGGCCTGATCATCTGGAAGCACTACCACAAAGAGTAATCGACAAAGCACAATTATTACCGGCTAATTCATTAAGAAATTTTATTCGTGGCACCCGTGACAGATTTTGAGCATTTCTTGCGTTAAAAACGAAATGTTTTTGTCAGAGATTTCAATTTTACTTAGTTACCTGCATGACTGATGACTTTCAAAAATTTTCCTGTGTAAGACATCAAAGTTTTGATAGTCATTTTGACAATTGTATGAGGAATAAAAGCGTGTAACAAAATTTAAAATACTGCCGATGAGGTCATATCTTAAAATTGACAACCAAAATATTTTTTCTGACATGTGCACAATATGAGCATTATTTCGTCAAACAATTTTGGACTTGAAACTGTTATAATAAAATGTACGGTTACGCCTGCAGAACCATTATTCCATACGTTTTGGACACCCTGTATATTAATGTTTTATGCTTTTTCTATGCATGAGTGTAATTCCACAGTCCTGTGGTATAATAACTTTAGCCCTATACTCTAGTCACGTTTCTTTACGCTACATATGGTGATAACATTATACAAATTGTTATTTTTATCGAAAAGTTTAAATAGAACATGTGGTGATGGGAGATTTAAATAACAACCTCTCCTGAATGTAATTGTTATGGCCATTTTCATATTCTTCACATTATTATTACAGTTGTTGGATTTATTAAATCCAACTTGTTGGTACAAGCTCTCAAATTATATATTTTTAAATTTTGTATTTTTCTAATAATTAATTTTGGTTAAAAACGATATTCACCTTGAGAACTGCATGAAGCCATAGCAGGCTTTGAATTTGACAAAAAGCAAAAAAAAAAACACAAATTGTTTGTCAATTTAGTTATTCAATTGTGTTATGTATATACGTGTGTTAATATTTTCTTGACGAAAAGTGCACTAATAAATATGATTTTTATTTTTATTTTGGGGGAGTGTTAGAACTGCTGTTTATTAGCTAACAGGATTCATAAGACAAGGTATCTAACCTTACAATACATAAACCGGGTCTCTCAGGCCCGGAGAGATTTTAGTTACTCATAATTTGCTTAAAATAATTACAATCAGCTTGAGCATACGGATATGCTCTAAACATGTCTTCATTCAGGATACACTTAATTCAAAAAACATTCAAGTGTATTTAGAAATCGAAAAATAAATCTTTTCCATTAGTACTCCGTATTTATATAAACTGGGCCTCCGAAGCCCGTGTAAAAAGTAGTTCTTATAAAACCAGTTCCAAGGCTGATAGTTATTAAAATTTGTCTAACTCTGCAGAGCGGAATTGTACGTATCTGTGCGAGTTGAAAGCTACATTACTGCTGGATGTATAAAAGTAGGCGCAGTTAATTCTCATTCAGTTGTAATAAAAGTTGCATTGGGTGAACTTGTGAAACACATATGATAATGGCGTCAAAAAGGAATGTGAAAAGCGTGAGATTTGGTGACCGTGATGATCTACCTTCTCAAGAAAGTGATGTGTCAGAAGCAATAAATGATGACATAGAAGACACAAATTTCCAACTGGTTTCTGACGAGTATTGTAGACCCAGTTCTGATGATATTATGATAATTCAGAGGATGATGTTGACGGTATAAGTAATTCTTTAACGAGTGATTACATTGCTCCAAGTGGTTTGGATTGCAGTGTGGAACTTCCAACAAAAATACAATTCAACCACACAACATTATTCGGCGTGTAACAGGACTAATAAGAAAACATATGGTTGCAACACCAAACGCAGCGCTTCAGTTATTTGCAACTCCAGTTATTGTACAAAAAATTGTGAACTGTACTAATTTAGAGGCGAGATTTGTTTACGGAGCAAAAGAAAAACCGCGAAGAAACTGTTAATGAATTTATTGCATTCTGTTGGTTACTTATTCATGCAGGAGTTGCCAGAAGCTGGGATGTTCCTGCGAAAGAACCATTTTGTAGTGAAATTGCCAATCCTATATACCCAGCTACAATGTCCATATTTCGCGACGACAAGAGAATCCGGAATGTGCGTTTTGTAAACCGATAAGTTAACAGTGGTGTCCTGCGTTTGCAATTTATTCATTCAGCAATCCAAAACTATTAATCAACAACTAGTTGGGTTCAGAGGTAGATGCAGATTCGTTCAATATATGCCAAGTAAACCGGCAGAATATGGACTTAAAATATTTTGGATGTGTTAATCTGAGTCTGGTTATGCTTTGGATGGTTTAGTTTATGTTGGTTGCCAGCCCAGAGAACCATCACATAAAAACCTGGGCTGGAAGTAGTACAAACTCTTGTGCGTGGCTTTCATTTTTCTGGTCTCAATCTCACGATAGACAACTTCTTCGCAAGTGTTCCGCAAGCAATTTATCTGCTGAATCAAAATATTACTGTTGTGGGTACAGAACGTCAGAATAAGCATAACATTCCGAAAGAAATCAAAGCCTCAAAAGATTGTGTAGCCTGCTCTTCATTGTTTTGCTTCCGAAATAACGTAAGAGGCAAAGTAAACGATGGCCCGTGACATTTTTCTTCAGCGTTATTGATGTTGCAGCACTCAACGCATGTATAGTCTTTACGAAGAAACATCCAAACTACAACATAAAAGTGACTCACAAACGCAGATTGTTTTTGAAAGATTTATCTCTGGAACTAGTGATACCACATATGCACAGAAGATCTAACCCTAACCTAAGCAGATTTATTGATATCTCTGGTCCGCCAGCCACTCAAACAAGTGCAACAATTAAGAGATGATCGGTGTGCTCCGCAAATATTGATCGTAAAAGCACAATGATATGTATAAGTTGAAAAAATAATATCTGTAATGAGCATAGTATTAGAATGTGCACTAAATGCTATTCTAATCCCTAAAAACAATAATGTTCACTTTAATATTTAATCTCACGTTTCTAATGTATATGTATTGATAAACAAAGTTTTACTTCAATAACTTTGTTTCTATTCGGACTATACGTGATTTTATATAACGGGTGCCAAAGGCCCGGATTGTGTAAATGCCGATATTTTATTGGTTAAGTATCCTAGGGCTAAATAATGGAACATACCATACACAGCAATCACTTGTTAGTCTTTTGGAACCTTTTGAACGAACTGGAAACGTTACATATGAAGAACACGAAAGAACTAAAACCGTAATAAATGAAGAGTTGAAATTCCTAGTACTAGCAATCGTGAAATAAGCAATAACATGGAAATCCGTCAAACATCTGTTCAAACGATTATCAAGAATCATAAGTTCCGTCGTAACCATATCCAGTTTCACACGGAACTCTCTAATGAAGATTATAGTAGAAGAGAAATATTTTGCTAATGAATACAGAAACAGATAGGTGAACATGTTCCACTTCTACAAAAACTAATGCTTTATGATAAAGCCATCTTTCACAAGAACGTCACTGCAAACAAACACAATTTCTATTATTATGCAGGCTATAATCTATATCGTTTTCTAATAACAAATAGCCAGAATAAGTGGTTACTTAATTTAAAGGGCAGCAATTTTGAATGAATACCTGATTGGCCTGTTCATTTTGAAAATCACTTCAATGGAGACATAATTTTCTAAAGAACAAACTATTTGGACCTTTGCAAATCGTGTCGTCCAGAAAACTTGGTTTCAGTAAGGCGAAGATTATTCTCATTTTGCCAGAAACGCTGACTGGTTAAATCAACATATTCCTGGGATAAGAGACGTGGCGGTGTGGTTAATTGGCCTGTTTGATCGCTAGACCTTGCACCCCTCGAATTTTATTTATAGGTAATTGTTTACCAGGAAACTCCGACAACAAGGAAAATATCAAAACACGAATACGCAACGTGTTTGCCTCGATTACAACAGTAATGCCACGAAAAGTTAAAAAATATTTTAGGAAACGTGTTTAGGAAGGCATGGATCTTTTGGCCTAACTAGGGAAAGACTATACAATGTAAGCTCACCAAATACCGTATCGCTGGAGAGCTCTTGCAAAGGGCTATTCAATCATTGTATAATACACAGGGTGCTCCATTTAAAATTTTGGAGACAAATAATAATTCGCATAATGTTATAAAACAATGTAAATTTATGTTGCCACGCTTTTAATGAGCCACTCTGCATAATATTATTTTAAAATATGCATGTGGTGCTTCCCAACACCATTTGGATCTAATTTTTGTTTCCATGTTCTCAAGTAAAGCTGTCATCTTACATCCATTTTATACACTCCTTGGGGATGTGACTCATTCCGTGACTCATGAGTGTTAATTAGAGTTAGCACCAAACTTTGCCCCAAATCTATGACGATTCACCAACTTGGTCGAGGACGCGGAAAAATGAACTTTCTCGAAACATAAGGGCTAGATTCTGTTTTGAAAAGCCCATTATTGTAAAGGTAAAGTAAGGTAAAGTTTAATTGTAACTTAAATGTTAGGGTATAGATTGCAATATAGTTAATTAATGAAATTCAATTTATAACTACAAACTACAAACCTATTGAAAGCTTTAAATACTATCGTTTGAACAAATTTGGAAACATTTAAACAGTTTTTTTAATTTTAATTGAACTGATGTTATAAGGTGGTAGGCATATATACTCCATGCCAGCCGAGGAGGTACCACCACCCTTACCATGGGCTCCTTAATATTGGGTCTCCGATTTTCTGAGCTCGGTAAGGGCTGCCGGTTACCTTTTCCTTCATCTTTAATCTATTCTCATCCTTATTCTTCCTTCTCGCCCTCACTGTCTTTCTATCGGATTAAAAGTCCCAAATTAAAAAATAAGATGGCTGTAGTTTCTAGGGTAATAAATTCCGGACGTAAAATCCTGCCCCATTCGGATGTCCAGGAGGGCAGGGCCCAAGCGACCTCGGTCATCAAAGTATCAACTTTCTGCAACATCCGCGGTATCAGGTCTAATCTTAATGCTATTCACCAACATCTTGAACAATTACAACCTGATGTTTTGTTTCTATCTGAAACACAAGTCTCCTCTAAAGCTCCGACTTGCAATTTCCTCAAACCACATTCACTCTAACTTTCGATATAAAGGAGGCGTATGTGCTACATCAAGGACAGAATTGCTTCAAGAGGGTTTCTTCCTTAGAAAATAAAAATTTTGACGTGATTTGGTTTAAATATTCTGGTCCTAATTTTGTGAAATTCTACTGTTGTAATTATAGGTCTCCTAATGACAGTAACTTTCAAGCAAGACTTCTTCGATTACCTTAGTATGAAAGTTGACTATCTTCTGTCTCAGTTTCTATCTTGCAATATCTCAATTGTAGGCGATTTCAATGTTCATAACTCTAACTGGCTTCAGTTTTCATCTACTACAAATCCTGCTGGTCATAGTGCAGAAACATTTGCTATTTCATGTGATCTCACACAAATGATTTCTAAACCCCCAAGAATCCCTGATAACCCTAACCATACCCCACATCTTCTAGATCTCTTTCTTACATCAAACCCTCTTGTTTATAAAACTTCCGTTCTTTCGCCTTTAGATCTTTCCGACCATTGTCTAATAGAAATCATGTCTACTATACCTAATTCCACTGTTGTTCGCAAAACCGATAGAACCTTGTGGTGTTTTAAGTCAGCTCTATGGAGTAATTTACGGGATTCCTTTGCAACCTTTCTATGGCGTGAATATTGCTTTAAGTCGTCCTCTTCATCGGACATCGCTCTTTCAGTATCTAAAGTCATCCTCATGGGAAGGGAGTTATACATTCCCGTACAGTTCCGTATAGGTCGTTCACGTTCCCAGCCTGGTTCAATAAGGCTTGTGCTAATGCAATATCTTTAAAAAATAAATATTACATTAAATGGAAATCTAATAAATCTATCGACAGTCATGTAGAATACGTTGGTGCTAGAAATATTTGCAAAAGTGTCATCACTAAAACTAAAAAGTTGTTCGAACAACGAAAATGCAATGAACTAGCTACATCTCCTTTAGGCAGTCGTAAATTTTGGACTTTAGCTAAAGCCATTAGTAAAAACTTTCGAACATCTTCATTTCCCCCTGACATCTATTGACGGATCGGTAGTTGCTGATTCTGTAGACAAAGCCAACGTTTTGTGGATTTGTTTGCATCAAACTCGTGTCTCAATGATTCTGGAAAAGATGTGCCCCTAGTGAACTCTTCTTCATACGCTATGAAACCAATTCATTTTCGATACAAGCTCTTGGAATCGATCATCAGTAGGCTTGATCTCAATAAGGCGACTGGCCCAAACGGTATCCCAGCTATTGTCTTAAATAAATGTTCCCCCGAACTAGTACCAGTCCTATCTAAGCTATATACGATCTCTATGTCTTCTGGGGAATTCCCTTCATCATGGAAGTTATCAAATGTTCAACCTATTCCAAAAAAAGGCGATAAGATCCCTCAAACTACCAACCAATTGCCATCACTTCCATTTTATCTAAAATCATGGAAAAAGCCATCAATCAGCAACTGCTCACGTTCCTTGAAACTAACAAACTCCTTAGTGACCACCAATATGGGTTTAGGCATAACAGGTGATCTTTCATATGTGACCCAAGTTTGGAACAATACAGTAGAGCAGTCCGGTGAAACAGTAGTAGTCGCTTTAGATATCTCAAAGGCATTTGACCAAGGCTGGCACAAGTGGTTACTTGCCAAACTCGCCTCGTTTGGGTTAAGTGATACGCTAATCAACTGGGTTTCTAGTTTCCTTGATAAAAGACGTATACGTGTCGTAGTTGATGGATTTTTTTCAAAAGAAGTTAGCATTAACGCGGGCGTACCACAGGGATCCGTTATAGCGCCTACACTTTTTCTGCTGTACATAAATGACCTTATTTCTTCAACAACTAACCCCATCCATTGCTTTGCTGACGATAGCACTCTTCACTGTAGTTCATCTCAGTCTACTCATAGTGATAATCCACATTCTATGTCAAATCAAGAAATTAAAGCTGAAATGGCAAATTCAATCAAAAAGACATTCAACGTATTCTCGAATGGGGAAGCAATAATCTAGTTAAATTTGATGCTAACAAAACTCAGTGTTGCCTTGTGTCCGCCAAAAAAGATCGATCATTTCCTGTTGTAAGTATGAATGGCTCAGTTCTTAAGTTTTCAGACTCTATTACTCTGTTGGGTATGACTGTATCTTCAAATCTCTCATGGGTTGACCATCTTCTATCAGCTACCAAAACAGCTGCTCGTAAAATAGGCTTTTGTACAGATCTAAGCAGTACTTTGCCTCTCGACAACTCCTTCTGTTGTATAAGGCCCAAATTCGGCCTCATCTGGAATATAATTCTCACCTCTGGCTTACTGCTCCCCAATACGCTCCCGATATCGTTGATCGTATTCAAAAGAGAGCGATTAGGCTCATAAATGACCCGTCCTTAACTACTCACATACAGTCCCTTGAGCACAGAAGGATGGTTTCAGTTCTTTCTTTGTATTATCGTTATTACAACGGCTATTGTGCTGTGAATTACATTCTTTGATACCATCTCGGCTATCTTTGCGAGAAACACTCGGTTCGCTCATTCACATTATCAGTATGCAGTACAAATCTCCACTTGTCGTACCAAACGGGCGCAATCCACATTTTTTTACACGGCTTCTAAACTCTGGAATGATCTCCCTAGTTCCTGCTTTCCTCTCACTTATGATATGAGAAAATTTAAGATAGCTGTTCATAGGCATCTATTGGAAATTCATTATCTCTCTATCCATCCTCCTAACTGATCCTGAGTGCTTTAGCACGATAGGCCAATTTTAGCCTGTTCAGGTCCACAATCATAAAAAAAAAAACGTGCCAATTTTAACTATCATTAGCGTAATGCAAGTTTTGAATTTGTGTTGTTATTTGTAAATATATTTACATTACTTCGGTATATTTAAGCATCTTTTTACTTTTAATAGTCAAATTTTGATTTTCTCCTTAGTGTATATAATTACGAATATCCGTGTATATATTTTTCTCGCCTATAGTAGATATTTAGCCACATCAATTTTGTTTTATGCACAACGCGATCTTAAATCATTTCCGTTCCGTCTATCTTGCGGCGTGCATGTATCGTGACTTCCCTGGATAAGGTATGCAATTGCAGTTAATTACATTTTTATAGTAGTTTATTATATTTAATAGGGAAAATCCTGCCTTGAGTTGAGAAATTTCGTATCGTTTGTAATTGATAATATATGGAGAAAGCTTGGTCGATGACGTGCGAGATTAAAAAAATGACGTGCATGATGATGCAATTCCGTTGTCTTGAAGGAAAGCTTGGTTTAGATATACCTTTTGTTTTTGAGTTATTAACTATGAAAAGAGGTAATGGAACGCTGGATTTTACTTACGCATGCTGTAGTACGCCTGCTTTAGTAGCCACAACATATGTGCTGCTTGCCCATGTTCTAGCATACGTTACGTTTACCTGTAAATTATTGGAAAGAGCTGGAAGTTATATTATCTTATGTGGTGTTTTGTCTTGTCGCATCATCAAGAAATAAAGCTATCGAACGCAATCCATTTCAATATAATATATTACCCTTATTTTGAGTATTTAACAAGTAAGTGTTTATCCTTCTTAGTGCAAATTGCGTTTTTATTAAGTGGACATATTAGATGAATTGGTTTACGAACATTAAAGTCAAGCTGGTGTAATATTGTTTGGAAGTTTTAATACGGTTGTATTGAAAAAAAAACACAACGAAAATAATTATGCAAACCGTGGTTCTAGGAAGATCTCTCCTTCAGATGTGATTAAGGCAGCATGAGCAGCTAGGCGTTTATTACGTTTTTAACTAAAAAGAATTAAATATAATTACACAAATCCAATCCTAGACAGATATCTACCACTTAGGCTAAATAATTCGTTCGAATAAAATAAACAGTGTATCACAGAACTATAAAGCAGCCCAAAAAGGTATGTAAGTCACATAATATTGACACAATGAATGATTACATGTATAAAACAGAAACCCCGAAATTTAGTGATAATCACAACGATTTCCAAAGGTCACTAAACTACATCCAAAATTCAGCGGCCGAAGGCCCTATCCCTTACAGATGTATTACCACATAATAGATTCCCCGTTATTATCAATCTTTATAGATCACATTAAAGCCTAAGTTCATACACATAAAGCAGTAAGCCCAAAAAGGAATATCAACAATACAACTAAACTAGCATATATTGCAAGTCTCGCACGGATCACCTTGTACAAAGATGTGTAGTTATAGAAGTATAGTTCAAATGTAATGACAGCAAATTCAGAGGTATAATATGCAAAATTGGACAGCTGTTTGCGATACAGTTAGTATTCTTAAGAATGGTTAACTCTCGATATCACAACCGAAGCTGATTAGGAAATTCCAATGTGAGCACCTTGCGTGAGTAGTGTACTGAATATTTTTTGTTAATTAAAATTTTTTTTACTACATGAGTCACTAAGCCAAGCAGAAGAAAACCATCTTTTAGTTATATTGAGTGCTCGTAAGCAACTGAAATAAAATCTCCAATTTGCAGTACATAGAAATAATATCTAGAGGTGAGTAATACCCACTGCGATTATGGTTGTCGTAAATTGATTTGCTCCAGGACTCCGTCACGTAATAAACAAAATAGAACTCACCAGTAAGTTGGTAGTGTCCGGAATATCCAAATGTCTTACGTGATTTAATCTCGGTGTTTTAGGTAACAATCGAGTCAAGAACGATGAAGACCCCTTGAATCATCTGCGGAGTAGGGTTATCGTAAGCTACCGTTTCTCGCTTTAGTGATGCGTGCTGAGGAAAGCTACTGCCAGCATATTACTGAAACCCAGTTTTGAAAAGTATTCAAGTACAGGTGAAAAATCGATTACAGCATAAAAGATAGAAGGAACGGAGAAAAGAAGAACTTAAATAAATCAACGTCGTAGTTAGGAGGCTAGCAGTAGTGGTGGAAACTTTAAATATATAAGGTAATAACCTGAAGGGTATATTAACATTATGGTGACTTAACTCCTGAAGAGAAAAAAGGTTCTGTAAGTTATAGTATTAAGTAAATGTTTGAAATTAAAAACTAGCCTAAACTGAGATGTAACTTACGGTTTTAACATTGTAAAATTACAAAAAAATTCCTAACACGTAGTTTCCTTAAACGCTAACCAGACAAAGTGGCATTTTTTAAAAGAAAGAGGAGATCACGACACCTGTTCTAAATTTTTCTTTTCCACCAACTGTAACATTAACCTTTATCATTAAAACTTGGTGCAAATCTCGATTATTATTTGACGCAGTGTTGCCACGTCCAACTTTTATTATTAGAAATAGGTTAAGAGCAAAACTGCAGAAGTAGCGTAATAACTTTTGATTAAGAAAAAAATAACTAAAGTTGGCTGAAAAAATAAATAACCGGCACGGCCTTTTATGTCAATTTTTTCCAATTTATAATAAATGTAAATAACTTGTAACAAATTGTAACGAATCTTTTACGTTCTTGGTTCATTTAGTTGTAAAATATAAGAAAAAGGGTTTTTGATAATTAATGCTTTATAAGTTGTGGTAGGTAACTTAATTTGCATTTTGGTGTAACTTAAGTTGCATATTTTCTTAAAGGTTTACACTTCCATATCGTGGAATTAAATTTCTACACATATTCTCGCGCAACGCGTCATCACCTGATAGAATGGGCGTCTTTTTTAGCATTTCTTGATATACGCTGTTTTGATCAGGCAGCCATGTTTGGTTTCCATCTAAATTTTGTGAAAAGTGCCATTGATTTAATGGTAAGACACCTTAACTCGTATTATATTAAAATCTGAAACATTTGCTTTTTGCAGGCACTTTGGTTTACACTTTGATTTACTTTTATTGTACACTTGTACTTATACGTTGCTATCTCTGGATGATTTCATGTTATGATTGCATGTTGCATTTAATTCAGATCTAAATTTAGATCACCCCTTTTTATTTGAACCTTCAAGAGAATGCAATAAATTTTGGATTAGTCAAATTTGTAATACGTAATTTCAACTTTGGTATACTTTACAACGTAAAAAAATGAAAATACGATACGTTGATACGAAGATTACATCATATTTGGTTTGCATTTCCGCATTATTTATAATACCAGAGGCTCTCAAAAAGTTGTACAAAATTTTTAAAACAGGTATTTATACTGTAATGATTTCTTAGTATAAGGGTATTTTTAATATTTATTTTAAATAATACCAAATTTAAATGCTTAATAAACATGGTTTGTATACTTTCTATATTGACATTGTGGTGAATTTTGTATTGTATCCTCGGTTTAGTTATTCCGAGCATAATCAAAAAATAACTTGGCGTCCGAGATCATTTTTTTATTGTTACCAAGAAGTTACTATATTGACGTTAAGCGAAAATAACTAAGCAGAAATTTGTGGTAATTAAGCAAATCAATATGAACCGGCCTGCTTTAATCTACCTTCTGAGTCAACGTCATTATCTTTTAGTGAATGCTATGTATCTATAGTTATTTTAACAATTGGTATTGAGAACGTTTAAAACACTCATTTACACCATTTTTTAAATTTTACACATATTATATATATATATATATATATATATATATATATATATATATATATATATATATATATATATATATATATTATATATATATATATATATATATATATATATATATATATATATATATATATATATATATATATATATATATATATATATATACCATAAACATATTATTATTATACCTGGCGCTTTATAAACCATATTTACTAAATATATACCCAAACAAACAAAATATAAAAAAGCCATCCCAACCTCCCTCTATGTTTTTACAATTTTATACTTTATTATTAAATAAACACAGATGCTGTGTACTGCTTCTATCAGAAATTATTAAATAAAATAGAGATAGTATACGGAATACTAGGTCCTGAAATAAAATGATACAACAACCTGGATTACGGCAGGTTGAACCATGTGAACACCCCTTAGTGAGCAAATGGAGTACCATCAGCGTACGCCATTCACCCATTTCTTCCTTTACACTTTTAAATCCCTAGGTCAGAAAAAGTATAAAAAATTAAGAGAATTAAATGTAAAGTACTATCTTTACAGGAATGTTAGGTTAGGGCTATGAGCCTGGAGGCATAAGTGGTCTAAGTTTTCAGATCCACTGAATGAATAGCCCTATATATATATATATATATATATATATATATATATATATATATATATATATATATATTAATATAATACTTCATCTATGGAAACCAGAGGTTTAGAAAAATCGAAGGAACACCGATGGGTTCACCACTATCTCCAGTTCCAGGTAATTTATTTCTGAACGATTTAAAATAATGAGAAATGCGGTAAGTCACCAACACAAGTTATGGTTAAGGCATGTGGACGACATCTTTATAATCTGGACATACGTACGAGAATAATTGGATTGATTTCTGCAACATCTAAATGGAGTTCACGAAAGGATAAAGTTTATAATAGAAATATAAGATAATGGAACAACGCCATTTTTGGATGTATCCTCCAACAGTGAGAATAACTAGAATTCACAGTTTATAGAAAATCCACACACACCAACCGATACCTGAATGTTCAGTCCCATGACTATCTAGCATATACAGGCCGTGATCAAAACACCACTTGCGAGATCCGTGAAGGAAGAAACGGATTCACCGAAAAACATATCCAAATAGCGGACCAGTTGAAGAAGAAAAATAGGAGGAACAAACGAACCGAGCGCTCTTGACCTACATAAAAGGAGCAACAGGTCGGATTAGCAGAATTCTAGAAAACGCAACATCAATACAATATTTATTACGCATAAAAACATTGGAGCCATACTCCCTAACCTAAAAATCAACATCGAGCTAACAGACCAAGGCATATACAAAATTCCATGTGAAGACTGTGACCGATCGTACATAGGTCAAACAAACAGATGAATCAATGCTAGCACATCGATCAGTAACCAGGAAAAGCATCACAACCTCATCTTTAACGCAACGTACTCAATCCACATCACGCAATATCAACTTTGATTAGACCAGAAGGATAGCATCAGCCGAACATCTAACTAAAGGAATAATAAGCGAAGCTTTAGAAATCGAAAAATCTCCAAATAACCTTAAAACCCCGACGACGCGAAAGATTGCCTAATGCATGGGAGTTGGTACCTAACGTCATACAATACACCTCTTATGAAAACAACAGAAAAACCAGAGAAACGGAAAAAAGAAAGTAAAGCAGACAAAGTAGAAAAAGTGAAAGTCAGCGAAGGTGTAATTAACAAGAAACGCAAAGTAGACATCCGTTCAATTCAAAGAACCCGAAACATAACAAGATTATCAGTGACCTGGCGATGGTAAGTAGGGGTTTGCCGAAACGTTGCTGAATCAACAAACTTTCTCACAAGTATCTTATCAACGAATGAAATCAGGAACCCGGAAGATATTAATATATATATATATATATATATATATATATATATATATATATATATATATAATATTGGTTGGTGGAATGTCATGTATGAACGCGCGGAATACTATAGTGTTGTGTTGTATTCGGCGTTGGTTGTGATGGTGATGCCCTTTTGTCGGCTGAACGTATGATTGGTAATGGATGTGTTAGCCATACTGTAGTACTCAGGTCACCACAGTGCAGTTGTCATATTAGTGAGTCCTATACGTGAAGCGTTGTACGAGCAACGCTAAGGTTAAACAGGGCAAAATTAAGAAATAAATAAACACTATATAGTTATACTGAGACACCAGTCTTCGAGTGTGATCTTTGTATGTTCACCCGCAAATGCAAGCAGGTTTGAGTCGTGCTTGAAGATCACTCCTAAAAGGCAGTCGCAGTTCTAGCCTGTTCCAACGACGCTAACACCTTGTGTACCTCTCCATATTGATACATCAGAAAAAGTCTAATATAGACTCGTATCGTAAGACTAGTTGTGATGGGATGATTCCGGCAGCAGTCGCTTAGGAATTACTGCTGGGGACAGGGTCCTCTTTGGTCGCTATAAGAGTTACACCTCTTTAGTAGTGAAGGTCAGAAAACTTTGGGCATCTCCGGTAATTCGACGGGTTGTCCCAACTGCAGTTAGCACATTTTCCCGGTCGGTACGGGGTTTAGTGCAATGACTGAATCTCGGACGAGAGCTTTGACACAGCTTACGCTGACCGAGGCCAATTCTCCGTCTAAAGTCCTCGACGGTGACTAAAAGGCGGACGGCGTGCTTCACTCCCGGTTGGCACCAGCACTAGCACAAGAGGCGTTAGGGGTTCTTGATGCTTCATTCTAAAACAATAAAAGACATTAACATTACGTAGGAGTAGCTCTGAGCACATGTCGCTTTCGGAGAGGCACACCGCATCCTAAACAAACGATCTCCTGGTGTCTAATAGGTATAATAGTCAAAGTTGAATAGTCAACTCCTTCGCTGAGAGGACAGTGGTTTGCTTGAGTCTTCCACGCCCTGAGCCACAGCAACGTATTCTCAACAACAGATACTAATTGTGTATGCATGAAGCGATTCGAGATAGGTGCGGTAAAGGTAGGATCAGAAGGAATGGGGTAAGATTCTGAGATGAGTGGTCCCTACACCAGCATTGGCCTAAATAACTACACATGGTGTTCATATACGCTGTGATCATGCACTTATGCGTATATGAGGAAACCTTCTAAAAAAACATCATACAAGGTACTCCGTTACCTCTCAAATGCTAAGTATCATACGGTTTATCTCGCCTACCCATAGACCGCGTGAACCTTTCACGGTTATTGGTTGAGGCATGCTGCATCCAGATTCTCTCACTGGTGCATTCTTGTAAAGTTGTTTTCTCTAGCGTTTTCTCTTGCGCCATGAACTTGTCGAAGCAGTCATCTTCTTCCTTTCTTCCCGTTTGGTTCCGGAGGAGTCAACGAGAACGTCTGCAGAGCTATCTTGGTGTTACCTAGTTGGGCGATATCTGATGATGGTGCTGGCTTTGTTTTTCTTGGTCTCCTCCTCTTATGAATAGTGGCGGCCGGTGGTGCGTCGCTACTCTGTAGATATATATATATATATTCGCTAGACCAAGCAGCGACGGTATCGCGTCCTCGGATGTCTGAGATGGCGGCGGCTTTAATTTGTTTAACTATGCAGTTGAGCTAAACTCACTGATAATATAACTCTGAGTGTTTTTCTATTTAAATGCATTATTAGCAGTAATAAGATGACGACAAACTATGTTGCACAGCATTAAGTTAATAGATATAAATAAAACATAATTTAGGAAAACATTCTTGCAGAAGTAGAAACGTAATACACAAAAATACCTTTGACATTAATATTAATGATGTACAAAGATAAGTTAGTTAATTTCAAACCTTTTGAGGCTCGTATTTGAAAAGGCGGATTAAAGAAGAACATAAAAAACGGCACTTCTTAGTTCTCTAAGATCATAATCCATAATAGTCTTAGGCATATAAATTCATCTCATCTTTAATCCACTCAACATTGTTATTGACCAATAAAAAAAATGTGAAAGTGAGATATGAGGTCAGCTTTCTAGAAGTGAAAAACAAAGTGGAATTGTTTGCGCTTTCATGTCTAGAACTGGAACTACACGTTCATAAATTTTCCAATCGATTTCATATACTTCATCAGAATAACAAGAATAAAACTTACAATTACGGTAAATTGTGCAAGGAAAGCTCTTTTTCAGACCAAATGCGAGAGAATAAAAAAAATGATGTCATCTTAAGACAATGGGGATTTTTTGACAGCTTCATTTTTAAACCGATTTTCCAACATTATAATGCTTATTTTATTTGATTCACATTTATCTTGTTTTCAGCAATTGTTTTTATAGCCTGATCTTTCTGGTGGCAGTGTATAAGCTACTAACAAATCGCTTTTCTTTGTGATAAATTCGTACGATCGTTGCATATGGAAAAAATTAAGTACGGCTTATTAAGAACACAAATAGGAAATATCCCCGAGACATTTTTCTTCACTTCTTGACTCGAGACGAAAGAGTTCATTTGGTATTAAATTGAACGAAAGCATCAGGTATTTTCATTAGGACGTCTATTTTAAATTTTGCATTATTCATGAGTCGAGCTTTAAATTCAAAATTTAGAATAGAAATCACACATCCTCTTTAAAATTTTAGAATGCAAGCACACATTAAAAATGTGTATCACCAAAAATTATTAACACGTACTCCAAGATTATTTTATTCGCACAAGTTATGTATTTCAATTAGCTTGATGTAGGCTAGCAATTTACTTCAGCATAAATCCTCACATTTAACAGATTATGTGGATCGCTCCCAAATGTCTAATTTCAAAGCACAAATTTTGTGCTTGCTTATTTGGAAAGTTTACGATTTAAGTTTTCTAAAATTCAAAAAGTTTCCGATTAATTTCAAGCCTATCAGAAATCCTTTCTTCCGTTCTGTATACACATTCAAGATACAATCTCGGAAATAAACTTTCCTTTGGTTATCACATAAATTGGAAATGCCACTCAAAACGCATCTTTCTTTATCTTATTGAAACTTTAAACACTAATTTAATATCGGATAATTTCTTCACATATACGCAAGAGAAATAAATAAACATTTTCACTTCATTACAGAGTCGGATTTGTACCACTTAACTCATTCGGCAAACTTTTTAGACAGTCTGTGTTAGAAATCGTTTTATCCAGATTATAATAAATGAACGCTAAACCGGATATTATAAAAGAGGGATTAATTAACGCCCTAATTTCTTTCAGTTTAAAATTTGGAAAATCCCCATTTATATTAGTTATGATCACTTATAATTATTACTCCAATGTTTTTGGCATATTAAGGAATGGCATTAATTATAATAAACTACATCGAGGTCAATTAGTTTCTTTTAATTTCAAAAGCTGTGCCGCTTTTTTAGTTTAGCGACCCCAATGATGGTTATATCAAGTTACGGTAGTTGTACAAGCTTAAATCTTACCGTGTTTGGGTTGGATTTTCTGCCAAGCCGCAAACAATCCTGTGGATTTAGCCATAAACCGGAACAGCTTTATGTTTCAGTATTCACATTTTTAAATCAATCACAGACAACGGAACGACTAATTAATTCGTTAGATCATTTTTTCTAGTTAGGTTCTACTTAATTTATTTTAAAATAATTATGAATTGTAGTAGAATTACATTATATTTATTGCAGTAAATTTTATAAAATTCTAATGTGTTGATATTCTAGTGTATTAGATCTAGGAAAGCTAATCAAATAACATTATTGCTGTAACACTTGTGCATATTTGTAACTAACTAATAAGAAAAGGAAGTAAATATTTCGTTAATGTATGACATGGCAGTTGTTACTGGTACTACAGTATATTATATAATATATAATTGCCATCCGAGTTGTGTGCTATGCTTTTTCTAGTCCTATAGAAGGTAATAGAAGTGACGTATGAGTAATAGGAAACTTGGTAAGTTTTGTATTACCTTTCAACCCTTTATACACGTACCTAGTTTTGTAAGAACGATCTTATAAGTAATAGCTTACTGTATAAATGTGTTACAAGATTTAATGGTTCATTCGTTATAGCGCCTACACTTTTTCTGCTGTACATAAACGACCTTATTTCTTCAACAACTAACCCCATCCATTGGTTTGCTGACGATCGCACTCTTCACTGTAGTTCATCTCAGTCTACTCATAGTGATAATCCACCTTCTATGTCAAATCAAGAAATTAAAGCTGAAATGGCAAATTCAATCAACAAAGACATTCAACGTATTCTCGAATGGGGAAGCAATAATCTAGTTAAATTTAATGCTAACAAAACTCAGTGTTGCCTTATGGCCGCCAAAAAAGATCGATCATTTCCTGTTGTAAGTATGAATGGCTCAGTTCTTAAGTTTTCAGACTCTATTACTCTGTTGGGTATAACTGTATCTTCAAATCTCTCATGGGTTGACCATCTTCTGTCAGCTACCAAAACAGCTGCTCGTAAAATAACGCAGTTTAACAATATTCAATTTTTAATGACCTCTAGTTATTCTTTACTAAAATTTGAAATTTAATTTTTAGAGTTGGCTTTTTACGTTTCTCAAACTGTTGTATTAATAGCAGGCTGATGTTTATGTTTTAATTTTTCAACTTTGTCAAAATTATTTACATCTTTAACAATTCTTACAAATATTACTACTGACGAAGATAACTGTAAGTGTTATCGAAACGGTTAGATTGTTTAGCTGCTCGTAAAATAGGCTTTTTGTACAGATCTAAGCAGTACTTTACCTCTCGACAACTTCTTCTGCTGTATAAGGCCCAAATTGGCCTCATCTGGAATATAATTTCACCTTTGGGTAAGCTAATAGCTCTCGATATCGTTGATCGTATTCAAAAGACGATTAGGCTTATAAATGACCCGTCCTTAACTTCTCATACAGTTTGAGCATAGAAGGATGGTTTCAGTTCTTTCTTTATTATCGTTATTACAACGGCTATTGTGTGCAATTACATTCTTTGATACCATCTCCGGCTATCTTTGAGAAACACTGTTCGCTCATTCACATCATCAGTATGCAGTACAAATTCCACTTGTCGTACCAAACGGGCGCAATCCAATTTTCTACACGGCTTCTAAGCTCTGGAATGATCTCCTAGTTCCAGTTTTCCTCTCACTTATGATATGAGAAAATTTAGGGTAGCTGTTCATAGGCATCTATTGGCAATTCATTATCCCTCTATCCATCCTCCTAAGTATTCCTGAGTGCTTTAGCACTATAGGCCTTATTTAGCCTGTTCAGGTCCACAATCATAAAAAAAAAATTTCACTTCCGACATTAACCCAGCTACTCCTGACGTCCTACAGGTAGGACGGCAAATTATAATTTTTTTGTAGACGTTACATTGTCAGGTTGCGTTGACGCACCCTGTATATAGGATGTTATAATGACGTGTATTATGTGTTTTGAGCACGAGTGTATTGAGTTTGAACGAAAAAAAAAAATTTTTTTGTGTATATATATAATGTATGTGGGTGTATGATACGCCACTGGAAATTTACGAGAAATATAATTATGTATGTAGATACGTGTATTTGAATGTTATAAAGACTTTAGTGTTGGAATAATTAGATTTTGATGAATGTAAATGTGAAGAGAAATTTGTCTATGGGACGATAATGCTTTCCACTGGATTGCTTCTGTTTTGCTGATGATAAAGAAAGGAATGTTTGAAGATAAAATGAGTAATTTTGGTCAGAAAATGTGAAGAATAAGTGTAAAATGTTTTAGAAAATATGTAGAGAAAGATTGGGTATGTTTAAGTATTAATTTCAGAAAGTTTTGTAATGTTGTGCAATTGCTTTGAGAATAAATGTGTGTATATGGAATTTGAGACATTAGACTGTACTTATTTTTGCAAATGTTGCGGAACGAGATCGAGCGCAAGTTGGAGATAAGTGTTAAAAGTTGCGTAATGGTCCAGAGGGGCCACTGAACGAATGTAATGACGAAAGATGATTTCTTCGTGAAGTAATTGAAAAATTGGTAAGTGAAAACAAATATGGCGATGTATTGTAATTACACGCGTGCTTGTATAGAGGGAAGCAGTTGTCAGAACGATGACATTTTAAGTGAATATTATTGGAGAATATAACGCGGAAGGAAGACATGTTTAAAGATGGATGACTGAAGTTATAAATAGGAAGTCAGAGATTGACGTAGATTAGTTAGTTGAAGTTAGAGGTAGGCAGTTAAGCTTTGTTTTGGCTGTTGCTTGTGGTGAAGGTTGGCGGAAGGCGCGTGCGAGTTAGTGTGGTTTAGAATGGGATGATGTTGGAGTATGTTTCGTGAATTTTAATGAGGCAGTAATTGTTTAATTAACTGCGTTACCCGAACCGGGGATAATTGAAAAGACATTCATAAACAATACCATATTAAAATTGAAGTTGAAGGTAAAATTAGTTTGTTTATCTTCAAGAAAATAATAGTGCGTAAGCAGATTTGAATAAAGATAACAGATGTTATGTTAAAGTATTAAGTGCGGCGCGCTTGTAACGAGATTCAGCTAAAGTATTTGAGATCACCTGTTAAGTGAACGAAAGGTTCATTGTATATTAAGCCAAGTTTAAGTAACGTTATATGACATTGAAAGTTTATTTGTATAAAGGACTAAATTGTTTTAAAGTTGTTAAGAAATTTTGAGAGGCAACCATATGTTTACGTTATTATATGTGTGGTGTAACCTCCTAGTGAACAATCTAAATGCATAAAGGAATAAGTTTTGAGCATTGTTTGTGACTTCAAACAATTTTAAGATTACAAATATTGATACGGAAGTATGAAAAGAAAAGAAAGGATTAATGGACAATTTTTAAGTAAGATTAGATTTAAGATTATGAAGAACTCATTTAAGCACGTTATCTTTTGGTAGTTTATATTGTGATTGTTGCTTATTATTAATTTGTTTTCGAAAGATAATCGTTCTTGAGTAATATTGTACTATTGTTTTTTAGTAGTAAGATTTTGCAGTGAAGCAAATGTGTACTTTATGGTTTAAATTTCCACAGCGATGTAATATATTAAATATTTGTGTTTATTTTATTTTAAATAGGACAATATATACGTTTTGCTATTGTTGTTATTCATTTAGTGGGTGACACTTCGACAATTATTGAGTAAGCTTAATATTTTGATCTGCTTTTATTTAGACAGTTATTAAAATTAATTATCGAATATTTGAATGAAAGATATTTTATTCATTAATAAATAGGAATCCTAACGTTATATGTGTATATCGAGGATACGCAGATTAATATTCAGTTACCGTATATAATTTTGTTTTGGAATTTATTTTAGTTTTCGAGGTGTGTTCAAAAGTTTGTAATACCTGGGTAGTTAACAATTTATTTGAGTTGAATTGTTTTGGACGAGTGTTTGTTTTAGAACCTTCGTATATGAGTTTACCGAGTAAGCACAATCCTACTTTCCACAATCAATAGGGTTAATTAACATCCAGCTTAAGACAATTACATTAGCAAAGTTTCGATTGTGGTGGCGCCTAGAGACATATTTTCCCGAATTGAGCTATTTGAGTATAAGTGTAAGGTGTTTGAGCTTATTGATCATCCATTTTACTTATTATTTCGACCACGCCCATCTCCCTGTTAGGTGGCTTGGCAACCCGCTTACATTAGTAAGCCTACACGACGCCTAGTGCGGTTTGGACGTGTAACAACATTCAATGTACAAATGCGACATCTTGTGACAATATTCCCAAGTATTCGTTTTATCACGCGAGGGCGTTATTTGACGTTATTCGTTTGTGTTGCTGTACCGTCAAGTGATTTTAAAGTGTTGGACAATGGCAGAATATAACGTAAATTTTGTGAGGTAAGTTTTTTTTATTATGGTAAAGTTTTAGATTCTGATTTTTTGTATAAAACAAAAGTAAACTGGTCAATGCTTGAAACTAACATGTTTATAACCTCATAATTTATGCTCGATGTAGACTTTTTCAAACTAAATTTCATGGTCCTACATATAGTACGTTAGGAAACTACACTACTTGCCTTTTGTAAAAATGTTGAATATATATATTTTTAATTTTACAGAGGCTTTCCACTACATCAAGCACTTTCTATGATTGAAGATGAGAACTTTAACCATCCAGAAGCGGATTTAATATTGTTACCTCCAGATGATGGCGCTGAGACTGACGAAGATTCAGGTGATGAGGATCAAATATAGCCAGATAATTTACCATCCAGACAGTTACGAGCCAACGCCGAAATCTGCGTATCAAAGTCTAACGAAAACAGCTTTGATGATGAAGACGATTTACCCTGGGTAAATTTTTGTAGGCAAGTGCCCAAAGTTCAGCGGGTATATCAATGGATACCTGGTGATTTGACATATAACGCAGATGAGCCTCATTCTGCACAAGGGTTCACGAAAAATGATGTGGAACTTCAACAAGCAAGTGAGGTAGAAAGTCCTTGTAATTTATTTTACAAATTCTTTGATGACGAAGTATTTGAGTTATTGGTTCAGCAATCGAATTCTTTGAAAATAAATAACATCGGAAAATCAATTACAGTGACAGAGATGAGAGCTTTTGTTGGAATTTTGATTCTCAGTGGATATGTGCCTTTACCTCGAAGAAGGTTATACTGGGAGAAAGATTTGGATACCCACAACCCACTTGTTGCCGGGGCTCTTTCCAGATATCGCTTTGATTACATAATGAAAGTATTTCATATGGCTGACAATGATCAGTTAGACATGGCCGATAAATTTGCGAAACTTAGGTCATCATTCGATTTGCTGAATAAGCGTTTTTAGAAATTTGCCAATGTTGAAGAGACCCATAGTGTGGATGAAGCCATGGTGCCTTATTTTGGACAACATGGATGCAAACAATTTATAAAGGGAAAACCGATTAAGTGAGGCTACAAATTCTGGGTTGGTACTACGCGCAGTGGATACATAAATTGTTTGAACCTTACCAAGGCGCATCCACAAATATATCCCCTGAATATAAAGAATTTGGAGTAGGAGCAGGTGTGGTACTTTCTTACGTTGATGAGCTGAGAAGCAAATGGGAAAACGAAAAATTTCATTTGTTTTTTGACAATTTTTTTTCTGCGATTCCAGGTTCGACAGACTCTATCATATGGTGGTACCAATCGAAAAACAAATTAAATGTCGTCATTGTCATATGAAAACGACAACAAAATGCAAGAAATGTGATGTTGGTGTTCATCTGCGCTGTTTTGTCGAATACCATACCAAATAGTACCTTAAGCTCCTGACGTCCTACATGTAGGACCGTCCTTTTTTTGTAAACTAGATGTCTAATTTTTGTTTGTTTTTTCTTAAACTTATATTTTGATGATATTAAACTAATTTTCCAAAAACAAACATTGTAGAATTATTTATTGATGTTCAGGAATAAGTGGGTTAAAAGTGAAAGCTAAAATTTCAACTCAAAAAACTATAAATAGTAATGCTACTGGTTTTTTTAGTCACATTCAACTTAAACAAATTAACCTCACTTTATTTATAGTTAATGGCGATGAAACGTTTATTAACAAAAGTTATTGTTCTAAAACAATGTTAAAATGAACTAAAAGCATTAACAAAGCAGTATCTGTGAGTTAAAGGTGGTACTGATATACTCTTGTATTTCCAGCTATTGAAATGTATTCAAAAATTTTTGTAGTTTACAGACTAGACTGACTATGTATTTTAACACTGAAGTAAATGGCATAGTTACATATGTGAGTTTTGATGTCGTTGACGAAGCCCCCTAATAACATATGGTACCTACAAATTCACTACCTTACATACATTACTTATTTACTAAATTGCGGTGCCAGTTGACCCTTTACTATACCCAGAATGCATAACATTTAGCTACATTTTGTGCCCACATGCGCTTTATAAACCGGGAGATCACTACTTGCATCCATTAGAATGGTGGTAATAAGGCAAGTTAAAATAGCCTAAGTGTAAAAAATATCTTGTTACCCTACAATTAAAATAAAACGTTGAACGCGCCTTCTTTAATAAGCACTATGAATGTAGTACCTACCAAATGTATGAAATTATTAACAGTTAGTTTTATCACTTAAATGATACAAATAGTTCCTAATTTCCACTAATTCTTATTTTTTGAAATTTTGTAGAAATTAGAAACTATTTATTTCGTTTAAGTGTTAGTATGAATTTCCATCAAGTAAAAGTCAGCACAATTCAGTTAGTTTTATTTCAATTAATAAAACAAAATGTTGCAGATACAATATATAATTAATAAGATTATAAGTAACTAATGCACCAACGTATCTAGATTTATTTATCTTGTAACGAATATTTTACGTTCTTCGTTCATTTAGTTGTAAAATATAAGAAAAAAGGGTTTTTGGTTATTAATGATTTATAAGTTGTGGTAGGCAACTTAATTTGCATTTTGGTGTAACTTAAGTTGCATATCTTCTTAGGGGTTTATATTCCCATATCTTTGTTGCGCAGATTTTTTCGCGCACCGCTATATCATCTGATTCGTAAGCGTCCTTTCGAGAATTACTTGATGAACCTTATGTTGATTAGGAAGCCATTTTTGGGTTTCCACCTAAATTTTGTGAAAAGTGCCATTGATTTAATGGTAAGATGTATTTAACTCGTATTATATTAAAATCTAAGACATTTGATTTTTGCAGGTGCTTTGATTTACCCTTTTATTTACTTTTATTGGTACCTTTAAGCACACTTGTACTTATACGTTGCTATCTTTGGATGATTTCATTTTACGATTACATGTTGCATTTAATTCAGATCTAAATTTTGCTCACACCTTTTTATTTGAACCTTCAAGAGAATGCAATAAACACTGGATTATTCAAATTTCATGAAGATAAATTTGTAAGAAGTAAAATTCAACTTTGGTATGGTTTATAACGTGCAGCATTGTTATTACGACATGTTGCGCAGTATTGATGCAAAGATTACATCACCTTTTGTTTGCATTTCAGTTTTCGTTTAGATACCAGAGGTTATCAAAAAGTTGTGTACAAAAATTTTCGAACAGGTATTTATGTCCATAATTTAGTAATTTAAGGCTATTACAATTAGTTTTTAAGATGTATTTTATATAATTCTAAATTTAAACATTTAATAAACATAGTTTGTATATTTTTTATTTTGACATTGTGGTGAATTTTTTATTGTATCCTCGGTTTAGTTATTCCGAGCATAATCGTAAAATAACTTGGCGTGCGAGATAATTTTTGTTATTGTTACATTGCAGTTACTGTATTGAAGTGAAGTGAAAATAACTAAGCAGAAATTTGTGGTAATTAAGCAAATTAAAAAAGATTGAACCTACCGACTGGGACAACGGCATTATCTTTTAATGAGTGTTTTGGATCTCTGGTTAGTTTAACAATTTGTCTTGAGAACATTTAGAACCAATTTGTTTATTATTAAACCAAATGTTTATAATTTACATCCATTCAAAATAGCCAGTCTTAATGTAAATTACCTTGATGTATCAGATTTCCCGTTTAAATCACATTCAAAGTTATTATGCAATAACCTATTATTTATTTAATAAATTAACAGCAACAAATACAATGTATATATATATATATATATATATATATATATATATATATATATATATATATATATATATATATATATATATATATATATATATATATATATATATATATATATATTATATATATATATATATATATATATATAATATAACATAATAATTGATGGAATTAGATGTTATTAAAGCTAAATTAATTACATCGTAAAGAGTATTCAGTTTAAAAGCTACATTATCATTACATAAATCAATTGCATTTGGAATCTAAGTAAGCGTATATGTAAAGCAAAGCAAATTGAATTTAGGAACAAATTAACATAAAGAATGTTATTTCATTTAATGAAAATTACATGTATTCACTATTATTTAAATAATTGAAATATTCTAGTTTGGTAACTCATAATATGCTGCTATTCTAAACAAAAAGAAATTAAATTTGTATGGATTCAACATAAAGTGAGTAAAGAACATGTTATAGAATTTTGAATAACCAGAAACAGATTTGACAAGATTCAGTAGAATTATTAAGTTTAAAAGTGAAGTTGAACAAATATTATGTTATTAACTTACGTAACAATAGTTGATTAAGGAAATTGTGCTACAACTTAAAATTAACATTTCTGGATTGATTTAAGCATAAATGTTGTGATGAATTTCAAGGAACGCAGTGACTTGAGATAGGAAATTTTCAACATTAAAACCATAATTTAAGTGTTTAAGAAACAGGTGAATATCTATGTAATTTAATGTTGAACATGGAATTCCAATGGATTACTGTTTGTAGTTTTCTTGACAATGTAAATATGTGAGTTAGATATAAGTAAATTTGTGGTATTAAAATTTCCATATTTTGTTAGATTTTTAAGATAAGATTAGAGTTTCTAAAGGATTAAGTCGTCGTGAGGTCACCTATGGACAAGGAAATTTTGCATAGATACTTCAAACAATCAATAATTTAAAATTATAAATAAAGATCTGTTCACTTATAAGAAAGTTATGTGTAAAAATAGTAATTTATAAATTTCTGAAAAATAATTAGCCAATGGGAATTAAGCTGTGTTATGTTTGTCTTGACAATATTTGCTAAAGTGATTGGTGGTTGTTCAGAAGCTACATAAAGAAGTGGCAAACATTTTTATAACTCTCTTGTAATTTTTTAAAGTGTGAACATGTCACTCGATGTGTACATGAATAAAAATTTAAGATCGTTCGTGTGGTTCATATCACCTAAAAATTTTATAATACTAAACAATCGAAATTTAAAATTATAAATAAAAATAAGGTTAACGTAAATGTTATTCCGAGTGATTTGTTGTCGGTATACAAGTCAATGTAAATCGAATTATTTCGTTTAAATTAAAATTATTTTAACCAAGTTACCATTGAGTTATTGTTATAATTGAAATAAAATTCAAAGTTACAAGTGCATAATAAATTTGAGTGCATAACTATGTATTTTGGGTGCTGTAGACCTTCCACGGATGGAGTAAATATTTATGCAGCATATCCACCGATGGATCAAAATATCGATGGAAGTCGAATTACTTCTGAATTGAAAATTGGTTCAGCTGAAAGACAAATACATTACTGTGAGTCTATGAATATTATTTATTTATTTGAGGTTACGTTGAATACTAGTATAAGTTATTTATGTGGATTTATGCGAATGATGCAAGTGGATTATATACTAGTCTGGAAATATTTGAACTACTTATTGATTTTATAGTAATTCAATATTATTTTAAAAGAAAAATTATACTAAAATTATTGTTTAGTCATGAAGTTATGCACACATATATGTAGGTCAAGGAAATTCGTATGCGCACAAAATGTTATATTTTTGCAGATGATACTAGGTGTTTGAATACAGTTAAAATATACACAATTCCAGATTTAATTAAAATCGTAATTGAATTCATTTTTCAAAAGAAACGTACACAAATGTTTAATGTTTTAATTTTAATACTCAACTATATTAAACCCTATCCCTTGAGGTGCTAGTCGAGGCAATTTATTTTAATAATATCTACAGTAGCTATCATATTAATTTGGTGATGGCACAGCAGTCTGAAGTTGTAAAATAAATTATAATTTACTAACAGGATTAATAGTGTTTCAAATAATTCATTGTGGTGATAAAATTATTATTATATTCATAATCAATTGTAAAAATCTTTATTAAACGTTTTTGCTATCTTAATAATTAAATGGCGCACAAACGTGAAGCAAATCTAAATTAACTAAGTTAATTTTCATCTATATACATTAGTTTATTTAAATCCTTACTAACTTTTTTCAAGTTTAGCAACATTTTCATTGACAAGTGTTTCCTCCATTTTTAATACTTTAACCTTTATATCAAGACTTAGTAGAGGTAACTTGTTACTTTTTACAATTTATGAATTGAGTTTGAAAATATATGTGAATACTAATTTTTTCTTCCTCTAAAATACTTAACAGTCTAAAGGTTATTTATTCTATTTAAATTGAGTTTAAATATATATATATATATATATATATATATATATATATATATATATATATATATATATATATATATATATATATTTGATAGCCGACATTATCCTTAATAGAAATTACACATTAGTTTTACATATAACTTTTGTCTTCTAATTTATTTTTGTGAAAATCCGGTGAAAAGATACTACTTGAGGCGGTTTGAATATTTTAATAGAAAATTAGACTAACAAAATTGATTTATGAATCGATTCGATTGATAAAATAGTAGTTATATGTATTCGGTGTTGTAAATCTCATAGAAATTATTTACTTTAAGGTATTATTCATGTATTTATAATAATTTAGGACGTAGAGATACAGTAGGCGAAATCTAAACTTTTTAGGATCGACATAAAGTTAGTTGTGGAAGGCCATTTTATTATTGTAGATTTATTTAGTGGATAATTTTAAAAGAAGCCCGTCATGGGTAGGTTACTGTATAAAAGATTTTTCCGAAAGGAAGCGTTAAGGATAGTCCAAACTTCGGTATCGAACGTAAGCTTCTTCCTAGCGTTAGAGCCTTTTCGATTTTTATTGCACTCTAAAGCAACTTTCAAAAAAAGAACTTAACGTTTTTACGCTTTCGCGGCGGACACCGTAGTCTTCGCCGTTTCTGTTACTGCTCGGCATATGGTCGACACATAGAAGCGGATCCCGTCCAGGAAAGAAGCACTAAAACCATCCAAAAATATCAAGGACACCGGGAGAGTCAGAGGTGTCAGGGTATTTGGAAAACCCTGTATACGCATTGGGTAATTTTGTGTGTAATTTTATTCGCTTAGTTAGATTCCGTATGTATATTTTTGTTTGTTTGTTTGAGAGCTTACTGTAGATAATGAATGTTTCGCTGGAATGGAACACGCTGTATGTAAAGGAATTTTAGGAATGTTTAATGTGTATTAAGTAGTTTCGTTTTTTTTTTGGTGTAGTTACGTAATTTTCATCAGTGTAGTTTTTTTTTTGGAATTTTAAGTACAATCTTCAGTTTATTGCCCGAATCATATGTGAAGTTTTATTGAGATAAATTCGTTTAGTTTTGTTACCTAGTTTCAGTATAAAGAAGCGTTGTTATCGCATTGGTGCCGTACTATCGCATTCATGTTGAGGAACAGTTGTAGAGTCAGAATGTTGGTTTTCACCCGTGTAAATAATATGGATGGGCGATTGGTTGTACCTTTGCAATAACATTTCGGGATCGTGTCGAAGGAAAGTGCAAACATTGCAGTTTCTTCGCCTGAAGTCGAGATCGCATCGTAAATTTAGAGGGGTAGTAATTATAAAATTAAAATGGTTGATTGGTGTGTTTGAATGAATTATGTATGGAGGGGAACGTTTTTTTTAATATGGCGAGAAAGTAATTTTGAATGAGAGGGACTCTGTCTTAAGCTTTTGAAGCGTAAAGACGTGTGCGTGTGGAAGTCGTCAAATTATCGGAATCGGAGTTTCATCATTGTGCGAGCTCCTAGTGAAAGTTAAAGGGTAGTGTTGAGGACTTGAAAGAATAGTCGATTATAACCAAGTTTGGGATTTTTTGTGAAGTAACATTTCAACCGGGTTCGCGCTTTATTTAGTTTATGGAGAAGAACGGCATCTTCGAGTGCGTTTATGATAGAAATTTGGTTCGTGTTTATTGTAGTGCGAACCTTAGGACTATTGAATTTTCGTTAGTAACGAGATATAATTAAAGAACCCCTTTCCTAAAATTTAAGTGTACGCAGTGAACGATCGCCCACACACACATACCGTTTAGGATTGTTTTGTTCGTAATTGAACCTATTAACGTAAACTGTTTAAAACGATTTGTTGAGTGTTTTATTTTGGTT
The DNA here is from genome assembly GCA_036346205.1 of Vesta saturnalis. Taxonomy (NCBI): domain Eukaryota; kingdom Metazoa; phylum Arthropoda; class Insecta; order Coleoptera; family Lampyridae; genus Vesta; species Vesta saturnalis. Next base: position 959,943 of record JARFJB010000145.1, on the reverse strand, counting down.
GTCGAACTTTAACAACCTCGAATTAAAAGAAATTATTAAAGTGATTTAAGTTAGTTTATGCTGCTTCAATAAGTTACGAGGCATTATTATTGAAAAGCAAGTTGAATTCGTGGTAGAGACCTGGAAGAAGGCAGCTTCGTGTCGTCGACCAGCAGCAATACGGTGGACTGTACAAGCCGTATCCGACGCTGTCCTAGGGCAGAAATCATCCCCTATTTTCCTGCGTGACTTAGGTAATATAATTTACATTCTGTTGGTGATCTTGCGACTTGAAAGAATAAAATTTGATTGTGTTTTTATGTAATGTGTGTTAACGAAGGAACCTGTTGAAAGTAGTTTATTTGTATTTTTTTTTTAATTTATTGTGTCATTTTGTTAACGTTCTCGGACAGTTTCCTTTGTCTATTTAGAAGCTATTTAAGGTGTTTTTGTTTTTTTTTTGATACCATTAATATTTTATGCAAGGAGGTAAATAAAATCTTACCTTCATTATTCAGTTTATATAAGATTTACGTGCTGGAGTAATCCAAATTTATTGAGTTTCTTTGAATGCAATTTAGTTTAAGATAGTTTTGCTACTGGGCAGAGTTCAATGAGGTAAAAGTTAAGAAGATACGATTACCTTGATGTTCAAATTGACCTGTTTAAATTTTAATTGTTTTATTTATTTATTTTGGTTTAATAGATGTTTAACTTAGTTACTATTTTGGTATTTATTTTGATATTAAGCCTGGACATAGGGTGATGATTTATTGCTCGAATAGTTAGCCGCGTTTTATTTGAGAAAAGTTGGAGTGTTGTTTTGTTTTGTTAGTTGTGTTTGATGGGCAAATTAAATTAACGTAACGTAAATTACAAATTTAGAAAAGAGCTGTAACCGAATTGAAGTCAGTTTAGTATGGGTTATTTTGATTAGTTTAAGGGAGTAATTTAACGGGGAACATTAGAGATTTGTATTGAATTTGAATGGTAAGTTGAGCAGATTGCCATTGGTGAAACCGTCATATCGGACCACCTCCCCTTCTCATTAAAACATCCCTCGATCTCGTCATTCCCCCTCCTCAAACGCACATTATCCGTAAAGATTTTCAAATCGTCGATTGGAATTTATTTGGCGAATACATCTCCAATAATCTTCAGGCGTACGATATCCACATTCCGAACGATGTCGAGAAAGCGGTCACTGACATAACGTCCGTTATCGGGGAAGCGGTTGAAGCTCAATTTATGAATTGAGTTTGAAAATATATGTAAATACTAATTTTTTCTTCCTTTAAAATACTTAACAGTCTAAACGTTATTTATTCTATTTATATTGAGTTTAAATATATATATATATATATATATATATATATATATATATATATATATATATATATATATATATATATATTTCACGGCTGTGGTTTGGGGCGTAAGGCGTGACGTGCCATTAGGGCATTTTAGGATCGTTTGTTGGGTTAGGGGTTGGTAGAGTCGGTACAAAGTCAGTAAGCGTTAAAAATAATATAATAAAATAAAAGTAATTCTTACATAATACTACTGCTGGCCATCTTTGGAAACTTTGAGTGACTGTTTTCACAACTGATACTTAATAATTAACAATCAGTACCCAGTGGTACAAATAACAATGTCGATACTAATTATTGAATGAATGATATAATATTAATCATGCCATACATGATCCAGTACTACTATTTATAGGAGAGGTAATTGTGACGTTCTTCCTGAGGACCAAGGCCCATTGATAATGACACAGACGGTACGTGTCAGGGTCTTAGGAAACCAATATCCGTTATTAGGGAAAATACGGTGAGAACATCTACTGATAGTGACTTATTTAATGATTTAATTATTTCCTCTAGAAAGCTGATGTAACTTCCCTTAAGTTGTGGATAATGATTAATACTTATATAATGAGTAATTACACGTAATGAATATTGAATATTGACAATTAAGATCACTATTGTGACATTTCTCCCGGCCCACAAGAAGAGCTCGTCCTCGAGCGATTACATACAAACAATTTACTAACATAGAAAAATTAAGTTCACTCGAGGATTGTTTCGCCACAAGCTGGAACTTGTATGGTTCAAGTTAGAGTGAAAGAAAAACGTGTTGGTATTTATCCAATATTTTTCGTTCACCCTGTACATAAAAAACTATAAAATAAAATATAAGATTAAAATTTACATAAGTTGTGTTATATAACTAACACAGGATTTACAAAAAACCACAAACACTTGATAATGATAAAAAAAAAAGTTCGCATTAGTCAGTGTTTGTGCAATGTTTGAAGAAAGTAGTGATTCACATCAGTTATTAATTATTGGATTAATCACTATTAGTGGTAAGTCAATTGTTTATCTGTCATTAATACACTACACATTTGTCATGTCACTACGCGATTTAGTTTCACATATAGCGGTTCTTTTCTATTCAGTCTAATGTCATTGTTAAAACTTAGTTGTGGTGATGACGTGTTTAATTCATTGTTGGCAGTTGGATTTTCGGTTGTGAAGGGTGTGTTCGGTCTTCGGACTGGTACAATGGGCTGTAGATAGTCGTTTTCTGTTGTTAACGTTGTGGGTGTTGGTGGTAACTGTTGTAAATTCCCTCTTCTTGGATGATTTAACTTTTCAATATCCACCTCTCGTTTATAGGGTTGCGTGCAACATTTTTGTGATTGTGCATGCAATTTCTTAAGGATTGTCTTTCGAGTTTGTAGGAAAAAATAAGGAAAGATTATTGAAAGGATTATAATTGTGGTAAAATTTAGGAAAATAACGTAGGTCGTGTATGGAGTATTTGTTTCAGGAAATTGGGTGATTAACCATCGGTCGTTCAAACAATCTGTGAGTGTGTCGAATTTTAGAATGGGATTATTCCATCCTGGTAGCGTTAAGCCAGTAAATCTTGACCAAGCTGCTGGAATAACTTGTTGTTTTGAAAATTCAACACTTTTATCCATACAATTATATCGTGGATAAATTGTTTCTTCGGCATCCTCGAAATAACAGTGACAAGGTATGCTCACTGATACGGCACCTATGTTTAGTGGTACCTCGACTGGATATATCTTCTGTGGACATTGCAGGCGTAGAGATGGTTTAGGATGGGTAATATACATTTTCTGACTTCCTATCTGTGTAAGGAATTGACTATCATTTCCTGTTTCTCTACAAAGTAATGGACATAATGTAGAAATTTGTAATTTGTTTAATGATATTTTCGCGGAGGACGCAGCATCAATGGGTTATACAGATTTAGTTACGCACACCATTGACACAGGTGATGAAGCACCGGTAAAAGTCGTGCTTATAGAGTTTCACAAAAGAACGCGATATAATTCAAGACCAAATAAAGGAAATGTTGAATAATGGTATAATTGTTCCGTCACAATCTAATTATAGCTCTCAATTATTTTAGTAAAAAGAAAACTGGCGATTTCAGATTCTGTATAGATTATAGAAAACTGAACGCAACAACGAAGAAAACAAATTATCCCCTTCCATTAATAGAAGATGTATTTCAATATTTACATCGCGCAAAATATTTCACTTGTCTAGATTTATTTTCCGGATATTGGCAATGCGGCTTAGACGCAGATAGCCAAGAGAAAACAGCATTTATAGCACCAGATGGATTATACCAATTTACGAAAATGCCATTCGGGTTATGTAATGCACCAGCTACATTCATGAAATTAATGGACCGTGTTTTTGAAGGATTAAAGTGGAAAGAGTTAATAGTTTATTTAGATGATATTTTAATTTTTTCAGAAACTTTTGAGGAACATTTAATACGATTACGTCATACGTTTGAACGATTAAGAAAAGCCGGTTTAACATTAAAACCATCGAAATGTATTTATGCAGAACGCGAAGTAAAATTATTAGGACACATTGTTTCGGATAAAGGCATATCGCCTGATGAATCAAAATTAAACGCCATTTCTCAATTTCCGACACCACGCAATGTCAAAACAATTCAAAGTTTCCTTGGACTTGCAAACTATTATAGAAAGTTTATTCGCAATTTCTCTCAAATAGCGAGACCGTTGTATGAACGTACCAAGAAAGATACACCTTTCGTATGGGAACAAGAACAACAAAATGCCTTTGAGATGATAAAAACAAAATTGTTAGCAGCACCTGTTCTCGCACATTACGATCCACAAGCTACCAAAGAACTACATGTGGATGCGTCAGGTATTGGTATCGGAGGAGTATTACTACAAGAACACGAAGGCTCCATGCATCCGATAGCATACATATCAAGAAGCTTGTCAAAAGCGGAAAAAAATTATTCCATATCAGATTTGGAATGCCTAGCAGTTGTTTGGGGATTAACCCAACTTAGACACCTTATACATGGCAGACCAATCACAATAGTAACAGATCACAACGCCATCTGTTTTCTTAAAACATTAAAGAATCCAACAGGAAGACTAGCACGATGGTGTATAAAACTTTCAGATTTCGATTTCACTGTTACGCATAAAGCGGAGCAGCACATCGTGACGCAGATTGCTTATCAAGAAATTCAGTAGGAGAACCAACCAAGGAAGATGAAGATATTATAGAAATCCCAACATATGTATTACAAAGTACGGACATCGCGAAACACCAACGAGAAGACACAAGACTCAGAGAATTAATAGAAGCTATACAAGAACCAGATAAAGCTAACATCGCACTACGCAGAACTGCGAAAAATTATTTTTTACAAGACGATATTCTCTATAAGAAGAATACTTCAACGGATGGTAATCCAAATTTAATAGTCATTCCACGCCAACTACGAGAAGAAATTTTATACGCACACCATAGTGAACCAATTTCAGGACACCTGGGTATAACAAAAACCTATCATAAAATCAAATCTCGATATTACTGGGAGACAGTACTAAAGACGTAGAAAAATACGTTAAAGGATGCCCAGATTGTCAAGCCAGAAAAGGAGAACTACATTTTAAACCTGCAGGATTGTTACAACCAATACCAGTTTCATTACCTTTTGATAGAATAGGATAGATCTTTTAGGACCCTTTAGGAGAAGTAAATCGGGTAATACAATGATAGTAGTAGCAACAGACTACGCGACTCGGTGGGTCGAAACTAAAGCACTTCCAAATGGAAAGGCAGTACCCGTAGCAAAATTCTTACTTAATAATATATTAACGCGACATGGGTCACCACGATTTTTACTTAGTGCCCGGCGCCTCCACCAAATGTCACGGCTGTGGTTTGGGGCGTAAGGCGTGACGTGCCATTAGGGCATTTTAGGATCGTTTGTTGGGTTAGGGGTTGGTAGAGTCGGTACAAAGTCAGTAAGCGTTAAAAATAATATAATAAAATAAAAGTAATTCTTACATAATACTACTGCTGGCCATCTTTGGAAACTTTGGTGACTGTTTTCACAACTGATACTTAATAATTAACAATCAGTACCCAGTGGTACAAATAACAATGTCGATACTAATTATTGAATGAATGATATAATATTAATCATGCCATACATGATCCAGTACTACTATTTATAGGAGAGGTAATTGTGACGTTCTTCCTGTGGGACCAAGGCCCATTGATAATGACACAGACGGTACGTGTCAGGGTCTTAGGAAACCAATATCCGTTATTAGGGAAAATACGGTGAGAACATCTACTGATAGTGACTTATTTAATGATTTAATTATTTCCTCTAGAAAGCTGATGTAACTTCCTTAAGTTATGGATAATGATTAATACTTATATAATGAGTAATTACACGTAATGAATATTGAATATTGACAATTAAGATCACTATTGTGACAATATATATATATATATATATATATATATATATATATATATATATATACGTTACGGTTTATGTGATAAATCCGGTTTATATTAATAATACCCGGTAATTATTAATAATACATCGTGAAGTTTGGTAAATGTAATAAATGTAAAAGAAAAAATGATTTATAATATTTATTTTTAGGAATCGAGAAAATAAACAAGTTCTTTACAAATTAAAAAAGTAAACATATATGGAATAAGTATATAATAAAGTAAAATAAGTATATAATATATAGTATAAGATATAGTAATAAGCCAATCATGAATGTAACATTATTATATGATAATATTGTTATCTGGTTATAAAAAGGCTATTTATTTTTGCAAGAAAGGGTTCTGTGACACTTTGAATTACAAAGAATATTTGTCTTTTTACATTTGCAGCGATTTGAGTTACAATCGCCTGTACAATTGCAATATTTGAACCCTTGACCACCTAAATTGGAATTCATTCGAGCACATTCCCGTAGACTTATCTCAATATCTGAAAGTTCATTAATTGCAGCAAAAGCTTGCTTACAGATGGTAAATTCGTTCCTTGTATAGAGTTGTTTTAAAATACCATATTTTGTACCAAGCCTATATAGATTTTCTTCTCAATAGAAATTATTACAGCTACAATATTTCGATTATCAGCCTTAGCCCTATCTACGTCTGGAATCTTTATTCGAACGCTTTCTCCTACATTTCCGTCTGGAAATTTAGTCTTTGAAATGCGTAACATTTTTTCAGCTTGCTTTTCAAGTGACGTCTTAGCGGAGTTTCGAGATTCTTGAATTTTTTCAGAGATTTTATCGAGTTCAAAACCTGAATCTTCCTTAGTTTTTTCATTTTTTTTAAAGTCAATATGAGAAACGTTATTGACATTTTCACATTCCTTTTCTATTTCAGACGAATGCTGTTCCTCTTCGATTTGGCGGAATTCGCTTGAATCAACTATTTCCGTTTGCACATTGTCACCATTTTTTGGTTGATCATTTGATATCTGTTCAAGATCTTCTTCGGTCGCGATTTCTGATAAGGTTTTGAGCGGCAAATACGATCTAAGACCTACTCTTGCTTTACATCCAAACATAGCTTCATACGGGCTGCGATTTATTCCGAAGTGGTGAGCTCTATTTTTCATGAATTGAATAAATCTTAATCCTTCCGACCATTTTGTAGTTTTATTTGTTTCAAGCCATGTTCGACGTGTTGATTTGCTCTTTCAACCGAGCCTTGTGATTGGCTATGTCTCGGTTTTCCGTGAACAATCTTAAGCTCATCCCACATACTGCAAACTTGTTCGATAATTTTGTTAACAAATTCCCGACCATTGTCGCTATGTAGTATGCACGGGGCTCCAAATATCGTAAATACATCTAATAGATGATATGCAACTTCCTCGGCCCGTTTTGTTTTTAAAGCTCTTAGTTGAGTAAATTTCGTAAGATGGTCTTGATAAACCATAATAAATTTATGATCACCGTCCGATTGTGATTGCATATCAATCAAATCAATCTCACATCTTGAATTGAATTTACTGCTTTTAATGGGTTTAACAACGAGCCCTTTTTTTGGAATGCTCATTTTCTTTTGACAAGGTTCACAAAGATTTAAATATATCATAATAATTTCAACTGTGATGTTTTTATATTTTGCTTTAAGCTCTTTCAACATTCTATTTCGCCCCCCATGACCAACTGCGATATGAGTATCATGAATTAAATGAAAATTCTCCTCTAAAAATGTGTAATACACAATCGGGTCACTGTCATTTTTAACAGGTACGATGAGTTTTTCAACATTTCCAATTTTTACAACATCATATCTTGATAACCGTTGATACTCTTCTGGTGTTTTACCGGAAATCTTCTCTTTGTTGTTCTTAACTTTAATTAAAAATGAATAATACCCTTCTCTGGTGAATAACTGATGATTATTCCCTTTTCTCAATATCAACTTATTAACTTGGTCGTTAAATGTTATCTTCATTGATTCTATATCTCCCATTATATTTATGAATATGTAAATAATATAAATGGTAAAGAAGTGTATGCACGTACAAGATATAGCGACTGCCGTATATTCAAAACACAACCACTTCTATTAAGATAGTAATAAACACTACGCGTGCTGGTAACACTGTAAGGGAACCACCTCCCCGCTCATGCAGTCACGTGTTACCTGCACCCTCTTCTAACGGACACCGAACATTGTTGTTCAAATTATTACATTTACCAATGATGGTTGCCAATTATTAATAATTACCGGTTTATGTGAATAATTCTCATAAATTATTCACTTTAACCTTGTTGTTTGGTTTGTATTAATAATTACCGAATTATTAATACGAACCTATTAATTACTTGGACCGTAACATATATATATATATATATATATATATATATATATATATATATATATATATATATATATATATATATACACATGTGGTCATAAGTGTGCAACATATGGGATTTTTTTATTAATCGCTCGTCCAAAATACAGGTATTGCCAAAAGTTGGTGCATGTTTGATAACCATTTTATGTGCACGTAGAATGGTTCCAAGTCAAACAGTATACAGTAGGTCAAAAAATATAAAAATTGCACAAGTAAAAGTACCCTTATTTCAAAATATTCGGCAAAATGTAATAAAAATGTTATTTAGAATTAAAGTTATGTCCGAATACCAAAGCGTGGTCCTCTAAGTAATTATTTATTTTTTTGAAAAAAGGTTAGTAATTTGGCTATTTTATTTTTTGCATTTACCAAAACATGTTGATAACTTAATCAAATGAAATCAATCTGGCACAATTTTATTAAAACTCGAGCCTATATGAAAAATTAAATTAGATTTTTAATATTTTAGGCAATCACTAACTTCATGCTTGTTTCAACGATATTAAACATAAGTTTAAAATTTCGAAAAAAAAATGGTAAAAATCAGTAATCATAATGGCATATTTTTACCATGTTAAAAATTTTTTCGAAATTTTAAACTTATGTTTAATATCGTTGCAACAAACATGAAGTTATGATTGCCAAAATATTAAAAATCTAATTTAATTAAACTCGAGTTTAAAAAATTGGATTGATTTCATTTTTTGTTATCAACATGTTTTGTAAAATGCAAAAAAAAAATAGCCAAATTACTAACCTTTTCAAAAAAAAACAAAATTACTGGAACATTTGACAACTTTAATTCTAAATAACATTTCTTATTACATTTTATTTTGAAATAAGACTTACTGTCAATTTTTATTACCTAGTGTAACTTACTTACGTGCACCTAAATGGTTATCAAAATGAAACTTTTTATTGTATTTGGAAAAATAAAAAAATTATTGTTACTTTTTATATATATATATATATATATATATATATATATATATATATATGTATATATGTATACATATTACACTAACTTAATAATACATGCTATGTGTGTTGCTAAAATCTCACAAACTCTACGTTGTCATTTATCGAAGTAAAATAAACGAAACTTTCTACCGTTTCAAATAAACTTAATACCAGATTCAAACAATAAAAACAAAATAGTTCTCAATGTAGAAACTAAAAACTAGAAAATGTAATCTCTAAAATTATATCACTCCATCTTGCGATTTCAGGGAAGCGACATAGCCCCTTTTTAAATTACCGTGTGGTTAATCAACAATAAGGATTCAAGTTGGAAAATCAAAAATTGTAGTTAAGTTGATAACTTCAAATGTTACATTTTCTTAAACAAGAGCCTTGTAAATAAAGAGTATCCAGCGTCTATTCGACACCGGCTGGAGAGATGAAAACAGCTCGGAAGCCTATTGAGCTCAGGAGCCAAGCGCGACAGTTTGAATCGGTCCGCGTAAAAATTATATATCTCGGCTTCTAATCAACGAAAATTGCACTAGAGTACATAAAACAATAATAACATTTAACATAACTACATTGCAAAACAAGTAAAAGAAAACTGCCGATCGACTATGGTAAGTATAGGTGGATTTACGTTTACCTATTCTTATCGTTTATTGTTCATTTATTATTTATTTATTGTTTACTTTTGCAGAAACATTATAGCAATAAATAAAAATTATTTTGGTATTACTTAATTGCTGTAAACGCATCCATTTTCAAAGCTTTATTTTACGAAGTTAATCTGGTAATTAATATTTATCTTTCTCCATAGAATTTAGCTACGAATATTAGTTAATCTAATTTATTTATCAGTAAGAGATACCTATTCTGCCCTAATAAAGTCAATATGTAAAATTGAAATATCCTACAATAAAAAAAACGTAAAATAATTGTTTCACTTTAAATATAATAATATAATAAAATTACAGCAATTTTTTGAGTTTTATCAGCGTTTGACCTTCGCTGCTGATTTCTACACTGCACTCTTATTAATAAATAAATTTCGTTAATTAATCACCATCGTTAAATTGTATAGCAGAAAGATAAACATTAATTACTAGATTAACTTCGTAATGTAAAGCTTAAAATAAAGATTCATGCGGTTCAAACAATTAAATAAAGCAAAAATTATTTTTGTTTACTGATATGTTGCTACGGTAAATTATATAACAAATAATTAATAAATAAACGATAAAAAAAGTGAACAAGTATCATTTGAATGTTAACGGATGCCGTTGAGCAGCCCCCTCTGCTACCACTCTCGAATAGACGCGCAAGTACCCTTCATTTACAAACCTCATTGAATTGAGATCCTTTGTCCTAATTAGATTCACAACAAAATTGCGAATTTGTAATAAGTTTATAAGTAGATATGACGATTCTATCGTTTGTAGAGACAATTGTGTAGATCTTTCTTGCGTTAGATGTACCAATTTAACCATAGAGGACATTGCAGAGTTACAGAAGGGTCCGATCCAATCTGTGTAATAATTGTGCAACTTCCGAATTTAACAACGCAACGCCAGTGCGTAATTCTTTTTCATATTTAAAGTTTTAATAAAGATCAACTAAATAATATAATATAATAATAACGACAAAATGTGGAAAAAGGTACTACATCACTTAATCATGATGTTATCTTGCGTTTGAAGTTAGGACAATTTAAAACTGCTTCAAGTAAAAGTGACTAGGAAACTGTGAATGAGAGTAAAATATATTCAAGTGCTGAAGATCAAATAGCTCACAAGGGCGATAAAGTTTATATTCTATATAAAACGAATTTCTTGACGGACGTTAAACGTGGAATGCCAATGAATTTTCATCATACCGAAAATGAAGCATGGCAAAAACCAAAACAAAAAATTAAAGCACACCGTTCTGCGACAGGTGTATCGTCAACAAGTGTACTGAAAAATTAAATTTTCATGTATCTCGTTTACATCCGGGCATAAGTGTCAAACAAATTGAAGACCAACGAAAATCTGACACTATTAGAAATGTTGATATTGTTCTGCATACTATATCTCAGTTTCATGTTATCCATTATAGTCTGCTAATCACGACTCCAAATGGAATTGTTCGTAAATCAACTACAAACTCTAATAGATGTCATGCAATATGGTGTAAACGACACAGTTGCTTCCAGTTACGCACAACGGAAAACTCGTCACATTCCGATTAAGCATAACTAATAACAAATGCTTTAATTATACAAAACTGTACTATTAAACCCAGGTTATTTAAGAAACATTTCCTTTACTGTCAATCAAAGACGAATAAAAAAGGTGTGCTTATTTCGTACATAACGCGTCGCTGGACAAAAAAAATGGAAAAAGGTAGCACATTTTAATGATCTACAGGTAGATACGTATGTGTAATTTATGAGTAACTCCTGAACTTAGCAAAATATTGTACGTATGACGTCTGACTTCACACTTGACACATGCTAAAACACACATGAACACTGGGACGGTTTAGGGACATTGTTAGGCTGCCGCCAAATCTTTATAAATGGCTACCTGAAATTTGCTTAAGTACAGGTTTGGAGCAAAAGGGGAATTTGGTGGTGCATTCCACAATTTGGTCGCCGTGTGGAAAAATGTAGATTGCGTCCGTTTAGTATGACAAGATGGAATTTTGAGTGCATATTTATGGTGTGAATGGGCAAACCGAGTATTCCTAGCGGAGATGGGATGCGAAAGTATTAAGGAGTGTATTTCGGAGGCACACTTGCCATGGTAATGGCAATAGATAAGGAAAGAACCGAAAGTATTCTTCTATACTCTATAGAGTGTAGGTCAGAAGTCAGATACGGTCATTAACAGGCCTTTTATATCTCTTCTTGGGATGTGGTTTACCATATCAAGGATGTATTGGGGAGCACTGGGAATTGTACTCCAGATGGGGTCGAATTTGAGCCTTATGCAGTCGAAGGATGCGATGTGAAGCATTAGTTAGATATGTATAAAGAGTTCAGTGAACGAGCAGCTGATTTGCTAGCTGACAAAAGAACCCATGAAAGGTTCGATGATGTGGATATCCCTAACATACAGGTTGAGCTTGAAAACTTGAGATCTCAGCCATTCATATTTACAGTACGAAACGATCGGTCTTTCTTGGAGGACACAAGGCAACACTGGGTTTTCTCGGCGTTGAACGTGAGTAGACTATTCCTTCCCCACTCAAGGACACGTTCTACGTCACTGTTGATTTAGGCTACCATTTTCATTTTAACGTCCTGATTAGACTTATTGTTCTGGAGAAACAGAACTACAATGTATTGCGCTGTCGCCTACAAAGCAATGGATCGGATTAGTTGATGAGGAAATGAGGTTATTTATAGCAGGAAAAGTGTGGGAGCCATCACTGATCATTGGAGTACGCCCGCGTTAATAGTAGTTTCTTTCGAAAAGAAGCCATCGACGACAATGCGTATGCGTCTCTTGTCAATAAAGCTGGAGATCCAATTGATAAGCGTATCGGATAAGCCGAATGAAGTAAGCTTAGCAAGTATGCCAAACGTGGTCAAAAGCCTTTAAAATATCTTAAGCTACTACGGCTGTTTCACCGGACCTCTCCAACGTGTTACTCAGAAGTTGGGTGAAAGAGAATACCCGTAGAACGACTCTGTCTGAATCAGTACTGTAGGTAGCTTAGGAGTTTGTTGGGCGCAAGGAATGAAAATAGTTGGTAGTTGATGGCTTTTTCCATTATTTTCGATGGAATGGAACCGATAGCTTTTGGTCGATAGCTTAAGGGATCGTTTTTGTCTCCCTTTTTAGGAATATGTTCGACATTTGCCTACTTCCACGTTGAGAGAAAGTCTCCAGATGACATAGAGATCGAAACGAGTTTCGAAAATAAAGGTAATAGATCGGGGTAGCATATTTTAGCATATCTGGAATATCGTCAGGGCCAGTCGCCTTGTTTCAGTCAAGTCAAGTCAAAGAAAAGGAGAATGAATTAAAGTTTTTACAGATTGCTTTAGCTAATAACCAAAATTTACGACTACCCATAAGACATGGGACTAATTCTTTACAATTACGTTTTTCAAACATCTTTTTTGCCTTGGCATTGATACTTTTACAACTATTCCTTGCAGCAATATGGTTGGCGTGATTAACGACAGATTTAATTTATTTCCATTTGGTGTAGAGTTTATAGTTTTACGAGAATGCATCAGTGCAAATCCTACTCAGTCAGGGTTGGGAACCTACACGATTATGATTTTTGGGAATTTATGACTTTATACCCATCAAGATAACTTCTATTATTGAAAGAGAAATGTTTGAAGAAGACGACAGTTTAAAGCAATACCTACCCATGGGAAGGTGCAAAGGAATTTCGCAGTTCGACCCAGTTAGTTGATTTAAAACATCACACAGTTCTATCTGATTTTCGAGTAACAGTGGGATTAGGTACAGAGGAAGTTATTTCCATTAGGCAGTGGTCCGATTGACATAGTGGGGAAAGCCCTCTTTTTTTATACACAAGTGGGTTAGTTGTAAGGGATAGGTCCCGGAGATGTAGCGTATGGTTAGGGTTGTCAGGGATTCTGGTTGGTTTGGAAATCATTTGTGTGAGATCACAGGAGACAACAAATTCTTTCGCACTATGACTTGCAGGATCAGTGGTAGATGAAAATTGAAGCCAATTGGAGATGGAAAGATGGAAAGTGTGCTAAGAGGTAGTCTATTTTCAGACTAAGGAAATCAAACAGATCCTGGAAGTTATTATCATTGGGAGACCTATACAAACAACAGTGGAATTTCACAAATTGGGGCCTAGAATGTTTTAACCAAGTCGCGTCAAATTTGTTATTTTCCAAAGTGGGCATCCTCTTACAACCTACGTTACCTTTGGTATACGCACATACTCCGCCTTCAAGGCGAAAGTTAGAGTGGAGGTTATATCTGGGAAATTGCAGGTCAGTCGCATCAGTGCTTCCAAGAGGGACTTGTGTTTCTGATAGAAACAAAATATCCGGTTGCACTTGTTCAAGGTGCAGGTCATCAGCATTAAGATTAGACCTTATACCACGTATTTTGCAGTAATGTATCCGATGTTGGTACTTTCGATGACCGAGGTCTCGTGAGTCCTGCCCTCCCGGGCATCCGAATGGGTAAAGTTTTATTCCTGGCAGATCTTGATCTTCTTAGTCTTGTTTTGGCGTTGACTAATTTTTGTCCCCCCAGAATCCTTGGGATGGATCGACGAATCGAAATTAGAGTGTAGGCGGCTCGTGCTCCTCACCTGGAGTATAGCGTCTGTCTTGGAACTCGTTATTTTAAGGGTTTAGCTGCTAAAACGCCATGTTTGGCAAGTGAATGTTGGAGAGTACATAAGGAATATAGGAGATAGTGACCGGCAGCCCTTACCGAACCGAACAGAACATTGGAGCACCAACATTAGAGAGCCCATGGTAACGGTGGTGGTATTGCACCGGGAGGAATGGGGTATACATGCCATCAACTTTTAGTAGGATGGTACATCATGTTCGCAATTACATGCTTTACAAGGTGCCTGCTTATTTAATTAAATTGGAAATAACGGTGTTCGAAAACATGAGCCACACGACTAAGCGAATGAGGTATGTGATGCCACGCAGTTTGGCTGAGCAATGCTTATATTTATTTAGAAAATATATGTTGGTTTTGGCTTCAAAGTTTATCACGTAGAAGTTTAACGAATTGGATATTAACTTGTTTAAGTAAATGCGATATCCGTTTATTAATAGGCCCATTAATGAACGATTTTGTATGAAAATACTACTAATATAATACTATTCCCAACGATTTTACTATAGGCAACCATGGTTGTAGATTTCAAGTATTATATCAACCTATATTACATATGCAGAATAAAATTAAATAAATGACAAACATAAAACATTATTATTTTTATCACAATAAGAATTGTCACGAGTTTTATGACACCTTTTAATCAATTTCGTGAACGGTGATTTACTTCATGATTACTTTGATTTCTAATAAAACCCGACTCCCACTGCTTTCATGTCTTTATGTAGTTATGATTACATAACATTACTTCAAATTGCAATTTTAGAAATACTTTTGATAGTTTTTAGCCACGATAACTTTTTGGTTCTATTAAATGCTAGCTAAAATGCATTGATAAATAACGGTACGTTATAGAGGTCGCGAAACTATTTTTGTGAATATTTTGAAACCCATTAACTTTATTGAGCAAATCGAAGACACCTTTCCTAAATCCAATTAAATTTTAGATAAGTTTTCTATGTAAAAGCTTTTTGTATAATAAGTATACCCTAAAAATCTAAAGAGTAGAACGTTTCGAACCAGAAATATTTTATGGTGCTTTCAATTTCTTGTATAAATTTTAGCAAATAAACAAAAAGGTTTAACAAAAAAATGTGAAGATTTAGAGTGCCTGTTTGCTATGACATGGGGTGCCAGACGTGAATTTGATACAGAGTTTCATATATTAAATATAGGGTGAATCTTATCTAATCCGCCAAAATTAAAGGAGTACTAGAACTCATTATTCTAATCAAAAAAGTTCATATGTACATGTGTCCGGAAACGTTTCGTTTCCGAGATACAGGGTGTCCAAGTTGAAAAAAGATATCGCGTTTTCTTCAATATCTTTCGACTGTTCCGAAATAATTTTATGAAATTTCGTATACGGGGGTTTTTTGGGATGAAAAATTTATATTTATGGTCCATTTAGTTTTGGTTTCTAGAGGGCGCCAGCGGAAACCATTTCGACCCTTTAAATTGTTTCAACTTTTTCGTGCTACACTGTATGCCATTTTGAACTAGAAAAATCGATACTTCTATCTTTTCTACTAAAAAAAGGGATATCTTAGTGAAGTCGCTAGGAGCAACCCTTTCCGAGAAAAACGCATTTAGAACTCACTCTAAATCTTCACATTTTTTTGTTATATCTGTTTTGTTTATTTTCTGAAATTTAAGAAAATTTTGTTGGGCGTAGAGCGCATAGACGATATTTAGAATTGTATTCCAATAGCCGGCAGCCAAGTCGTATACTTTTTCAACAACTTTTTAATACACTTGGCGAAACTAGTACTTTTCGTCCTAAAAGGGATTTCATGGGACCCAAGCGCACCATTACTGTAGATCAGGAAGAAGAAATCCAAAAATTAGCAGTAGACAATTGGTTAGACACCCGAGTAAGTCAAACAACAGTATTGAGAATCCTCCATAAAGAGGAGTTTTATCCCTACGATTTTACAACGGTTCAAAATCTCCTACCAGCAGATCTACCAGCTAGACTACAGTTTGCTAATTTTATGCGCACTCAGCAACAATTTGACCATCAATTTTTAAACAATGTGCTACTTACCGATGAAGCCACGTTTACTCGTATGAGAGTATTTAATTTCAAAAACAAGCACGTTTGGGATGTTCAAAATCATCATGTGGTTAGTGAGCGTCATTTTCAACAAGAATTTAAGATCAACGTTTGGTGTGGAATTATAGGGAACTATCTCCTTGGTCCATATGAACTTTCTCCGAATTTGAATGGTCAATTGTAGTTAGATTTCCTGCAACATCATTTAGTTGATTTCTTGGATGATTTACCTTTAATTTTTCGACAAAACATTGTATTTATGCAGGATGAAGTTCCAGCCCATTTTACTATTCAAGTACGCAACTATCTTGATGAAACTTTCCCGAATCGGTGGATAGGTCGTGGAAGCCTAAATCCGTGGCCTGAGCGTAGTCCTGATTTCAACCCTATGGACTTTTATTTCTGGGGTGATACAAAATCATCAGTTTACACCGGAGTTATAAACAAACGAGAAGAATTATGGTTCAGAATTGGAAATGCGGCCGAATCATTCCGAAATAAGAATATTTTCTTTAAAATAAGGCAATCTTTTAATAAACGTATTGATAAAAGAACATGTTTATTTTTAATATTAATTTCTTTTCTTTTTCTTTTTTTAACGTTGGATATTTTAATGCTCCTTACAAAAGTTAGTTTTAAGTAAATAAACATTGTGAGTTTTAAATGCGTTTTTCTCGGAAAGGGCTGCTCCTAGCGACTTCACTAAGATATGCCTTTTTTTTTAGCAGAAAAGATAGCATACAGTGTAGCACGAAAAAGTTGCACTGATTTAAAGCGGTCGAAATGGTTGCCGCTGGCGCCCTCTAGAAACCACAACTAAATGGACCATAAATTTAAATTTGTCATCCCAAAAAACCCCCGTATACGAAATTTCATGAAATTATTTCGAAACAGTCGAAAGATTTCTTTTTTCAACTTTGACACCTGTATCTCGAAAACGAAGCATTTCCGGACCCATATACATACTAACTTTTTTGCTTAGAATGATGAGTTCTAGTACTTTGGTAGTACTTTATATAAGATTCACCCTGTATATCGCTTATTTCGGAACTGGCTTAAAGTTTTTCATGGCATGTGTACCGACTCTGACGGCCAAATGCGTTTGAAATCTTATATATTCAATATTACTATGGTAGTCGTTGATAAATGTTGATCGGCGTTAATGTGTACTCGCATTGTACTAAAATTTTCTGTCTTTTGGATGTTTGCTGTTAAAGTGTGAAATTGGTGCATCATTTCAGACATTCAATGTTTTGGTTATTTCTGAGGTGTTTGATAAATGTTTGTCGGTGTTTATGCTAATAAGAGGCGTGCTGGGTGCAAAGTTGACATGCCATCTCATATATATTTCTATTTCATATTTCAGGTTATTCACTAACATGGATGTGCAGATATAGGCTGTCAGGTGTGAAGTTGGCCAACTTACATTTTACAAATCGTCATAACTAAGGCCGTACTGCAAAACCGAGTATGCGTAGCACCTAATAATTCTCATACGTAATGCAAGTATTACTAGAAGACACATCGCGCGTTTTAAACAATATAGTTCTTGCTTCTTCAGTTATTTGTTTTATCTCCCTGCTATGGTCCCGTTGATGATTCATCAAGCATCCCAGATAGGCAAGGCTTTACACTCTTTGCAAAGCAACGCTGTTGGCATTTAGCTTTGAGGCCATGTGAGCGTTGCTTTTCTTAGAAGTTATCATACATTTGGTTTTGTTCGTATTTACGGTTATACAGTATTCATCTGCATCGGCATATCTCAAAGTTTTTAGCAAAACCCCGTTCATATTCATTCCATTTGGAATATCGTCCAATGCTTTATTAAAAATCTCTTCAGAATAGATGTTAAACATAAGCGAAGATAGCTCGCAGCCCTGTCCTACTCCCTGCGTGTCTCTTCTTTCTCTGTTAACCGTCCTTACTGATGTTCTTTTGCCGTAATAAAGATTTTGTATGATTTTTATGTCAGTTTCGTCAATGCCTGTTCTTCTTAGAATGTTAATTAATTTGTCGCGTTTCACCATGTAAAATGCTTTTTAAATTCTATATAACATACGTGCATATCAGCAATGATATCTCTGCATCTTTGTACGAGTATCTGAAGAGAAAACAAAGCTTCTCGTGTTCCCATTCCATAGGTAAATCCGAACGGTCTGCTTCCAAAGTAAGACTCGAGTTTTCTACATATTCTTTGGTGGATTATTTTTAGGAATAACTTCAAGACGTGGCTCATAGGGCTGGTTGTATGTACACTCACATTTTTTGGGTAGAGTAACAAACATTGATTTACGTCAGTCGCAAGCTTTTGTACCGTATTTATATATTTTATTGAATAACACATACAGATTTTTTAGACAAGCCTCTTAAAAATTTAACGTTTCAGCTGGCCCACATGCTTTCCTTTCCTTTAATTTTTTATGGCCAATTCAACTTCTTCCTGTATTATAGGTGGTCCAGGAGGTTTCGTCATTGAATCCACTCTTGAGGTTTGAATGTCGGCAAAACGCTGTTTCATGTAAGTTTCCCATGTAAGTAATTTTGCTTCTGTATTCTGTATAATCTTTCTGGTGGTATCATATAAGCTGGTGATATTGCTTGTACGTCCAGTTCCTGGACCCATTTTTATTTTCTTGTGCATAGCAAAAGTATCATGTTTTCTACCTATTTCTTTGATTTCAGTACATTCGGTCCTAAAGCATGCTTCTTTAATTTTTCTAATTCGTTGTCGTATTTCTCTATGCTTCGATTGATATTTCTGTGGTATTTGTTTTTTGATTGTCGTCTTTGTTTCATCATCTTCAGAATATCCGGCGTCATCCATTTTTTCCTGGGTATTTATTTACTTTCTCGTGTTAAGGGGATCCGCCATCATTACAACCAATTTTCTTATTTATGAATATAATTTGCCTTTTTATTTTCATTTTCCTTTAAAGACAAATAATATAAAAGGAATTTAATAAACAAAAAATTTTGAAATTTATACACATATTTTTTTAAATTTTTTGTTAGTTGGGTATTGTTAAAAATTTAAATTACTTTTTTATTATTTAAGTTATCTTTGAAAAGTGTATATTTTCATGTTCCTTATGATATACTGTAACTTTAATGGTATCAAAACCTTTGCACTAGATCAAAAAATTATTTTAAAACATTTTATAAAACCTTTAAGAAATACAATACATTTTTTTTTACATAATGAAAAAATATATACGTAGTTGATGCTATATAAAGTTGACCATATCATTAAAATGAATACATGCTATGAGGGTGATGTGGTAAAAATTTCAATTGGCTAGCTCGAAAAATAAAGGGTGGTTCAAAAAGCGCGCTGGTTTTGAATCGCTCGTCATTTTGTTGTTTGTTGCTTAGCATCATAGTTGTTTATAAAGTTGACATCTGCTAATATTCCGATTTCATTCTGTGTGTCAAAATGGAACGCTTTTCTACTGAACAACGTGTGTTAATCGTGAAAACGTTTTATCAAAACGGAGAAAGTTTTGCAGAAACTGTCCGACGATTTTCGGGCGTAATGAAGCTCAGAATGAATCAACAGTGCCCAGACCTATGACAAACTTTATTGAAACAGGATCAACATTCAACATTAAAAATTTTGGTCGTCCTATATCTGGCCGGTCTGTTGAAAACATTGCTGTAGTTCGTGATAGTGTCAATAATAGCCCACAGAAATTGGTTCGACGTCGTTTCCAACTATTGGGCATAGGGTATTCTTCACTGCGGCGAATTCTTGTGAATGATCTTCATTACCATCCCTACAAAATCCAATTAACCCACGAACTCAAAGAGCCCGATCACCAAAGGAGACGAGAATTTGTTGACTGGGTTCTAAGAAGATAACAGGAGGACGATGGCTTTGCGAGGCAAATCATTTTCAGCGATGAGGCCCACTTCCATTTAAATGGATTTGTCAATAAGCAGTACTGCCGTATTTGGGGATCAGAAAATCCTCAATCGATTCATGAAAGAGAAATCCATCCGCAGAGAGTGACGGTTTGGTGTGGATTTTTGGCGGGTGGGGTCATCGGTCCTTATTTTTTTGAAGATGAAGCAGGACAAGCTGTAACAGTTAATGGAAACCGATAGAGCACGATGATTAGAGAGTTTTTTTTGCCTCATATCGATGCAATGGACATTCAGCAGTTATGGTTTCAGCAAGATGGCGCCACATGTCACATTTCCGCCGAAACCATTGCATTGCTGCTTGAGAAATTCCCGGATCGGCTCATCTCACTTGGTGGTGACAGCAATGGCCACCAAGGTCGTGTGATTTAACCCCATGCGATTTTCTTCTTTGGGGTTATGTCAAATCATGGGTTTATGCCAATAAACCCCGAGACATCCGCGAGTTAAAGGAAGAAATTCGACGAGTTATCAACGAAATCGACGTGCAAGTTTGTGAAGCTGTAATCAAAATTTTCAGGAAGACAGTTATAGCATGCCAGCAAAGTAGAGGGGGACATATGCCCGATGTGATTTTTCATTCCTAAATTGGGAAGGTTTGATTAGCAGCTTTATGTCCTTTGTAAATGATTTTTTTAAATAAACTTTGTTTTTTGTTATAATTAAAACCGGCGCGCTTTTTGAATCACCCTTTATAATAAAAACCTTACTTTTCGGGAAATTGCACCCAAAATCTGTTAACTACCAGAATTCTTTTTTTCCCACTAAAACTTCCCTGCTCCGTATGTAGCCCCTTCTTTTGATTTCTTACCTTGTTCTTCTGTAATCTGTCTACATTTCAGAAATTTCGTGTAGTTTAGTACTTCTGTGTCGCTCTTTCTTTGAGCGTAACCGTTTTGAGTCTTTTCTGGCGGAGTATTTCGAGGTATATCTTCCTGGAGATATCTTACATGCTGTTTGAAACTGGGTTGTTGCAACAAAATACCTTGGTTGTAAACACAAATTCCTTCTCTAACAGCTTAATCCATTTTCCTTCTTGCTGTGAATATAGTTTTGGAGCATTTTCTCCAAATCAGCGCGTGTAAGGACTCGTTGTCATTTTATGTCTTACGCATTGCACACCTTTCGGGGAACTGTTTGTTGGAAATCCACTGATAAATAGGCAATAAATGATGCACAACGGTCTCTTTTAGTGGAGTTTTTATCATTTCAGATTGTTTTCTTGGTGGGATTGTTTGTTATATTCGTTTTCTCTGTGTCACCAAGGTTATTTATTACAGCATTTCTATATTATTTAGTATATTTATTAATAATGGTACCTTTCAGGTTCCCATGAGCTTTACCACCACGTGTAACCTTTTTCTGACTCGACGCTTTCACTAAATTTCTCAAAGCAGTGGCTAACCGTTTGGCCACGTGATTTACACATTCCTTCAATTCTTAACTCCCATAAACATCTAAACTTGATAAGTGGTCAAATGTTTTTGAATCTCCGTCAGAAATAACATTTGCATAATGAAAACCATTACTTTTGGAACTTTTCCAGATTCTCTATGCAACCTCATCCGGCATTGGTGGCAAGGACCATCATAGTTCACTTGACATGAAGATGAACGTGTACTATAGCACTGTGCATACTCAACTGAGTCTTCTTATATAATTTTTTATTCTCATCACATACCCTCCAATATTTAGTACTTTATGGTCTATAACTAAATCGGTTATCACCTCTATACAGCAACACACACCGTATTTAGACGTGAATCCTCTTTTTTGTCAGGACTCATCTAAAGAGACTGATAATTTTATTGGTTTCTTTAATTCTAGCGTGTTTTACAATTCTGAGTATGGTTTCTCTACTTCTACTCTAACCTTCTTCGACGATTCATCGGTGTATTTACAGACTAGTTTATTTAGACGGGTTATAGGATTGTGTTAAGCTAAATAACTAATGCACGCCATCATTATACCCATAGAAAATGTCTCTAAGCCCATATGGCCATTTCCCAAGGAGGAAAATGTTGTTATAATCCTTCTATTTACATCAAATGGGTGTCTTGTTGCGCTTGCGCCTTTAAATCTTACCGAGGAGTCAAAGCCACAAATTGGAATTCAAACAAAACTTGCATAGGAAACATGTTAAAAAAATTGCGAGGAGAACCTTATCCATGAATAACTAGCTAGGAGTATGCCTAATGACATCTGCGTCTATCTCAGTAGGTTTAGGCTTTCGTACTGTGACACCAACTCAGTGCCTCTATGCCTATCTGGTTTCTTCTCAGGAAGTATACCTTCTCCATGACTTGTATTTACAGCAATTTCATCAGTTTTGTCATTTTCAATAGTTATACTATTTTCTTGTACAATATTTATGTGTTGCTCCCACCTTTTACTTATGACTGTTCTTTACCCTACCCATATTGCTAAATCTGATTTCACAAAATGATGTGTACTCAGTTCAGTACTAGTAATTATAGTAGATGAACAATTCCAATATCCACTAAAGTAAATTCACTAAGTAAACTTTCACTATCAGTATAAATCTTTTTATTCACTTGAAAACCATCAAAACCATGAATAGCACATACTCAAAACATAACCTCAAACATCAGTCAAAACAGTGCAATATAAATAAAGCAATATCAGATGCTGCAGTATTGTTTACAAACAGCTGTTCTCATACAAAAATCATGAGTGAAGAATGTTTCGTCATAATAAATAATTTATATAGAATGTTTCTACATAATGAATATAAGTTTTATGTGGAATAAAGTGATAATACAAATTATAAGAAAAATATAAATTTTTTGTTGAAAAATACGAAAAATCCAGAAATGTACCATTTGTTCAGATATACATAAAACTTCACACACATATTTTCAAAAATGTACTGTATCAGAAATTATGACTTTTGGATAATGTTAAAAAATTTTGACCATATTTTAATGGCGACAAATCCCCTTAAGTGGGTTGTTGATATTTCTGAAGTTATCGTCTTTATTTTTTGTTTCCTGTCTCATTGAACTTAGCACATAATTCTTGAGATATCCTTTCTTTTATGGCAGGGCGTAAAATTTTAATTATGTATATTCCTTGTTGTTTTGTTCTGAGTCGGATAATTTTGAGACGAAGCGATAATGACGCCTCCAAGAGAACTTGGTCTGACGGAACATCCGCTCAAGGATATGGTGTTGCAAATTTTATTGTGTTTCTTTCTTGTTTATTGTTACGAAATCAATTTGATTGCGTACAACATTATTTGGACGCTAGCGATTTCCACGTATATATTCTTCTTTTGGTAATTAGAAAAACGTATTACTCGCTATATGTTCATTTTCCTGACAGAATTGTATTTATCTATCACCTCTGTCAATTCTCATTCCCAGACCAAGCTCTCCGTCCCTTTCAGTTCCTATCTGCGCATTAAAGTCGCTAATGACCATTATGACCTCTTCTGTTTTCGTTTCAATGCTTCTCGCACATTTCTCTACCACTTGGTAGTCAAGTTCGCTCTGTGAGGAATATACTTGTATTAAATTCAATTTGACTGGTAAAGTATTGATTTGTAACAATGCAACTCGATCGGAAAAAGGTGTGAAATTAATAAAAGCCTTCTCCACCTTTAAGTCTATAATGAAACCTACACCGTCTCAATGATTTGCATTGTCCTCGCCTGAATAGCATATTTGATATTCATCTATATTGGATTTTCCCGAGTTGGGCAACCTCATCCCACTAATTCGTGGAATGAAGATATTAAGTCTTTTCATTTTCTGAATGACGTTATGAGTTTTATCAGCCTCATAGAGGTTTCGTATTTTCCATGTAATGATATTCATATTAACTAGCAATTTAGGCAAGTTTTTCTTTTCATCTGAATATATTTCTATATGAGGTTCACAGGAATTTCTCAGGATGATGACCTGGAAGACCTTCTGGTCTAAATAAGATTGTTCTTCCATGTCGGATCTTCGCTTTCGAGTTCCGAGATCAGTAGTAACATCATATACTGTATTTGAAGTTACCATGATGATCAAACTAGGGATGTTCTACTTAATATAATGCTTTCCCGTTGGTTTCTATATTTCTCTGCCTTAGGCGTTTTAATAGCTAAGCTATCACCATCAGCGGTCGACCGCTGATGATGATAGCTTAGCTATTGAAACGCGTTCGGTCTTTTTTTTTTTATTTTGTGTGGTAGGTGGGTGTGTTTTGTTTGTTACAGATCCTGCCACAGTTCCAGTGGTTTAGATTCTTCTCGTACAGGTAAAACACCCCATTATATTAAAAATTCTGCCGACTTTGTTAAAAATATACGTAATTTCAAAATTGAAGGTGATATAATGGTCAGTTTTTATGTTGTTTCGCCTTTTACAAAAGAAACTATTGAACGTATTGATCTTTTTCCAAAGGATATAACCATTCTTTTTCAGCACTATCTTACTACGACTTATTTTCAGTGTAATAGTAAATTCTATGAACAGATTGATGATGTAGCATTGGGTAGTCCCCTTAATCCTACTATAGCTAATTTTTACATGGAAAAATTGGAAACACGGGGAAGAGGCGCTACATATGTTCTTGGTTTTTGTAAATGGTGTACATCCTAGCATCCAGTTTATCACGGAAAAAAAAACTAATGGAAGTTTACCATTTCTTGACATATTAATATCTAAACATAATAATTCACTATCTTTTAAGGTTTACAGAAAGCCGACGCATACTGATAGATATCTTCATAAATTATCCAACCACCATCCACGTCAGAAAATTTGTATAACTAAATCTTTAGTGGATCGAGCAAAACGAAGTTGTGATTCTGAATTTTTAAAAGATGAATATTGATATTTAACAAAATCTTTACAAGATAATGGATATTCACTTACTGATATTAATAATGTTATTACACCTTCTATACATAGACTTAAAGAAAAACCAGTTCTTAATGTTGGTACTGCCTTTCTTCTTTTTATAGCTAATGTTACAGGTAGGACTCAAAAAATCTGAATTAAATATGGTATTAGGGCTATTTTTAAACACAAGAAATATTAAAGGACATTTAAGGTCACCTAAAGACGTTTCAAACTCATTATCATCTTCCGGAGTGTATCAGTTATCTTGTTCATGTGGAAAAGTATACATTCGAACCACAAAACGTAGCTTTGATACAAGACGTAAAGAACATATGAAATTTTGTAATTAGGTCAACCAGAGAAGTTTGCTGTAGCTGACCACGCCCTACATAATTTAAATTATATTCAATTTGACATCATGGAAATATTGTTAAAACAAACTCCTTATCATGTTCGTATTGAGATATATAATTAATTTTAATAGACAAGAAGGAAATCTCCGTTTAAATAGGTTTTGCCATCGTATAATATAAAAATAAAGGTCTTGATTTTAATTTTAGCTTTTTGGTGTGTCTAGGTTTTTTGCTGTTTTTTCCTAGACCTTAAAGTAAATGTTTTACCAATCATACTTTGAATTACCACAGCGACGTAATTAGTTGAAATTAAAAATTATATAAAGCGTTCTGCATTATGCTTTTCATTGTTAAATAGCACTTAGACTTATTGATAAAGCTCTTTGTTACATTTAACTGGATTATTTTAATCGATGTCAAGTTTCTATTTTTGAATGCTTCTATCAATTTCAAATGGAAGTTTTTCACAAATTTACACTTACATCATATTTTTATTAAATTTTGTTAAATTTGTTTTTTGGTTGACATTTTTTATTGTTAGCCTTCTAACGTTAGATGGTGTTCTGATTTGTCATCTTCAAGACAGTTTAACAATACTTAATTTTTTTAATTCGCTTGTTATTCTTTACTAATATTGTATTCTATAGTTGGCTTTATATGTTTTCCAAACTGCTATATTAATAGCAGGCTTATGTTTATGTTTTAATTTTTCAAATTTCACAATTGTTTTGAACATTTTTAACAATTTTATTAGATAATACTACTACTGACGAAGATAACTGTAAGTGTTCTCGAAACGTTTAGATAGTTTGTATATACAAATACACCATATAAAGAATCCAAAAGAGATAAATCACATAGTAAGAAATTTCATTAATTAGTACAAAAGGTACATTTCGATATAAAAGATTAGGTAGGGACGGTTAATTAACGTTGAGATGGACCTAAATTATATAATTCATAATAATATGTTAATATAATGATAAACGACAACATATTACACATGAGTATAGGGTATGTTACGTGTCGTAATGCAATAAATCAATTTCCTTATTAGTTAGTAGGTTTATTTAAGTATAATTTTCACAAAAGACCTGGATTACAGGCTGTAGATAACAAACGTGATGTTAAAACTAACATTAGACAGATATCAATGTCACAACTACAGTGTACGCAGACAAGATATGTGAAAACGTTCGTGTTAGTGCGAAAACGTAAAATAAGTGCTAAAACTAAAGAGAAAACAGAATAATTACATTTGTTATTAACAATAAGACATAAATAATCCAGCAGTTCTGGAGTAATTGTGAATAATTAACATTTACAGACTTAAATTAGTGATATTTAACCATTCTATACAAGTCTTATAAGAACTTATAAACTTCCATAAGAGTGAAAATAAATTAATATAAGACATAAACAATTAGGATATACACTTTCACAAACATTTAAAGTGCCTAAGAATGTAAAATTTAACATTTAAAAATTACAGTATTGATTTAAGGTTGTCATTTCCTCGCATAAAAATTATATAAAATTGTTATAGAATGGGACCATTTGGCCTAATTAAATTATAAGAGGTAAAAATAATAAACTAGCCTCAATCTCGAGTCACAAATCACTATATTAGTGACTATTTTACCAAAATTAGTTTTTAAGGGTATATGGAAATTTCAGATAATTTTCCTTTCAAATTGGCCATAGGCTTATAAAGGATGTATATTTACATGTAGTACCATCCCATATTCATGTGGAAATCAATTCCAGGCCTGAAAAGTGCATAAAATTAGTATAAAATCAAGAAATCAATGTAAAAATTAAGATGTTTAATAAGTGGAGCAAGTAGTTCGTGTAAGGACTTATTTTATTAGAAAATTTGTCTATATTTCAAAAATGTTGTTAGTTTTAAGGTAGATTAAGGGGTTCAAGAGTTATAAGCTTTTGAAGTTAAATTTAAAATTAAGAAAATCGTTAGCCAATCAGAATTAAGAAAATATTTGAAATAGTTGTTGATAACAAAAGATGAATTTGGTTTCTAACCAGTGCATATAAATAGAAGTGCTGGAGGATTAGGTTCTCTCTCTGTTCCAACACCTTGCCTAAACAAGATGTTGCAAAAATTTTTGCTCGTAAATAGTTAAAATAAAATAACGTCACTTCAATAAAATTTAAGTGCGGTTTTAGTATCGGCAGTTTAAAACAAGTGTTACTCATTTGTCGTTAAATCAAGTTAAGGTTAGTTTACCTCCGGTTGTTATCCGGAGATTCGATATTGTTTTTAAATTTGTTTTCTTTTGATATTTATTGATTTGTTAGTTGTTTTTTTCGTTTTCTGTTATTATATTTTTATTATGGGAAGCGTGTTTAATTTAAATAACCTCCAACCTAATGATGCATTTCAAAAATTATTTTGAAACAAAAATTAATAAATTGTGATGATCCTGAAAATAAAGAATCATCATATAAGAAGAAATATTAGTGAAACTTACCTAAAGGAATAAGCATTATCAAAGAAGCAGATTTGGATATCAAACGAACTGTTTTCAACGGTCAACTCCAGCATCTTAAAGAAGATAAAGAGGCCATTTTGAGTGAGTGTACCAATTTTATTTACGTAATTGTTGACATTGATATTTTTACTTGTGTGTTAATTATGTCCATATTTTGTGATAAACATGATGTGCGACAACTTGTATTCATGTCCAAAGGGAACATTAATTGATCTAAAAATAAATGGTTATTATAGTATTTCCTACATTCAGGCATAATTATACTTACGTGTAAATGCTGTGGTTTCATTGTACATTCATTGAAGGTCATATGAATGCGTACCTATAGCGCATGCTCAGATATTATACATTTGAAGATTTTTTGTTGTGTACAGGGAGTTGCACATATATCGCGATGCAATTTAAAAATTATATTTCAATATCTTCGAACGAATTGAAAATAATAAAATACAAATTGGCAACAACTCAATGTGAATTAATCATATTACCCATACTTATAAAAATTCAAAATTATAATATAAATCGACAAGCTAAGAATTTACTTTCCCGTATAGTTTTAAATTGCCTTCTAAATTTGATCCCTTTCCCCTGTGAAGAGTCTTAATATGCGACTGTTAAGCTAGCTAGGCATTACAAGTT
This sequence comes from Vesta saturnalis, assembly GCA_036346205.1. Taxonomy (NCBI): domain Eukaryota; kingdom Metazoa; phylum Arthropoda; class Insecta; order Coleoptera; family Lampyridae; genus Vesta; species Vesta saturnalis. The sequence continues at coordinate 931,071 of JARFJB010000145.1, read as the reverse complement.
AATTCAAAGTAGAATAAGTATATTTGCATCATAATAAATTACAGTTCAGTATAATAGTGGTGAAAGTTTACAGTTTTATATTCCGTTATTACATGTTTGAAATTTTTCTGACAGCGTATTGGCCTCGTTTCTCTACTTAAAATTGTTCGTGTAACCTTTTTAGCGTAATACACATTACCGATAACATTAAAATTTGTAAGTATCGAGTGGTATTGTGTTCCATAATACGTGAATTATCTTAACCTTCCGCTATTAGAAATAAAATACTGACGAAGTTACTATTTTAGCGCATTTTTTAAATAAGCCAATTTTCTTGGAAAAAGTCAAATTTATGGTCTCAATAGCAAGAACTAAAGGTCGTACCTTACATTTCCGTGTTGATCACAATTTTGATGAGACTGGTGCTCAAAATCCTTCGTTGAGTTGCTAAAAATTGTCCGTTATCGGAAGAAGGGTTGTGTGCGAATACATACTTTTTGTTTGTTTTAAGATTCATTCATGGTCTTTTGATCTTAGATTCTACGTTATGATAGGTGTGCAAAACTTTTATAGTTTAGTCAGAGGTCGTGGGAAAAATTGTTAGACCAGAGGAAAAGTTGTTAAATAACACAAGAACTGACCTAACTAACCTCATAAAACACCACGCAAAAGAGGTTTAGCTCGCCTACACTTAATTTACTTTGATCCAAGCTGTGCTAATTAATAAGAATTTGAGACATGAACATTACATTTCGATTGCTCATGCCTTTTTCAACTGAAAAATTAATTATTAATTTATTGATAGTTACCTAATCATAACGATCTGTTAAAATTACAAATAAAGCTCAATAAATTAAATGACCTTGTCAATAAATAACAAAAATGTAATTTGCCGAAATATAATTGAAAATAAGGAAAAAGAAGGAATAACAAGTGTATATCTATGTAAGATAGCTAAAAAATAGCGACAGCGCTGTCGGGATTCATAACGAACGGATAATGTATTATTATATGTATAAAATCGGGCCACACAAGGTTCTGTATATTAGCGTGGGGGTCGAATGCAGTATAATATATATATATATATATATATATATATATATATATATATATATATATATATATATATATATATATATTATATATATATATATATATATATATATATATATATATATATATATATATATAATTATATATATATATATATATATATATATATATATATATATATATATATATATATATATATATAAATCATCACACACACACACACACACACACACACACACACACACACACAAAACTAAACGGTTTGTAGACTTGGAAAACCTCAAACACATTTCCAATTGTATGGCTAGTATCCAGTACAAAAAAGGTTGTTGCTCGTTGAGTAATAACTAGAGTGAGGATTTTATGCAAAATGCATATCGCTTATTTTTTATAGGTGAAGAATATCGTTTTGTTTTTAGACGAATTGCACTAAATGCAATCATTTGACATTAATTAATTTTTGCATATTTCGCCAAATACTGCATATATTGCAATTTTATGCATATTTTGCCTTTTTATTCATAATTAACATATATTTCGCATTTTTTCTATATCTTCCAAATTCGCTTTAAAATGCATTATTCTAACTTACTTTAAATTTTGTTATTGTGTCTAACTAAGAAATGTATTTTTATATGAATAAGACAGGTTTAAAGAAAGATTATTACCTGCAGTTAAGTGCAACGTTAATACTTCCGGATTATGAAGTTTCAATGCCGCTATTTCGTAGTATTTGAAAATTCCAACGGTACCTAAGTAGATAGTTAAAGCATTGATTGAGGGAATTCCCGCAATCAAGGGTTAAAGTTATTTGGACTTTTTCAAGGTAAGTGTTTAGTTAGTTAATCCTTCTTGAAAATAATTTGAGAGTAACGGACAAAATGGAAAATTTTAAACATTCTTTGGGCGAAGACGTAGCTGAATGGTACGGCTTTGTTAAGTGAACTTCAAGATGCCGAAAGTTAAAAATAGTTTAGTTCAAGTATGGATAAAAAATATATACGAGCTACGTCTGGATGATGAAAAAGTGTTTTGCATAGCCTGTGGAAAAATAGTAAGTACCATTACATATTTTTAATTGATTTCGGAAATTAAACCCTTATTAATTGATGTAGGTTATTGAATTCACCGTTTTATCAGTTTTTAAACGCAATTAGATACTTATTTTTAAAATTAATTTTTCCTTAGATCATGTGCGAAAGGAAATCTCAAGTTACACAGCACATTGAAACCTCTCTTCATAAAGGAAAATTAGAAACATTTAAGAAAACAAAAGTTTGTCAGACACCTTTGCGCCAGTCGTTGTTTCAAGAAACGGCCAAAAGAAATGCACAAGAGGAATTTAATTTCGAATTGTGTAGTGCACTTGTTAAAGCCAATATTCCATTAAATCCTAGTTTTAGGTCATTTTTAGAAAAAATTAGTTAAAAGCAAGTGCCAGATGAAAGCACGCTTCGAAAAAGGTATATTAATGATTTATATCTTGAACTATGGGGCATATAAAGAAAATTACAAAAAATAAATATCTTTATTTTATAGTAGATGAAACTACAGATTGTTGCGGGCGATATGTTGCAAATTTAATGATTGGTTATTTAAGTGAGGCGCAGTCTAGTATATCATATTTAATCGCTTCCAAAGTTCTTGAGAAAACCAATCATGCAACAATAGTTCGCTTTATAAACGAAGCTTTCATGCAATTTTTTATTCCTCATATTGTTGCAACAGATAAAATAGTTTTAATGCTGTCTGATGCAGCACCGTATATGGTAAAAGCTGGACAGCAATTAAAATTATTTTATGAAAATTTAATACATGTAACATGTCTCGCACATGGTATTAATAGAGTCGCAGAAACAATTCGTAATCAATTTCCATTAGTAAATAGTTTAATAAGTAGTATAAAGAAAGTGTTTTTAAAAGCTCCGTTATGAATTCAATTGTACAAAGAAAAGTTACCTAATATTCCTCTGCCACCAGAGCCTGTGATTACGCGTTGGGGTACTTGGTTAAATGCAGCTCTTTTTTATGCAGATCATTTGGAAAAAATAAAGGAGTTAGTTTTAGGAATTTCTGATAATTCAAGTACTTACGTTCAAAAAGCTCAATCCATTTTAAAGAAAACACAATTGCGCAATGAGCTGGCATTTATAAAAGCAAATTACTATTTTTAAGTTCAACCATTGCTAAATTAGAAACGGAAGCATTGTCATTACATGAATCTATGCAAATAATTAATAAATTTCAACAGCTGATTTCTGCTGTTTCAGGAAATATTGGTAAAACTATTTCTAATAAATTAAATGAAATTTTATAAAAAAACAGTGGATATCAGTTGTTACTAAAAGTTAATAATAAAGTTCTGAAACTTGAGGAAAATTCCGATGATCTTGTTATAAATTTAAATTTGGCCATATTAGCCGCATTAAAATATGCACCCATAACTTCTGTGGATGTAAAAAGAAGTTTTTCTTTGTACAAAAACATACTATCGGGCAGACGCCAAAATTTTCTGCCCGAAAACTTGGAAAATATTTAGTTATAAATTGTTTTGCAAATAGTAATGAGAGGGTGTAATCTTTATAAATCTATAGTGTATAAGTAAATATGTAGTTTTTAAATAACACATAATTTTGAATGTTAAAATAATAACTTTGTATGCAATTTATCTTTTTCCTATTGAAAAATTACAAGCATATATACTTTTTTTATATATTAATGTTACAATTTGGAATTAACACAGGTAAATAGAAGATTCAATATTTATGCATATTTTGCATATTTTGAATTAATAATGCATTTTTGATGCATATTTTAAGGTTTTTAAGTGCATATATATGCACATATTTCGGGATTTTATAGTGCATAAAATCCGCTCTCTAGTAATAACAATAGCAAACATTTAAACTAAAATTAATAAATCCTATTGTAATAAAAGTACTTATATGTTTTCATTTCTCATATACTGTAATTATGCAAAAAAGTTAATTTATGATTGGATTATGCTGTACACTGATGAATTTTGATATAACGTCCAATAAATTTCGTACTTGAATGAAGACTAGAAAGTTATGTTGTAATAAAGATCCACCGCATATATTATCTTTAAGTTTTCAGTGTATAATTTAATCAGATGAGAAGACAATAATATTAGTGAAACTATAGTCAGGAGAAATGAACCTAATTTAAATTAGTCAAAATTCAAAATGACGGAAAGCGATAGGAATAACGCTAAACTAAAACAGAAGCACTTAGCAATAGATATTGTTAATGACTATAGCACTAAAAATTCATTATAAAGTGAAATATTTAATAACAGCCTGTACTTGTTTTTATGACTAATAAAACTTTGATTACCAATATCATTTATACTTGTTTTGTTAAGCTTAATTTTCACACATTAATTACACTTTTAATTGACTAGAAAAATAATTAAAGTTGGATTTTATTATTGTCAGGGTAGGCATTTGTAATAAAATCCTGTGATTTAGCTTAACGGTAACTGTTTAGTAATGAGAAAATGATGGTATATATTCATTTTTAGATAATCTGCAGAATGTCTTTAATTTAATTGGATAGCATCAGGTGGAATGATGTTATTGATTTCTTACCCTCTAATTATTTCAAGAGCTTACTTCTTCTTCTGGAATTAAACTTAATGTCGTTCGTTTGAGAGATCACCGTTTCACAGTTGGCATATACACTTAACACTAGCGTTCAGACTTTTTCTTGTTACATTAATATAGATTAGAGTAAATTTCAGTTAAAATTCAACAGATATTAATTGGCATTTCACGTTAATCCGATAATTCAGTGTTTTATTAAAACATCCTAATTATTTTGTGAACGTAACTGATTTGCTTTTATTTGTTGGTTTGTTTAAAATTTTCAATCAAGCTGAAAAAACAAACAAAAAACGTTTCGTTTCGTTTACAAAAAGCTAAATGGAATCGTGCGTTTTGTTTTTCACAAATTTTCTATAGATTTCTAACCAGATTAATTGCATTATATACCCTGTTCAAAATAAAGCTTTGGTAGCGTTTATTTGGAACAAGTATATTTAACATCTTGAAATTAGCGATTTTTATTATAATTATGTTCAATCTTAAATTGAACAGCAGACCGTGAAACGAATATAATTCCTCTTCCTGATTATTAACTATTTTAGTGCTTCCAATAAAATTAATCGCGATATTGAAGCCATAGTAAATTTTAGTGATAAACATCAGTTAACTTTAAATAATAATAAAACAGTAATGTTATGATTTTGTGCCAAAACTAAATATTCATTATGAACTGAAAACATGAAAATTGTTTTAAACGGTGTTACCTTAACTTTTATGGAGAAAATTATTATTATTATTATTTATTTTTTTTTTTTTGTATAGCAGCGAATGGTTATTTGCTGCTGTTTGTCACATAGATGGTAAGCTATATTTTATTATACAAATTATGATGTTTTAAAAATTTGATTACTTGAAATTCTTTTTGTTTAGCTTTCAGTGGAACACAATGCAATAGTATGTGTTCTATAGTTAGGTATTGTCCACACAGGCAACAGTTAGGTTTTTGACCTCCATTTAATATGTACGCATGTGTTAAGCTTGTGTGTCCCATTCTTAATCGTGTTATTACGGTATTATCTCTTTTTGAGCGTGTTGTTTGAAAACATGTGAAGCTGGTTTTAGGTTTTACATCGTATAATTGTGTTTTTTGCTGTTCCCATTCTCCTTGCCATTGGTGTTTTGTTAATACCCTAATATAATTTTTAACATCTGCTGGATGGGATGCTTTAAATATGACGTTTCGTTCAGTTGCCCCTCGTTTCGCAGTTTAGTCGGCTTTAGTGTTTCCACTAATGCCTATGTGTGCTGGGATCCATATCAGCACTACAGTTTTATTAGCTTTGTTAATACATTTATGTACGGAGCAAATCATTGGATCGTTTGATCCTGCATTACCTATGACTTTGACAGCTCTTAGTGAGTCCGTACAAACTATATAAGTGTTTTTGCCGTCATAAGTATCTATGTAAGTAAGTAAGTATCGAAGTCTGTGTTTAGCTCTTGAACAGAACACACGTGTTTTGGGAGAGAGTTTGCTCAGACAATTCGATACGCCTCTTGGCGTGATCATATAAAAGAACGTACGACTAGTATCGAGTACCAATCTTTTATTTCAGAGGTCTACTATCTTCGCACCGGAAGTGTGTGGTTAAAACCGCACAGATACGGTCTCGGAGAAGAGCCACCCACGATGTCGTCAGACGAAGAAAGCTACTACGAAGGCGAACTGAAGAGAGAACGCGATTTACAAGAAATCTACCTAGGATAATATGCAAAGGCACGGGAGGAAGTCCGCGAAACAGACACCATCATAGAAGAGCACCTCAAAACACTCCAGGTACAAGAGAGAAACATCCAAGAACTAAAGGCAACCATTGAAACCCTTAAGTCTCAATACGCAGAAGTCGTAGCGAGATTCGACGCGATTACAACCACCAATCCGCCGATTAAAACCACGATCAAGACCACCGAAGCTCGCGTTGAAGACCAACGTGACAGCGAAAAGCCCCCGCGTCCGAAGAAGAAGAAGCACAACGGGAAGAAGAGAGGGAATGATGAAACTCCCGAAGCATCATCAAAACCGGCAAGACAGACCGAAAAACTACACGACAAGATGGAAGTCTGCACAGCAGCTTTCCAACAAGGAAAAGACGAAGACGCCCTCTCCGAAGAGGAGGAATTCAAGACCGTCACGAAGAAAGGCGGTGTCAAGCGGCAACGGGTGGACGCCGAAGCGCAAATCCAGGAAAGGCCCGCCCGCAAAAAAAGAATCCCGCCTCTAATCCTCCACCGCCAGGAGGATTACTCCAAGACGATGAAGAAGCTAGCCTCGATCGGGATTACACCAAAGGCTACCAGAACATCTAACGACGGGATCAGAGTGATCTTAAGCACCCCCGACGAATACAGAATGGCAACAGCTGCACTGGACACCATCGATGTGCAGTTCAACGTCTACCTATTAGAAGAGGCAAAACCGCTAAAGGTAGTCATTAAGGGCATCCCGCAAGACGACGAGATGCTGGACACCGTTAAGAACGATCTCAAATCCATGGGGTTTGACGTCCAGAAGGTTAGCCGGATGTTCGCTGGACGCGAACACCGGAAGACCGCCATGGCACTGGTCCACTCGAGAGAAGCGAAAGGGCCAAGGAGATCTTTAGTATCACGACCATAGGATACTTGAGGGTGCGAGTGGAGTCGCCCCACAAGAAGAACGGGACAGGTCAGTGTTACAACTGCCAGCGATACGGGCATACTACCAGCGGATGCCACGCACAGCCCCGATGTGTGAAGTGTGCGGGGACGCATCACACCAGGGATTGTCAGAAGACCCGAGAGACGGGAGAGCCAAAGTGCTGCAAATGCACCGGGTTGCACACCGCAAACTACGGAGGATGCCCCGCCCATCCAAGAAACATCAGGAAAGGGAACGCCCCCTGAACAACAGAAATAAGAAAACCGGCAAGGATGGCCGAAGCAGGGATAAGCTACGCCCAAATGGCAGCGGGCAACAAGAAACAAGCTCCTGAAGAATCAGAAGACGAGGACTTCGCGCTCATCATGAAGATCGTGAAGGCACTAAAAGCAACGAAGCAGATCAAAGGATAAACTCACAGATGAGTAAACGCAACCGCCGCACCATTTAAGCGGCCGACCCAATCAATGACAGGGAACAACGACACCGAGGTGACCGGAAACATAAAAGCCGAAGTTTATCTCAGGGAAAGACAACAGAGGTATAGGTATATTTAATGTATTTATTTCAGGTACAGAAAATCTACTTGTATCATCAGAAAAGCCAATAAGACGGAGGTATAGAGGGCAAAGAGCCCGTAATACCGAGAGTAATTAACGATCACCGATCACCGAAGTATCTATTTGTTTTAAGTGTTTAAGTGCCATCCAAATGCCGTGTAATTTAGCAGTGAAAGCTGAGGACCATGTTTCCAGTGTGTAAGATCTTGTTTCATTTTCTATTGCCCACCCGCTTCCAACACCTACTTCGTTTTTGCAACCATCAGTATATGCAACACTTGCTTGTTTGTATTCCCTCAAAATTTTGGTCAATTCTGTGTTAATCTTTGATACATCATTACGGGTTATCTTAACAAGATCTAGCCTTGTTTCAACTAGGGGCCGTTGCCAAATTGGGCTTTTTGGGTATTTTACTGCCATTATGTCAGGAATGCGAACACTTAACTTACTAAGGCTTTGTTCAATTCTGTAGCTAAAGGGTTGGGTTATATTGGATGCTACATAGGAAGGAGACAATAGTTGCGTATAATTAAAATGCTTTGGATTTGAACGTATTTTCATAGAGTATGAAAGTAAAGCTTGTTGTCGGCGTAATTTTAATGGCATAATTCCTCCTTCACAAGACAGACTAGCCGAATGTGTGGTTGGAAACGCTCCAAGAGAATAACGCAGTGCTAGGTTTTGGACAGTGTCTAGAGATCTTAGCCTTGTTTCGCATGCTAACGTGTATATGACTGACCCATACTCTAACCTGGATAACACCATAGTTTTATATAGTAGAAGCAAAGTCTTACTATATGCTCCCCAAGATATACCACTTAGATATTTAATAATACTTAATGATTTGATTGCTTTGCCTCTCACCTCATTTATATGATTTTCCCAGGTGAGTTTGTTGTCTAAAACCATTTCCAGAAACTTTGCATTGATCACACAAGGAATAATATTGTTGTTTATGCGAATATGAGGAGGATAGTGATGACGGCGTAATCTACAAAAATGCATGCAACACGTTTTTGAGGACGATATACGAAATCCTATTGATTTGACTTGGTATATAATGGTGTTAACTGCTTCATTTAAGACTGTATTATGACATTCATCCAATTTCGAAGACAAAAAGATAGTTATGTCATCGACATATACGCATCGCTTAACAGTGTCTGGGATACCTGTAACAAGGCGATTGAGAACAATGGCAAATAGGGTGACACTTATGGTGGACCCTTGCGGGATGCCATTTTCTAAGCTTCTTGATGAGGACAGTGAATTACCCTTCTTTTGCTTAGAAATGACTGGACAAAGCGTGAAACGTTTCCTTTTATTTCCCATTCGTGGAGTTGGGATAGGATTCCATACCTCCAAGTGGTGTCGTATGCGCTTTCTATATCGAAAAAGATTGCTGTTACGTGTTCTCTTTTTATAAAGGATTGTTTAATATTATTTGTGAGGTACACCAAACTGTCAATCGCAGAGTAACCTTTTCGAAACCCTGCTTGGTAGCTATCAATTAAACCCCTCGTTTCTAGTATCCACACCAGTCTAATGTTGACCATTTTTTCTAATAACTTACCCATACAGCAAGTTAAAGAAATTGGTCTATAGTTAGACACTATGAAAGCATCCTTGTTGTTGTTGATTAAGGGAAAGATAATAGCCTCTTTCCAAGATTATTATTATTATTATTATTATTATTATTAATTATTATTATTATTATTATTACTATTATTATTATTATTGTGTGCTGATTTAGTTAGCTACTTTTGGGTCTTATAAGCACCATCAATAACATTATTGATGTTCCAGCAGTCCTGTAAGCCACATCTCATAACTGCCGCAAGCAATAAGCGATTGGCGGAATTATAGGCCTCCGAGGTCCAGTAGAAGTCAAAGCTACCGACAAGCGGCGTGCCACCGACATACCTAAATCGAGATCCAAAAGGTTCCTTATATGCACAAAAACCACAACCTAATAATGGCTAATATTCAGGGTGAAGGAATTTATAGCTTACTTACTTGTGAAACCACCCATATTAGGCATCTTCGTATCTAGAAAACGCAATTGTGGGAGAGGTGATAATATCAAGATAAAGAAGTACTCAAATCGAGCAGTAGGTTAACAGCCCCAGTTATTGGAACGTTAAGGAATATTTACTGTTATGAAAGTTCTAAGTATTTTGATAACTAAAACATAAATGTTTAATGTTTAATGAGTGAATTTATGTTCTTAATCAGACGAATTTGTTTACGTAAAAGAAAAAAAAGTTTTTCCGCAAAATATACTAGGAACTAGTTATCGGTAGTACGCTATAGTTACTTGCACAGGGCAAGGCCCAGTTATTAGTCTACTGTAGTAAATGGCATATACCAAGTCTCAGTTATTATATTATTTAGGTGGTTATTGGCACCCAGTCAGATGCAGTTTGATACAGGTGCAAACGGATATGGGTCGTGGGATTGTTACAGAATTTTAATATTTAGGAGGTCTTGCCGTATTACAGTAAGTCGCAAATTGGGGTTGAGTCACACTTAAAAAATCATATCGTCTTAATAATAGTTGTCAGACTATTATTATAAACGAAATTGGGAGCGCACGCAAGTACAGTGAGGTAAACAGTCAAATGCTCACTTACCTTACGCGGCCTTCAACGCCAGGTGTGCGCTAGTTAACATCCAGGATCTCTACCTGTAAAATCTACAAAATAGCTACACGCCTTCAAAGTAAAAGGAGTGATCAAATCAGCTGTTGGATCAACGGCCTTCTTTACCATATTCCTACGTTACTGTAAACCAACGAATTAATAAAAGAAATACGCATAAACAAACGTTGAATATGAAAATGTATACTTTCACCATTATCACTCATAATAAAATATTTATCTTTTTTGGGGTTTTTTAATGGTGTATTTTAAATTATACAATCTAAACGTTTCGATAACACTTATAGTTATCTTCGTCAGTAGTAATATTTGTTAAAAATTGTTAAAGATGTAAAGAATTTTGTCAAAGTTGAAAAATTAAAACATAAACATCAGCCTGCTATTAATGTAACAGTTTGAGAAACGTATAAAGCCAACTATAAATTTCCTGAACTTAGTTTTTGATCAACAGATTTGAAATTTGGAAGATGTACGCTTTAGTATCGCATCTATCGATCGTTTGTTTTAGATTTTTGAAAATATTGGTGCAAAACGAAAAAAAAGAAAAATTTACGAAATCAAAAATTTAAAACAACGGTTACCTTCAAAATTACTTTTAAAGCGAAAGTAAAGAAAAGCCTTTTTCAAAATTTTGGAAAATAACTGAGTAATTTTTAGACAAATGTCTTAAATTTTGTCATCTAAGGCGTGTATGCAGTATTGCTTTAACTCCGCCTACTGTTGAGTGCACGTGCACTAGAGTAGTTGGTTCAAGTTTCGTTATTACCTATTTGCTGTTTTATTTATTATTGTAATATTTGTAACACAGAATCAGGTAAGAGAATTATTGTGATTACTGATGGGATTGTGAGAATTATTATAATGAGTGCTACAATTATAGTGAAATTGAATTACTACAATTATATATCAAAACGAATAAAACTATACTCGTAAAAATAGTGAAGTCGTAGCGGTTGAGGAAACCACCACCAAATCGTGCTGTTTCAGCTCCATCTCAGTTGTTAGTACCGGCTTCCACATCTCAGGGCGTAGATATTTGAGCTTATCGCGATGCGGACGGACATCTTTAGTACTCACGCTCTTGATATGAGTGGTACGTACGTACTGAACAGTTTTTATAGTGTGCTGTGCCTGTATGGTATTATCTAAGTATACCTAGAAACGTATTTTTATATTCATCAGTGTGGTTGTCTATGTGTATACGTGTTTGTATATACCTACAAAATGATTGTGGGACATAGAATAAACTTTTAAAATGCCACCAAAAAGGAAATATAAACCAAGTCCGAAAAAGCGATATAAAAGGTATGCCACTTATCACTTTCAAGCTGATACGTTATTATTATGTATGTACAGGGTGACTTACAAAGCCGGCGATGAATACCCACAAAATGAGATGATCCAACCACTATTACCTTATGTAAATGTTGATAGTTTACCAGAAAAAAGTGTTTAAATTTTTCTAAAAATTATTTTGGGTGCCCTAGAATTTCAGAAAAAAGAGCATAAAAATTTATAGAAGGCTGTATATTTCATTGTTTCATTCCTTTTCGTTTTTTAAATAAAACGTCAGTTTTGTCACATTCACATTCAGTAAACGGACACTGTACTGCTTTATGGTGAGCTCGCACACTCTTTCACTAACCTGGTGCAACATGTGAAAGATTTCGGTTGCGACAATATTGAATGAAGTAGGGTTTTTAGTTGGTTTATAAACAACTACATAATAAATAGCAAGATTCGGATAACCAAAAATGAATGACCAGTATGACAAGTGACAAAACAATCTGTCTTGTGGAAATGAGTAGCCATCGGATTTTATTTTAGAACAGACTTGCTTCAATGTAAATTGCTAGAGCGCTAGTAGTTCAGCGTTAGCGGTCGCATGCCACGTGGTTGGTGCGGGTTCGAATCCCGCCACTTGCAATTTTTATTTGTTAGGTTACAGTAGTATTTTTTATCTAATCTAAAATAGATATACAAACCTTCTGTAAACTTGGTGTTATATATGTTGTATATGTTACATATACTCATGTCTACAGAACACACAGATGTTTTGTGCGCATGTCTGTTCTAAAATAAATTCCAATGGGCAACGATTCGCGTCACCATAGAAGCCACCAGATCTAGTGCAGCCAACAGCTGCGGCACCTGGCATTACCTCACTTGAAACGAACGTTGTCAAGATAACTTATTGCCAATGCTTCTTCTGGGCGCTAAATAAAACAAAAACAGTTCTCAAAAAAAGTGACTGTTTCATTTTTCTCGCAAACTATTAACATTCGGATAGGGCATTATTAGCTGAATCGTAATCTTTTATTCTCGTCTATCATCACGTAAAATACCTGCACACATTTTAAAGTCACCCTGTACATTTTGCGACCTTAAAAAGTGAGGCGGGTATGTTCTAGTTACAATTTTAAAATAAGATTATCGCAACTGGGCGTTGAAGTAAGAAAAAAACTTAGAACTGAAGTAAGGGTTGATCCTCACGATTTGGAAGAAGCGACAGTTCACACTTCTGATACTCATATTGAATCATCTACAGCCATGTTTACGTATGTATCTATACATTTTGTAAAATGGATTATATTTGGTAGTATGTGATTTAGGGGAGAACCAAAAGCATCCTCAGACACAGGCGTATATCGAGAAGATGATCCTCAACTGGAGTCTGACGCGAGCAACAGTAGAAGTCCTGATTCACCCAGGTTTATTTATTATTTTGACTATAGGATATTAAGAAAATCAATATTGTGAATACATATGTGCAGGCGTTCGACATCTAAAGACGTTGATTACCCAGTAACGATAACAGAAACGCTGCAAATTAAAGAACAAGCTTTTGAGCCATTTCCAGAGGGGAGAAGAGTAGTAGATATACAACATTTTTGCACAATATTACAGATCTTGATGACCATAAGCCGTTTGATTCCCGTTTTTCTAACATGAAATTTATTCGCGAGATCAGAAAGGGTTTAATAAGTTCATTTGTCTTTAAGTGTAATATGTGCAATATAGAAAAACGACAGAGCCTTCACATGGAAGCGTTACATCTATGGATGCAAACTCTGCATTTGTATTAGCTGCAATATCTACAGGATGTGGGCATTCACAACTGTCTCAACAACATGCTATTTTAAATATCCCTTAGATGACTACACGACAGTATTGGAAGAAGCTGGACAGGAAGAATTGCGGTTAGCTAGGGAAATTGGAGATGTAGATGCCGCTGGTAATGGTCTTATAACAGTGATAGTCGACGGAGCTTGGTCGAAGCGATCGTATAAGGTTAATTACGATGCATCTTCTGGGATAGCAAAATTGCATAGAATACGTTAGTATCGATACCACTAAAATTCAATATTTTAGGCATGTATAATTGGAGCTAAAACTGGAAAACTACTGTTCGTTGCCTCCAGAAATAAGTACTGTGCAATCTGCGCTAGAGCTGCCACGAAAAATGTGACATCTACAGACCATCGTTGTTATAAAAACTGGCAAAGCACTTCAACTGGAATGGAATCCAACATAGTACTAGAGGGTTTCAAATTCAGCATTGAAATGCATAAATTGAAATATGTCAAAATAGTCGGTGATGGAGATAGTAGTGTATATAAGAAGCTTTGAACTGAGAGACCTTATGGTGGTAACCTTCACATTAGCAAAATAGAATACACTAACCACCTTCTGCGAAACTACTGTACCAAACTACGCGAGCTGTGCACCAAAAGGAAAAGTAGCACTAATCAAATTGTTGCTCCTCAATTTAGAACCGTTTTAAGGGCCAACATTCAGAGGTTAAGAATTGGTATAAAAAAAGCTATACTGTATCGGCGCAAAGAGGAAGGAACGCTTGAGCAACAAATTCCTGGATTAAAATCTGATATTTCCAATTGCCCTCATCACGTACTTGGAAATCATCTACAATGCGACGCATATTTTTGTACGGGCAGCAAGGAGGGTGACGTAAATTATATATCAGATTTTCAAAAATGTGGCCTAATGGATGATATACTGTCCTGCGGTAATAGGCTACAACAGACATTCAGTTTGCTGTTGAATATGAACAACAACGCAGCTGAATGATATAATTCTGTGGTAGCAAAATTCACTGGAGGCAAGCGTATCAATTTTAGCATAAAGAATAGTTATGATATCAGATGTCGAGCTGCGGAGCTTCAGTTTAACGAACACGAGAAGGCTATATCTACGTCCATAAACAAATGACTACAAAAAGTCCGGGATAATACATTAAGTTGTATATAGAAAAGTTGAGACAACGACGAATATACAATAAAACAAGAAAACAACTTTTCCCGACAATGCCAAAAAAGAAGAGTGGAACTACTGTTGCCGATATTGACTATGGAGCAGTTGAAGAATTAAGTACCAGTGCAATGGAACAAAGGAATGAGGAACTGTTGCGCCTAATCGCGACTTCCAATGTCCAAGAATTGGAAATGGAAACCCGAGGGTAATGCAGCAATCCTGTATGGAAAAGCGAAAAAATGTATAGGCTTACAGCGTCTAATTTTGGAGCAGTCAGGGCGAGCAGGGCATTTACCGGATCGGCTGCTACCAGATGGAGTATAGATCATGAACCCATTGCACGAAATAAATTTAAAGAAAAACTTGAAATTTCTGACGAAATTAGTGAATGTGGTCTCTTCGTGCATCCCGAATTTCCACATTTAGGGGCCAGTCCAGATGGACGATTACCTGGAGGAGAAAATATAGAGATAAAATGTCCTTACTCCAGCAGACACATTTCGCCAGAAGAAGGTGTTGCCCAAAAAAAAATTAAATTTTTGGAGGAATGTATGGATGGCACCTATAAAGTGAAAAAACAAGATAAATATTATAATCAAGTACAAGGCCAGTTGGCAATCAATGGTGCTGCTTTTTGCTATTTTGGTATTATAGTTGACACAGTAAGTTACTTATCGAAACAATAATACATAAGAATTTTATATCTCAATGTCCTTTTTTCAGATTGTCCAAGATAACGAATATTGGAACGCCATGTTGACAAAATTAAATAAATTTTATTATGAAGTAATGATACCGGAAATAGTACAAAATAATTTTTAAATTCTTTATACACCTGTTTTCCTCACATTATACAGTGTGGAAACGCGGATAAATTCGGTAATTATTCTGTATGATAGAGACAAAATCTAAAAATGTTGTAGCGAATTAAATTTCAGAAGTTTCCATCAATTGTTTTGTAAGTTGTGACGTGATGAATATTTTTTTAAGTAACAAAAATACATTTCTTTTTGTTTCGGTAGAGTTTTTTAAACGATTTAAAATTTTGAATAGGTTACAAAAAATCAAGAAAAACGGCTTACACTTAAAAAAATTAAAAATGAATTTCCTAATTACCGGGATTTGGTTCACCCTGTATAAATGAAACCCCTGTATAAATGAAACACCCTGTATAACCTAAAATAATTTAAAAATATACGCCTCAGTTCTTTCTACCATACTTCAAAATTTTGCTCTCCTATACCATCGAATAAAGGATGTATTACCCCCGGACGCAAGTTTGGGACACCCTGTATTAACATCATCCACATGTACCTTTTCGTACGTAAAAAGATGAACCCTTTCTAATTCTGCAATAAAAAATGGGGGTTGACATTTAAAAAAAATGTCGATGACGTCATATCTTTTCTTGACACCCTGTATATTTCACTTTTGCTAAGAAAATTCGACATTGAAAATAAATATCGACGGGACCGAGTGTTTTCTACCTAAGTCCCATTCGCATTTTCAATTTCTGCTCACTGTATAAATATTTTGTTGATTATAGTAGGAGGAATTGTATGATTTTTAGTAGACTAGTATAATTATTTTCGTTAGTGCTCAATACCTACATATTTCTACGTTGTATTCTACAAGGACATTGCAGAGGTTCGAAATGTAAAAAACACATGGTTGCGTTATTTTCTATTTCTTTTTAACCTGACGGTTGTTATGACGAATACTTTCAAATGCATAATGTAAATTCAGATAACTACTGCACGTTCTTGCTTTATTTGTTGAAATCATATATGTAGAAAAGAAACGGCAATAGTGTATATATAAAACGTTAATCCAAAAACTGAAAATATTAATTTTGCAGACTTTAGATACCGATCCACGTTGACTAGATTGACGTGCGACAACTTGATGCATGACCAATCGCGTGCAAGCTTGAGTTTGTAAACTATCTTGCAATTGTGTATCACACACCTTCTAAAAATCACACTTCGAGAGTTGTAGCTTACCGTGAAAACCCCCTTAAAGATGACAAGTCAGAACACTCTACGGCGAAAGCTAACAATGAAATTTGTCAGCCAAAAAACACATTTAACAAAATTTAATCGAGTTATGATGTAAGTGTAAAGTTGTGAAAGACTTCAATTTGAAAATGATAGAAGCATTCACAAATCCAAACATCACATCAAATAAAATAAGCTAGTTAAATCTAACAAAGAGATATCTTTAACAATAAGTGGAAGTGTTATTAACAATGAAAAGCATAATGCAGAACGTTTTTTGTAATTTTTAATTTAATTGAATACTTCGCTAATTATTGAAAAGTTAAACATACGCCAGAAAACTACTTATCTAACAGAACTATCACTAACTTAAAAGAAAAACCAACAAAAGCTAAATAGTTGCTATTGAAAATGTC
This sequence comes from Vesta saturnalis, assembly GCA_036346205.1. Taxonomy (NCBI): domain Eukaryota; kingdom Metazoa; phylum Arthropoda; class Insecta; order Coleoptera; family Lampyridae; genus Vesta; species Vesta saturnalis. The sequence goes on along the minus strand of JARFJB010000145.1, from coordinate 913,870 downwards.
TCTTAATTTATTACGTCAAATAAATGCTCTATTAAAAAAAATAAACTTATCATCTCAAATCATGGATTTGCCATGGAATCCCCTTCAAATAGAGCGGCATTCGGTAAATAATTCGAACCTTGACTCAAATCGTATTATACTTAAATTTTGAAATTATAAATATAGAGTTGCTTATTAATCTCAAAAGTACGAGGATCAGTTCTAATCCTTCAAAAGTTAACAATCTTACAACGTGAAATTTTGGGTACAACTTACGGACAAATCAACACCTAAACAAACAATAATCAATCTTGCAATGGACATATGAAAGGTTCTATGTACAATAAGTTTTTGTCTACTCAACAGCTGATTGCATGCGCGGTGGGATGGTGTGCTTCTTCAGTAACTAACGTACGGTAAACTTGATCCGCTATAAAGCGTTAAATACTACACTAACAGGGTGCACCTGGATAAACACAACTCCTTTCGAGAACTTAAAAGCTGAAACCGAGAGTTCCATAAATCGACACAATACCTGGGGTACAGTATCCACCAAACATTCACAATCCCCAGGACCGATACTTAACTCAGCAACCGTCACCGCGCGCGAACCTGCCTCTTAACTTTCTGCCATCCAACTTAAGACTGACTAATTAACCGTCAACTTGCACCACTTGCGTCATATTTTTTTATCAATCTTTCGCTTGGGAACTGCATGATCAGCACTCATACGGCTAAAAAAGGTTTAACCCGCAAATAGATGACGCGCACTTATTTTCACTTCAGCACATGTTGTAGCTTAAATGAATTTTCCACCTTCTACAACGGCAAATCTTAAAAAAACGAAACGGTGAACCTTATAAATAAAGACGTGCGTTACCCATTTCCAAACTGTGCCTCAAGCTGACGTTATCAGGAATGCAATACAAAAGCAACTTAATATTCGCAGCGTATATTTCTCGAAACCGTTTTTAAAATACAGGCAATAACAAATTAAGATTTTGATATTTAAGCTCTATTCTAACTAACTAAACCTTGGAAAATTTTTATAACATTTTCAATTCCAGCTAAATTAACAAAATATTTTAGATCTGAGCGGAATTTGGTTCGAACTACAATACTAAGCTTCACAATGAGCTCAACAAAAATGAATCGCAAAAATTCTATAGAGCCAAAGCGAGAAAAAATATAGCACCAAACATCCACACATGGCAAGTTATTGTCACTGAGAAGAAAGCAAAAAATTTCAAAATATTTATTATTTAGAAAAATAACATAAAAATGTATAAACTAATCTACATCGCCCTATATCTACCAAAAACAATTATTTTATTAGTCTTATTTAGGTGGTTGGAGAAAAAATCCTTGTGTTGTACCAAACACTTGTAATGGTAACATCTGCTACACTGTTGACGCTCAATAGCAAAGTTAAGTATGTATAAATCTTAACATATAAAAACCAAAGACCTTTATTTTTTGTTATACTATCTTTTTATATTACTTAGTTAAGGCTAGGCGCACACATGCGATTTTCTGTCGCGCGACTGCATAATCGCATTCGCCAGAAAATAATTTGAAAATGCTTCATGCGTACTTGCGCAAATTAATCGCCACTACATTCAGTAACAACATGGATTTTACGGAAACCGCTTGCGTGGTAGCTTTATTATTACGAGTAAAATCTAGAAAACGGCGCAAAAAGCAGTATTGGGTGCATCCACTGATAAGGGGAAGGCTGTTAAAAGAGCAATTTTACAAAATTTATACCGACTTAAGAAACCATCCTAGTAAATTTTTTCAATACTATAGGATGAGTGAGAAGAGTTTTGATGAAATACTTTAAATAATAGGACCAAAGTAACATATCAAGGCACTAATTGGAGGAAATCGGAACCACCTGAAGAGCGCTTATCAGTAACGTTGAGGTAAGCTAAGTAGGCAGGCAAAATGTTATTGTATTTTTTTATGTATACAATATGTATCTGCTTGAACTTTAATTTTTACAAATTTTATAAAATACATATCAATGGACCAAATAATTATTGGTTCCACATGTCGAATAACTGGGTATTATCAGAAAGGGCAGGCGATGATGCAATAGAGTAGTCACATGATGAAGAGCCCGCCGTGGGGGATAGTAAACGTTCTGAAAAATCTGAATAGTAATTCCTCACGGAACATTCAGAATTATGATTGTGGTTATTAGTCAGGGGAGACTGGGAAACTGTTTGCAGATGTCCGTTGGCTCCATTTGGAAGTTGGAGGATGGAAATTGCGAAGGCGGCTAGTAATTCTTGGCACATCTCATTACATTTAGGGTCTCTATTTTAGCATAATGCTTTTGTTCGTCGTTCAGTTTCTGCAACAAGGGGACAAGCATCATACCAAACTGTTTGTCCTCGTTAATTTCTTCGCTTTGTTTTTGTTGTAGTATGTTTAAAAAAGCGAATTCGTAGGATGTTATCTTTTGCACGGTTTTATTATGACGTCGACTGAGAGTGTCATCTTCGTTGTTGTTATTATTTTGCAAAGGCGTAGGACGTGAAGTTGGTGTGTGCTGCTCTTCATGGTGGTCATCGTTATTAGTTTCTAAAGGTGCAGTGTTACCACTAGTAGGTCTAGCTTTCATGGACGGAAGCAAAAATAATAAAGAAGCGAAGTAAACGTATTTCCTTCGTTTTTTGCAGTTTCGCCCCTCTTCAGTTTTCGTTGTTTTGCAAGTTCCCTTGCAAAACAATCTTTCACATTCTTCCATTTCTTCTGAACTTCTTTTCCTGTAATATTTTTTTATGAAACGCGAACAGATATATAATTATTATTGGTTAAATTAAATTATTTTTCAGATGTCTTGCCACCGGTAATAGCTTCAATTCTTTACACTTCGAATATCTACTGGGAGCTACTACAATCAGGGAAATTGTGAATGACACATGTGAGCAATTTTGGATATATTTGCAACCTCTGTACATGCCAGATATATCCGAAGACAACTGGCTGACTATTGCCACACAGTTTTATAACAGAACTGATTTTCCAAATTGTACTGGAGCCGTGGACGGCAAACATATAAGATTGCAGAAACCTGATCAGACCGGTACAGGGTTTTATAACTATAAAAATTTTTTCTCCACAATTCGTCTCGGCGTGGTTGACGCCGACTATCGTTTCATTTCGATAGACGTGGGAAAATATGGTGCAGGTAGTGGTTCTAATGTGTTCAAATATTCTAATTTCGGCCAGACTCCATAATAATCGATTAAATATTCCAAATCCACAAAGGCTATCTCAGGATGAAACGGGACAACCTATGCCTTTCCTCATTGTAGCAGATGAGGCGTTTGCACTATCACAACATGTTTTGCGGCCTTACCCCAGGAGACATCTAACAATGAAGCAACGAGTGTATAAATGCAGACTGACTCGCGCTCGTCGAATGGTGGAATACACATTTGGAATTTTCGCCAATAAATTGCGAATTTTTCATCGGCCTATGAATGTGGGTGTCGAATTTGCTGACCACATTATCAAAGCATGTTGTGTTTTACATAATTTTGTGCGGAAAATGGATGGTGTTGAGGACGAATCATATGAATGTCCTCTGCAAAGCTGTCATCCAGTGGGAGCACGGGCAAACACATGAGGTCTTAATGTACGAAATTATCCCCACAAGGTTCAATACCGTGGCAGTATGACAAAATTTGGGTTATACCATGTTACTGATATTTGAAAATAAATGAATGGAGCAAACAGCATATACTTACATACCTTTTATTCGTTTTTCCTTCCCAAATAATTCCATCCAATTGCGCATTACATTTACACAACTCCATAATTTTTCTTTTACATTCCGGTCGGTGCACTCTTCAATTGCTTATTATACAGCGCAGGTCTCTTTTTCAATTCTGCAATGATTTTATCTGTGTCTAAAACACTATTTCCAAGGTTACCTTCGGCGGGAGATTAGTTGTCGGACATTCTATTTTATAAACTGACCAAAAACAAAATATTTCACAAACACACACACAAAAACGTTCGGAATTCGGGAGCAACTAAATCGCGACTGAATTGTCGCAAGTGCGCGCAGGTTCACTCCTGTCCCTTTGATTTATTTTAATTTGCGACAATCGCGTCGCTTCAAAAAAGGGACTGAATGCATCTTTTTAGTCGCGGCGATTACTTAGTCTTATATGCGCGCATTCGTATTTAAACACTATGTGTCTCATTTTTGCGACTAAACGATCGCGAGACAGAAAATTGCATGTGCGCGCCTAGCCTAAGAAAGTTTATTTAGCAGTAATTTGAGAGTAGTTTGTTGTAAAACAGAGTTTAAATTCCTTACATTTGTTTTTCGACGCTTTTAAATTTTTAGTTTCATGTCTTTGATTTCTCTTCTTTTCTGCATTTTCCACTGCACTGGTTTCGGGCGGATAGTATCGCCTCCGAAACTAGCGTTGGCCTGGATGCATGCTTGTCCTTATTTCTACTTCTGGATTTTTCGCTGATATATCCTTTATTGCATCCCTGCTATCATATTTTATTCAAAATCTTTAGTATTTTATACACATATTGATTAATCACTAGTAACACCTGGATCAACACCATAAGATGTCAGCGCAGGGTTAAAATAAAGGGAAGATATTGATTAAAATAAATCTGTTATGAAGTTTAAGTTAAATGTCAACAAACCCTAAATATTGGAGAACTCACTTTAAAAAAACCGAAACTTGTATCAAACTAAAGGTTGTGCGTGCTTCTTAACTTGAAAGAGTCGATACAGTAAGGAAACAGTTGGTTAGCGTATATAGTAAAGTAAACTAGCAAGCTTACGCCAATCTCTTGAAACCCAAATTTACAGTCGAAACCCTTTGTGTAACGAAATTAAATTGAAGCAAAACTAATTATTTCCAGTGCACTTGTGAAGATTATAAGAATTTCCAATAAAAAATTTTTAGTTACAATGCATCCTTTTATTAATTACTTAAATAGATAAGCAGAGTTTTACTTTTTAATGTAATGTTTAAAACAATTCAACTGTTCTATCGTCTTTTACTAGCTTTAGGTTAGTAATAATTCGTATGGTTGTTAGACAGTTGCAGAGTGACAACACATTGAACGGTTAAATACGTCTATTTACAAATATTACGAAAATAAAAAGAAAACTTAAACATAGGATTTTTACAAAGCACTTAAATAAAAATTTCAGCTTTCATTAAGGCTCCTGGTTTCCAGTAACCTTCAATACACGACTGTCTCACACCGACTCTTAAAATATTTGGCTCTGTAACAAATTTAACCGATATAGCTGTTAAGTGTTATTTTACTGAATTCAAATTTGTAGGTAAGTGTAAAATAATAATAAACTCAGTTATGTACGTGAGAATGGCATGAATTCATATTTTAAGTGATTAGTGAATATATTAATCTTAGCTTTAAGATTAGATGTTCTAGATTATTGAGTAAAACTGTGTACTACTTATGCACGTCAAATAGGAAAGCTTATCACGATTAGTTAATTTAAACTTAGGTGGAATAATTTAATTATGATTAAGAGTGGAAATAATCAATAAGGGTAAGATGGGAGTAGCACTTACTTTGGGTGAAGAAAATAAGAAGTGCGCAGAGTAAAATTGAATTATTTATTTTACAGTAAAAATAGGGAAGAATTTAAAAACAATTATGTAAATTGAATTGTACAGGAAGTTGTTACATTTGTAATAGGCTTTGTAGGGTGATAAGTGTAATTGTTGTAAGAGTAAAATTTCCACTGTTACGTTGTGATGTGTACTATTTTAACTAACCACTCGCCGCCATAGTGGACATCATTTCCTTCAATGCATTGAATTAATAAATAAAAATGATTATTATTTGCTCGAGATACTACTTTCTTTGGTAGATCTGATTTGAACTCTACTTATAATTTACTGTCACTAATAGTTGTTTCGTTTGAATTTGTCAAAAAAAAGAAAGTAAATAAATCTGATTGTTATTTTTAGCAAACTCAATACTTATGTTTGATAGGAAGTATTGGTATAATTACGAAGGGTCGTTTTTATATTCCCGGACTAGCCAATTTACAATGTTAATGTAATTTTTCATTTTATTGATTATAAATCACATATGCCATGGTAACGTGTTTGACAATTTATAAAACAATTGCAGCATTATTAGTTCTAATATCTGTCAGTTTGTGTTGTAGTGTCTCAAAATGGACAAACTTGAATATCGAGCTGTTATAAAGTTTCTTACAAAACAAGGAAAATCTCCAAAAGTTATTGGTGAAGAAATTTTAATTGTATACGTGGATAATTGCGCTTCCAAGTCGACTATTTGTGAATGGCCAACATTGTTTAAACATGGCCGAGAATCACTAGATGATAATCCCCGTCCTGGTCGGCCTGTTGACATGATTACTTCGGATGTTATTGAAAAAGCCAAGTATTTAGTATTGGAAGATGCAAAAATAAAGAAGCGACAATTAGCGTCTTTATTAGGAGTTTCAGAAACCACAGTTTTCAGAATTTTACACGATTACCTTGGCATGACAAAGGCCTGTGCGAGATGGGTTCCACGAATACTTACGCCTTTTCAAATGCTTCCTCCAATGGAGAAGTGTGAAGAATTTTTAGCGCTTTGTAGGGACGAACCAGATTTAATTATCAATGGACTTATTACCGGAGATGAAACTTGGGTCCATCATTTTGATCCTGAGTCGAAACAAGAATTGATGCAGTGGCATATTAGGGGTTCCAGTCATCCCAAAGGGTTTAAAGTCACCACTTCTGCAGGAAAAATAATGGCAACTGTTTTGTGGGATTGCCAATGAATTTTAATGATTGATTATCTGAAGAAGGGTGGTAAGATCACAGCAGAGTATTATGCAAGCTCAATGCATCGCATCAGAGATGTTATTAAAGTGAAAAGAGGCGGAAAACTAACTCGAAGTGTCCTGCTACTTCATTATAATGCACCAGCCCATAAGCCAAGACTTTCAAAAACTGCCGTTGCTGAATGTGGCTTTGTAGAAATTGATCATCCACCTTATAGTCCAGTGATTATTTTATGTTTCCAGATCTCAAAAGAACACTAAGGGGAAGAAAATGTAGGGACGATGATGAACTTATAGCGGCTGTTGAAAGCCATTTTGCGAGCAAACCAAAGAATATTTGGGTTAAAGATGTTAGTGAAACGATGTAATACTTGGATTGACAAACAAGGGGCGTATATTGAAAAATAAATTTCTGTTGGCCCAATCTACTCGTATCATGCCTAGTCCGAGAATATAAAAACGACCCCTCGTATATGCAAAATTTAATAGAATGTATATCTTGTCCCATATAAAATTTTGCTTAATATTTGACTTTGTTAATCTTATTAAATTATCTACGTTTGAATTGTTTAAATAATTGACCCACTTTGTGGAATCAATTAATACATGTAATAATATGCTAAAGGCCATTTCTACTTAAAAAAATTTACTAAATATAACATTTTCCATTTATTTATCCCCATAACAAATGTGGCCAGTAAGTAATTAATACAATTTGTCTTCTATCTGCCAAATACATTAGAATAGCAACTTTACAATTAATTCGCATACAATCTAGGCCGAATAAGTAAAGTTCAGCCTGAGGGTACCTTTCCAAACCCAGCATAAAGTGAATGTTTATCCACTAGCTTGTAATCACATAGTGTAGTGTTCCCAGGTACCCTATTTTTAAAACCGTAATTTGAACTTATTAAAAATAATGCATGTTGCATCATGTGGGAAAGGTAAACTACTCAAATTAGAATTAACGAGCTTTGCGCAATAATGGTTCAACCCGTTAATTTACTAAGTTGCGAAAGAACTACCAAGAAAACCCAATTTATTCATCTAATAAACAACATTGAAAGGGTTCAATATACAAAGAAATACCGTTAGATCGCGAAAAAACACAATAAAAAACAAACAGTGTAATCACACCCACAATTATGTCGCAAATAAGTCAGAGTAAAAACTGTAATACTAAGCATGTGGTCTTATACAACCAATAATGTAGGTCTTTAAGTAAACAAGTAAATAAGAAAATAATAAGGTAGATTGCGGTGCATACAAAATATAATAAAACAGTAAAATTACGCAGGTAAAATAAGGTAATTGCGATGCAGTTTCGCTACACTTAGACAAGAACAAAAAAATAGGCAAGGTATTTATGCATACACAATTGTACAGTGAACAATAAAAGCACAAAATACATACGTACACTTACAATAAATTACAGATAAAGAAAAATTAGTTCGTAGACAAACAATTCTAAATAAACAGACTGAATTAAAGACACAAAAAACTCGTTTAATCAAAGCCTTGCAAGGGTAATGTACAAATAAATCATAACAAACTGACCGGTACACCAGCTTGAGCGGTTGCGTTAGAAAATACAACATCCCTCTCTCAGATTACACATTCATCTATACAAAACAATAAGAACAGTAAAGATGGAATTTGAGGTGTTTTAAGGTCACCTGTGCCTGTAAACCCCGGTATTGTTTATAACAATTTACCGGTGGCCTATCGTGCCACGTTTTCCCACACCTTAATACCCCTCTACACAGTTATTAATAAACAGTCAACAATGCCAACTGATATAAACACTGAGGAAGGGAACACTTAATGAGCCTGCGTACGTAATTAAATAGATAAATCTTGCAAAGCAATGATTGATTTTTAATAGGTTACGTAGGCTTGTTGAATTCTTTGTTGCGAGCTTTAATTTACATTAAAATACCTGCTTACGTTTGAATATTATCCTCCTTGAATTAAACACTTATTCACCGATATTTAACGGTTTAAGATACGCCGATTAAAGCCAAGACGATAACGACTATTTATAGATATACTGTTTACACGCTACGGTCTCTAATTAAAACCCGAATATTTGGTTTAGTAAAAGAAAAAATCGCGGTTTACAGCGAGGGTTTATAATTAAATAATCACATCGATCCAGCTGAATCAAAACTCCAACTGCCGTTTTTATTCTCTAAATTCACCCTCGTTTTTAAAAGTTATAACAAAAAGCAAGAAGTAATACGTGGGAATATTTTCAATAATTATTATTACAAGAAGCATTAATTTTTAAAATATGAATTCGTCCGTAACAAACCTTATCGGTGTTTAATTCCCTAGTACCAAAGATGAATTTTGATTCGCGGTATGTTCCGACGTAATTAATTATTAAACTAGTGACGTTCTACACCAAGAACGTGCGTATAAAAAGTTTCAACGATTCGTTATACTCCTTCGGTAAAGGCGGTTTCGAACTCACACCTGTTTTCTACCCTAACATATGTTTTTATTTTTCTTTTTAGCCCTTACTCAAATATCAGTTTCATACATTCAAATATATCTTACATAAAATACATAAAATAAAATATCCCGAAAACATTAGCAAATTACGACTTATTATCAAGATATTTAAACCCATTGATTATACTTTCTATTGCGGTAACCATTGCGATTTGAAAATGTTCATTACAATAATAAAGTTTTCTCGGTTCGCTACTTATAATACATTTGTAAATTCTTATGGTCCTCCGATAAACGCTGCTATCTAAAGTATTAAGCTAAAAATACATATACTGTTGAATGGACGAGTTCCAACACCCAAATTATTTGCTTAAACAATCAATTTTTATAATAAATTGGAAAAATTGAACTAAACCATAGCCTACAATTATAAAGGATCTGTTATTTATTTATTAAGAATCCAATACCGATTATACCTTCCTGAACGTACTGCACGTCACTGTTGCACTTAATTGTTTTCTAGATTAATCAAACATCTTTTTTACTTTTTTGTAATTAGGGCACCCCTAAATCAACAATAGCTGTTACACATGTTTTTACTTTTCAAATGTAAAATTAAAGTAGATGTCTGTTGGACTCTTTTAATTTACACTTGGTTGACTATTCATTTCTTTATCAGTTACAATACCTCTGATTTGGCAGTTATACCAAATCAATAGTGAAGTTTTATTGTTTAACAAATCATTTTACTAATTTTGCAACTACTTGATAGGCTGGATTTATTACCGAATCTTCAGACAATGCGTTGCACACACAACTTTTTAATAGTTCACTCAATTGTGAAATAAATATGCAACACTATATTTTTTAAATGTGATCAAAGATCAATTAAAGACTAAGTAATTCTTTCTGGAAAATTACTTATACACCTCTATATCCATCTTATGCGCTTTCTTACATATTATCCAATAAGAAAATTTCAAATAGGCGATATTCGCCAAAATAAACAGTACCGAAAGATAAAGATCCATGGTATGGCTCATCCGATATCTGCTTGTTATGTTTGACTTGTTTGTCATTAAGTGTCATAATAATATTACGCGTATGTTAAAATCGTTCTGAAAATGGTTCTGACAACTGAGAAAAACGTATTTATAGAAGAACATTATTTCCGTTCATACGGTAGTGCACGGGGCAATTGCCCAAGTTTGAAACAAATTTTTGAAACAAAATATGGAGAACAATTTAATAAAGCTGCACCCAGTAAAAGTGCAATTGTTGAGAAATTTGGTCGCACTGGTAGTGTGTTGTGTCAGTGCAAGGGTTCTTCAGGTGGTAGAACAATAGTTTGTACCAACGGTAATAAAGAATGACCAGGTTTTGCAGCCTCCACAAAGAAATCTTCGACGAACTGCGTACAAATTAAACATCAGTGCAACATCCACACGTAGAGTGTTTAATGGAATTGGTAGTTATCCATACTGTATTCAAACTGGACAACGACTAAACGTTCAAGAAAAGTTTATTGTGGACGCGTGTTGAGCCTAGCATACGAAGATACCGACTTCTTGAAAAACGAATGGTTTTCAGACGAAAGTCATGTTCACCTAAATGGCTATATTAATAGACAAACAACTCGATTTCTTGGATTTATACGCCCTGACTGCATTGTAGAAAAACCTCTCCACAGTGTTTGAGTTATGGTTTGGTGTGCTGTAAGAGCGTTACAGGCAGAACATCATCATACCTGTCGAGCACGAAATTTACGTTGAACAGGCATGGCTTCAACAGGATGGCGTCACAATCTATATAGCCAGACCCTTATTAGAACTTTTTCCCGAGCATTTTGAAAACAGAATCATTTATCGTGGAATGGACTTCAATTACCCTTCACATTAATCTAACCTTACGCCACCAGATGCATACATTTGGGATATGATGATAGAGTCAGGACGTTATTTCATCTACTTGTTTTGAATTTCAATATATGAATCAAGCTTTATTTATGTAAAGTGTATTAACACATTCGCAATTATTGCAACCCCTTCGAGTGGCGTAGCTTGGTTCTTAATTTATAAAGTTTTAGTGTGAGATTTATTAATGCATGTGAATAATGTTTACTAACCGATTGAATATTACACTTTTGACCTAAGAATCATAAATAATGAATAAAAAATAGTTCTTGAAAATGTAATTCTAAAAATTGTATCGTTTCAGTTGAGGTAAAAAAAGTTTACTAAAATACTTGGCTTTGAGACTTTACTTTATGATCAAATCTGGTGGTTTTAATCATATAGGTTTGCTGTAGTAGATATACATTGTCTTCTTTTACTTCAAAGGGTCAGGAAATTTGAATAGTGTTAGTTTAGTATGAGGACAGAAAGCTTTTAGGCAGACTGTAGTTTTCAGAACTTTAATATACTTATTTTCAGTGAGGAGATGTAAGAGAAAAACTCAAAATTATTTCCTTTGCTAGAAAATGCTCGGAAAATGTTAATAAATCTAATCGGAAAGCTTTGTTTTAGATTAATTAGCTCTCTTTAAGAAAATGGGTGAAGATTTCATTACAGGTCTTGGGGTAGACTGATTTAATTTTTTCAATTTTTTATGAGAAGACATGAATTCCTTTATAATCGGGAAACAAGAAGCGGTTTTTAGTTCGAAATTAAATAGGTTAAACAGAAATTAACCGTATCTAAGTTATATTTTATGCGCTTTGTAGCCGCGGTGTTTACCTCCGTGCCTTGGGATTATTGTGTATTAATTTTCCCTTAACGATAATGGACTGGTAGTGGAAGCATTTTAATACTTAACTAAATTATACTGTGATGGCTATTTACCAAGTAAATACCCTATTCAATTCTTTCAAGCTGTTTTACAGCAATTTAAGTAAACCACTAGTTGAAACAAATTATCTGAACCAATCTATCCAATATGGTCAACTAACACAACCCTCAAATCGATGGAAAGCTTGGTGTATGCGGTTGTTTAGCAGAGGATGTAAGATGGTTTGTAACCCCAGACAATTATACATAAAGATACATTTCATAATTGAAGATTATAACACAGAGGCCTCGGAGGAAGAACGAAAGGAACCATTTCAAGGATTCTCCCGTATATTTTTCAAAATTTTAGTAGAACCGAGAAACTAATCGAGAACCAAGTATAAAATTACTTTGCACCAAGTCTTTCTTTACAAAATACCAGTTGTCGTAATTACCGTATTAGCACGTAATGTCAGTTAGTGAAATAGACCTTCAAAACTTCTTTATATGTAGCTATCATGATATAAAACGGAGATCCCTTTCTAAATTATAATTGATAAAATGTGAAACGTTCGATAAAGTCAATTATACAACGATATTACTTTAACATTAAAATTCAAAGGCATACACATTGATTTTAGTTACATTATAAATATTTAAATGACCAAAAGACCACTCCGCGCCTTATGCATAATTTAATCATCCAGTATACTAACTGAAATCCTCCCGATAATAGAGACTACATCACTTTTAAGTTTAATAGACAAAAATGTATAAAAATGTATACTTCTTAATCTTTTATCTAATTATATATATTTTGAATAAACATTGTTACATATTGAGAAGCTTTACATGCCTTTATACGTATAACTGAGTTTATTCAGTACCGCTAATTTGAGGACTAGCATAAAGTATATAATGTAATGTAAAGTTACGAGTTAGTAATCCATACCGTTACAGTTTAGAGCATATTTCATATAAGTAGCAATTACCCTAATTGGTTGACGAAGAGTTCCAGTTGTACTTAAACAATTTCCTCAAGTAATAGTATAACGATACAAAGGTATTTGAATTACAAATACGTATAACAGAAGGTAAACTATATAATTTTTTCACCCAGGAACACCGTACTTTAAGTTAAGGAACATAATATTACTAAGAACTTATTTAACAAATTAAATGCTGCAAAATCGTGTTTACTTAACTGTAAGTTTTACACATAACTAGAAGTTGTTTGTACACAAAACTAGAGCTTACATGGCCAGACTACACATTTGCAATTACGCACAGCTACGTAATGTCAGTTTTAACACATGCACTCGCACGTGGACGCGCACGCACACGCAAACACTACACGCACACGCACGCACACAGACACGCACACGCACAGCGTACACGCACAAGCCTTCGCACGTACACGCATACGCAAACAGCACACGCACACACGCACACGCACACGCACGACGCACACGCACACGCACACGCAACAACTACACGCACATGTACACGCACAGCACACGCACACGCAAGCACGCAACGCACAGACACGCACACCACACGCCACTCACACGCACACGCTACACGAACGCACACGTACACGCACACGACCACGCACACTCACAGGCACAGGCTCACGCACACGCACACGCACACACCACACTACACGCTCACCCGCACGCACGTACCGACACAGACACGCACACGCTACACGCACAGGCACAAGCACACGCACTCGCTCACGCACAGACACGCACACGTATACGCGCACGCACACGCACACACACGCACACGCACACGCATACGGAACGCGCACACACGCACACAGCACGCAGCACGCACGGACACGCACGCACGCACCGCACACGCACACGCACGCACACGCACACCACGCACACGCACACGCACAAGCACACGCACACTCACATGCACACGCACACAAACACGCACACGCACACTCACACGCACACGCACACGCACGCACTCGCACACGTACACGCACACGCACACGACACGCAAACGCACGCACACACGCACGCACCGCACGCTGAAGCACACGCACACACGCACAATCACACGCACACGCACACACCACGCACACTCACATGCACACGACACAAACACACACGCACACTCACACGCACACGAACACGCACACGCAACGCTAACAGACGATATCACATACACGAACACGTACACGAAACGCTACACGCATCACGCACACACTCACGACGCACACGACAACACGCACACGCACACCACACCATCGCACACCACACGCACACGCACACACGCGCACCTCACACCAACGCACACGAACACAGCACACGCACACCACACAGCACAGCACAAGCACAACGCACATCCTACACGCACAAGCACACACTCGCACACGTAACGACACGCACACGCACACGCACACACGCTCACGCACACGCAATCACTCGACACTGCACGCACATATTCACGCACAGCGCACAGACGCGACTCACGCACGCGCACACGCACGCTGCACGAATCACACGCACACGCACACGCACAAGCACACGCACACACACGCACACGCACACGCACATGCACGTCACACACATGCACACGCACACGCAAGACACGCACACGCACACTCACACGCACGCACGCACACGCAGCACGCACACGCACACGTACCACGCACACGCACACGCACACGCAACGCCACGCACACAGCGCACGCGCACACGCACACGCACACGCACACGCACACCACGCACAATCACACGCACACGCAACGCACACGCCACACTGCACACGCACGACACGTACACGCACACGCACACGCACACGCACACGCACACTCACACGCACACGTAACACGCACACGCAGACGCTCACGCACACGACGCACGCGCACTCACACGCACACGACACAACGCTACACGCATACGCACACATACACGCACGCAAACGCACGCACACACACTCGCACACGCATACGCACACGCTACACGCACACGCACACGCACGCGTCACGCTACACGCACACGCACACGCGCAGCACACGCACACGCACAGGCACAAGCACACGCTCACACAGACGCACACGTATCCCACGCACACGCACACACACACGCACGCATACGCACACAACGCACACGCACACCACACGCACGCAACGCACACGCACACGCACACGCTACACACGCACACGCACACGCACACACACGCACACACCACGCACACAGCACACTCACTGCACGCACATGACACGCACGCACATCACGCACACGCACACGCGACACGCACTCACGCACCGTACACGCACACGCACGCACGACACAAACGCACGCACACGCACACGACAACACACGCTACACCACACGCACACGCACACACGCACACGCACACGCACCACTGCCACACGCACACAAACACGCACACGCACACTCACGCACGCACAGCACCGCACACGTAAACAACGTATTCACACACACCACACGAACACGCACACGACAGCACGACACGCACACGCACACTCACGCACACGCACACGCACACACGCACACGCTCACTCACACGCATACGCACACTCAGCACGCACACGAACGCACCACCACACGCACACGACACACCACACACCACACACGCACACACGCAACCACACGCACACGCACACGCACACGTACACGCACACGCACACGACACGCACGCTCACGCACACCACATCACGCATAGGTTCACGCACAACGCCTACACGCACCGTACGCACACCGCACATTCACACGCACACGCACACGACACACGACACTCACAGCACACGCAGCAAACGCACACGCACATGACCACGCCACGACTTCACACGACACACAGGTACACGCTCACGCACACGCATCACGCACGCACACGTACACGCAGCACGTACACACACACGCACACACCACACGCACACGCACACGCAGCACGCTCACGCACACGCACGCACGCGCACCCTCACACGCACACGTACACACACACCTACACGCATACGCACACATGCACACGCAAACGCACGCACACACACTGCACACGCATACGCACACGTACACGCACACGAACACGCGCACACTCACACGCAACGCACACTCACACGCACACGAACACGCACGCAGACGCTCACGCACACAGACGCACGCACACTACGCACACGTACACACCTACACGCATACCACACTACACGCCACGCAAACACACACACACACACTCGCACACGCATACGCACAGTACGCACGCACGCGCACCACGCACACGCGCAAGCACGCGCACACGTACAAGCACACACGCGCACACGTACGTAGGCGCACGTACACGCACACGCACACGCATACGCACACTTACCACCGCACACACACGCACACGACGCACGCACACGCACGCTCACGCTCACTACACGCACACGCTCACTCACGCACACGCTCACAGACGCATGCACTGGCACACGCACACTACAGCTCACCGCACACGCACACGCACACGCAGACGTACACGTCACGCACGCACAATACCACGCACACGTACACGCACACGCACACGCACACGCACCACGCACAGACACGACACCATACGCTCACCACACGCACGCATACGTACACGCACACACACGAACACGACACACGCACGCACACGCACGTATAGCACACACGCACACTGCTCACCGCACGCGCTCGCACACGCACACGCACACGCACGCACATGCACACCACACGCACACACACTGCACAGCACACACACGCACACGCACGACACATTCACTGCACAGCACGCAACCTACCGTATACGCACACACTGACATTCACAGAAACAATGTCTCCAGAAATTTTCTGTCATGTTTTGATTTGGGTATTTTGAACCACATTTATGAGACTGGAACTGTGCCTACAGTTCGACGTTATTTACCATAGCAATGCGAAATCAAGTACCTTAGATCTTGTGTATGTAGTTCTTGCTTCAAACAACAACTCGTCTATTTATGAGGATATTGCTTCTGAAAAGTACTACCATTTGTCCTTTGGACGACCGTTGCTTTATGATTAATAAGTAATAATTGAATAGAAGATTGCGGTGCTAATTAATAAAAACACAGCACAGTTTCAGAATACAAGGAAAGCTTGAATGTCTTTTCAGTAGTTTAAATTTTCTTTATTCTGTTCTATTCTATTTTAATGTTCAGCCAATTGGAACTTCTACCACACGATTATACTTAAGAACTGAATTATTCATTTACTTTTACGATAATACCTTGCTTTTTTTACAGTTAGTAAACTGCATTTTTTTTAGAAACCCAATTAGACACAGTGAAAAGATGTAAGAGTAGTGTACTATAAATTAAATCTAAATCATTATATTTAATGGTATTCTTTGTATCTTAAAAGATTATGTACCTACTCCCTATTCCCAAACGCCTGTATTCAAAAGTTTTAATAATATTCATTCATCCAATATAACAAAGAAAACACTTTAAATTAAATTTATTACGTTAAGGTGAAAATTTGAATAATGTAAAGTAGGGAGAGGTAATTGGTATAATTGTTATTAGAAAAGATAAAAATAAATTTTCTGTTGTCTGTTTAGAATTTCCCACGTATTTTGCCATATCTAAGTGGAATACACTTCATTTACGTTTTTAAAGAAGAATGTGTTAAACTGTCCGAAAAATTATTTTAACGTTCAATTAAGAAAGAATGCGATTTTAATTTTGGAGGACTTTGCAAATTAAAACTTCGCGTTAAAAGAAATTTGCATACTGAGATGACATAAATGTATACACAGAGTATTTTCACAAATTAAATTAAATCTGATCCCTTTTAATAACTTCGTGTAGCTGTTAATATGAACCAAAAATTAATATTAAATGAAAGTTCAGACGTTTTCCAATTTTTAAAGCTGCAGGAGTTGCAATTGTAAAGGATGTAATTTTCTCTGACCTTACAAAAGAAGTCAAGGAAAAAAGATTACAACATCGCTCTAAAAGTTAAAAAGGAAATTCAACACAGATAGGAAAAGCGTACTTGCGATTAAAGATCATCACTTACGACATACGCGTCTTGGAACAAAAATAAATACATAAATGAACAAGTCAAATAATTTATTTTTTAATTTCTTTTTGTATTTTTCTGATTGTTTTTTTAAATTAATTTTATTGCGTATGTAAATTACAGGAAAAAATTTAGAGCTGGCACATAAACCTACAATCGCTGCCAAAATCATTGTATTTTTTTACAAATCAACTTGCAAACTGAAAACTGTCATAATGCGACCGTCTAAAACGTGTTTTTCTCAGTTTTTTTGTCATATCCCCTATATTCAAAACTAAAAAACTTTGATTTCATTTTAATCTGCGAAGAAATCACTTCTGAGATGAATTTTATTGTAAAAGTGCATTGATGCTATTTGTTCGTTTCGTCTATAAAGTTTGTACAGTTCGTTGATAGATTAAAAAAATAGAATTTAATTAACACTCATTAGAAGCTTGCAATTTAAAGAAACTGACAAATTAAGTTTAAGTTTTTTTAACAACACAAAGAAAATTATTAAATGGATCTTTGCTTAAACCGGGATGCTATCCTGTTAAAGTAAATAAAACGTATTTAATTCGACTAGCGATTGCGTTGCTGCACTTACGTGAGCTAATGGAGTAGAAATTTGTTTGAGATAGTTGTTATAAGTATGAAGCGTCACATAAAGAAAGGAAGAACAGCAGTTTTCTAAACACACTTTCGTAGTATGGAACCAGATGGTATTCAATGCAACAATCTGCGTAAATTAGCTACTCGGTTGAGATGTTTTTTCATTTTGCAATTTTTAGCTTCCATGACGGAAATTTAAATGCAACTTAGCATTACATACATGGTTTATCAAATCCTGTAAACGTCATTAAAATTAAATATGTGGTGTGGATCAATGCACGACCTTCCACTATACAAAGTGGAAATTAATAGAAATGAAATGACTTTAACAACAATGCAACTTATTTATAAATACGTTCATACCGAAAATATGCAATAATCTATGTTAAACAGACGTTTAAAACATAATCCCAGAACGACGCTAATAGACAGATAGATGGTAACTATAATAATAGAACTATCCATAAAAATATTGATAATACAGGATAACCATTTTTAACCATACTTGTGTGTCTGTACGTTCGTGTGCCCATGTGTCCGTGTGTCCGTGTGTCCGTGTGTCCGTGTGTCCGTGTGTCCGTGTGTCTGTGTGTCCGTGTGTCCGTGTCTCCGTGTGTCCGTGTGTCCGTGTGTCCATCTGTCCGTATGTCCGTGTGTCCGTGTGCCGGTGTGCCGTGTGTCCGTGTGCCCGTGTGTCCGTATGTCCGTGTGTCCGTTTGTCAGTTTGTCCGTGTGTCCGTGTGTCCGTGTGTCCGTGTGTCCATGTGTCCGTATGCCGGTGTGTCTGGCCGTCCGTGTGTCTGTTCGTACGTGCATCCGTCTGTCTGGGTGCCTCAGTGTTCGTGAGTCCTTGTGTCCGCGTATCCGTATGCCGGTGTGTCCGTGTGTCCGCGTGACCGTGTGTCCGAGTGTCCATGTGTCCGTGTGTCCCTGTGTCCGTGTGTCCGTGTCTCCGTGTGTCCGTGTGTCCGTGTGTCCGTGTGTCCATGTGTCCGTGTGTCAGTTTGTCAGTTCGTCAGTTTGTCAGTTTTTCAGTTTGTCAGTTTGTCCGTTTGTCCATGTGTGCGTGTGTCCATGTGTCCGTGCGTCCGTATGTCGGTGTATTTGGCCGTCTGTGTGTCCGTGTGTCCATGTGTCCGTGTGTCAGTTTGTCAGTTTGTCAGTTCGTCAGTTTGTCAGTTTTTCAGTTTGTCAGTTTGTCCGTTTGTCCATGTGTGCGTGTGTCCATGTGTCCGTGCGTCCGTATGTCGGTGTATTTGGCCGTCTGTGTGTCTGTTCGTACGTGCATCAGACTGGCCGGGTGCCCGTGTCCGTATGTCCATGTGTCCGTGTCCCAGTGTGTCCGTGTGTCCGTGTGCTCGTGTGTCCGTGTGTCCGCGTGTCCGTGTGTCCGGTGTCCGCGTGTCCGTATGTCCGGTGTCCTTGTGTCCGTGTGTCCGTGTGTCTGTGTATACGTGTGTTCGTATGTCCGTGTGTCCGTGTGTCTGTGTATCCGTGTGTCCGTGTGCCCGTGTGTCCGTATGTCCATGTGTCCGTTTGTCAGTTTGTCAGTTAGTCAGTTTGTCCGTTTGTCCGTGTGTGCGTGTGTCAATGTGTCCGTGTGTCCGTATGTTGGTGTGTCTGGCCGTCCGTGTGTCTGTTCACGCATGCATCCGTCAGTCCGGGTGTCCGAGTGTCCGCGAGTCCTTGTGCCCGCGTACACGCACACGCACACGCTTACGCACATGCAGACGCATACGCATACGCGGACAGACACACAAGTACACGAAAATACCCCCACACGCATGCACATACGCACGCACTTACGCACGCAAGCACACACACACACACACACACACACACACACACACACACATACACAGGCATCATGCCCGATCTTTGCGAAAGTTGGCCAAATTTTGAAAGATGAGCTGATAAGTCGATTAGAGAGTAAATTATGTAGGTTGTATGGTAAAAATGTTCATTTGTATATAGTCAATATTATACGGAGCGATCACTACACATATCGTCATAATATTCTTTTTCACAGATTTTTTTAAATTGGCTCATGCCAAAAATTCTACAATCCGGCTGATCCAAAGGATGGAGAATAATAATTATTATTGTTGGATAAGGATGATGGTGATCTTAACATGCAATATAAAATAGAATATGTATCAGATAACGAAGTAGAAGATATTACCTAAGAAAAACTAGAAGATTCAGATAGTGATCAGTACGAAAACAGTGATTTTGAAGAAAACTGCACTGTAAGCAATAAAGTATATTTCATTGGAAAAGACAATACCACAAAATGAGAAGTTTAGAGTATACAAACACAACCAAGACAAAATATGAGTCTTGGAATTGCTTCATATCGGATATTCTCGATATTGTCGTTCAGTGGACAAACCACCATACTTCATCGATTCATCGAGAAAGAGATTGTAAATTAACTGATAAAATTAAAATTAAATCTATGATTGGTCGCTCATACCTCGTAGAAGCTCCTCGCAGCAATCGACTCAGTTTAGAGGAGTTGTGGGGTACATATGAACCTGGCGTAGAATTGTTTAGATCTATAATAAGTATGGAATGTTTTAAATTCCTACTGCGATGTCT
The DNA here is from genome assembly GCA_036346205.1 of Vesta saturnalis. Lineage (NCBI taxonomy): Eukaryota > Metazoa > Arthropoda > Insecta > Coleoptera > Lampyridae > Vesta > Vesta saturnalis. The sequence continues at coordinate 892,607 of JARFJB010000145.1, read as the reverse complement.
TCGGTTTGATGAGAAACTAAGTCAAAATGAAAGAAGGGAGGTAGATAAAATGGCACCAATTAGGGAAATTTTTTTCAATATTTGTTGAACATTGTAAAAAGAGTCATTCAGTTGGGTCAAATGTAATAATTGACGAGCAGCTTGAACTTTTTCGCGGAAGATGAAGATTTAAACAACAGATCCCATAAAAACCCAACAAGTGTGGCATAAAAATATATGCGTTGGTAGATGCTCATGTAATCATGGGATATATGCTGAGCAACAGCCCAGTGTACATTTTGCTGTTGCTAATAAACTCTGGTACGTTACTAAAAGACTAACAGCACCACCGTTTTATACTAGACGGTACATAACAGATAATAACTGGTATTTCCTTCGCCACGGAACTAATTAGTAAAAATTTGTCATTTGTTGAAACAATAAAGAAAAATTAAAAAGAGAACTACTAGAATTCCCTATGATGAAAAGGAGATCGGAGAACACCAGCTTTTTAGTTTGTCTGAAAATGTTACGCTTGTATCTTACGTTACTAGAAAGTTCAAAAACGTAACATTAGTTTTTAGTTTACATTACGATGGAATGATTAATAAAGATTCCGGTGCTCATCGTAAACCGGACGTTGTGGACAGAATGTTTGTGTGTAACCAGAAAATTGTCCACACTGGCTAATGATAATATTCTTCGCCATGCTGAACATAAATTCACAGATGATTTGCGTAAGAAACGGTATCCGAGTCCGCACACACGCACTCACACACACGCATACACGCACACACGCACACCACCACACACGCACACATCGCGCGGGCGCTCACACACCCACGTACCTACGCACACACGCACCACCCCACACAAACACATACATAGTTATGTAAAATTAATTTTTCTTTAGAAAATATGTTTACACTTTTTCTTATAAAATTAATCGTTACTCAGATATTGAAAAACTTGAACTAACCATAAATTCTATCTTAGGAATTTTTTTCCGCTACATTACGCGTCGTATCAAAAAATTGCATAGAACATAATTAACCGGTTTGGTCTATATCTAGCTAGTTTTATATCTCTGAAATATGTATTTATAAAAACCAAAAACTGCCCCTATTGACAGTCAGCTCCAAACGAAATGAAAACAATCCTAAACACAAAATTTTAAGTACGTAGGTAATATTTAGCGATAGTGGAAAAAGTCGATTGCATAACCTTTTATACCTACATATGCATGTCTAGGTGGGAGGTAATTACGATGTTTACTACGAAAAATGGATACTGTCTGCAGAAAAATGATAAACGTCAATCACGCGCCGTCAAAACTGACATATTACGACCACCTTGCACATTAAAAATCTACAATCATCTGCTTCATTTTTTTGTCAAAATTTTAACCTTTTCGGAAGATGTCCCATATTTTGCCTTTGTCCATAGGAAAATAAGCCTCCGAATGATTTTATATCAATTGGTTTTGAATTATAATAAAAGAAACTCTTAATAAAGAACTGTAATGTGCACAGATATTATTGAACTTACCAGTTGCTGAAAGTACGCAGGGAGAACGATTTCATTAGAAATCTACGCAATCGTTAATGCACACACTTTCGATTTGCTTGGAACCAGAGATTGGTTTCTTAAGCGCTTTTAATAACGTTGTTTTCCCAAATCTGCACTTGCTTTGCTTACAATTAACGACTTTTAATCAAAAATTATGACGAAGCGTCTTATTAGCAATCAAAAAGTACACAACTTCGATGTTTATCAAAAGGGAGCGACACCCTTTTGTTTACATTTTCTTAAAACATATCAAAAATTTAGGTTGTTCTCCTTCGAATGCCGTAGAAATCAACTTGACATCTGCAGCTGCTGTTATAGCCACAACACGCCTAAGTATATTGATAGCTACAATTTATATTAGCAAGTCTCATACTACTAGTTTATTTTATCACAGCTTATGATTAACTGTCGAGGACGGGTGTAGAATTACTTAATATAGTTAGCTACCTTTCACCAATCATGGAGAAACAAAACAACCCAAAAGGAAGTAATGCATATTTTGATCCACCTAATATACTAACTAAAAATATGTAATGAAAGTAAATAACTTAATCATAGGATTAATTTAAAAGTAACACACCTTGTAACAAACCTTTTTGAGTTGTGTTAAAATGTGCAATAATTTAGGCAACCTCGTTCATGTTTGTGTCATGTGAATTGCATACCTTCGTGGCTGAAAAGGATGCGTTTAGACATTTTAAAGTGGGGTAGTACGCGCATTTAGTTTTACACATTGATTGAGTTCTGAGGTCGTTGTTACGATAATGAAATTAAAAAGCGTCCATTTTTGCTCTTGAGTACTTTTATTAAAAAGTGTCGTAAATTTTACAGTAAGAGCTAACTAAACCTATTTTCTTTGTCTATTATGTTTATCCTCTTTTATATTTAACGAGGATGACATCATTAGAAGTTTGTTGCTAAGCAGAAAATTGTAAGTAAATGGTACATTAACCAATTAAATCAACCAAGTTTGGCTGTTTGTAAAGGAATATACTTATTTGGGATCAACGAATATCCAAACTCTATTGCATTTCCATTTCAAGATTAATTGCACAACCAAATTTGAAAGCGTGGCTTCATCAGCTTTTTTCATCCGTAACAGTATACCAGTGACAACCAAAATTTTAAAGTGCAACAGGTATTTGATTTCTAATCATTAGTATAAGGTATTTTTAAGTTACTAACATTAGTATGAAGATTTTCTACTTTATATCTTGACTTAAAGACTGTAAACCTATTGTTTTCAATTTTACATTTATTACATTTACGGTTTACTTGTTTTCCACAAAATAAGTTGGCGTCCGAGGTATTTTAACATTTATTTACACGTTGAAGTTTTTTTTGTTAAGCGAATATATCTAACCACACACACACATTTTGTAATCAAAGCAAATCAAATTTTATGAACGTGGACCTGTTTAATCGCTGACTGAGCTGAAGGCAAAAAGTCCTCTATTTATTATTAGGAGTATAAGTAATATAAATTATTAACAACAATCGCTACACCCTATTAATTTTTTTACAAACTAAATTATTATGAATGAAGCAATGGGTTTACAATAAACAAAATATATCTTTCTCAGGCTAATAAATAACAAACTGAGTTCTAGATCGGAAGTACTCATCTCTGTACAGCATTTAGTGCGGGTATTCAGCTTCCTGGGGTCCAAACAGTTAGTCTTGTTAAAAATATTCTCCTAGTAACGGAGCTGCAACTTTAACAAAGCTCTAAATCGTTATAAAATGAAATACAGGACATGACAAGATTATTTGAACGTTAAAATTAAGGTTCGGTGATAGCTTAAAATAACTAGGGAATTTTTAAATATTTTTTATTGCATTCTCTATTTAAAATATATTAGTTGGTCTTTTGTATACAAGGCTCGTATATCGGTAGTTATTCTAGTAGATGAGAAACTCATAAATTACGTATTTAATGATATATTTACACTTACGTTTAATATATCACCACTTTTGAATTATTTTAACTTGAAAATTTGATTAAAGTATTTACAGGATGGTGCAGGCTTAGAAATGCTAATTAAACTAATTACGGAATTCTTCAAGTGGACCAACATAAACTATAAGGATGATAAAATTATGTATATTATTTTAAATAATAGAATTCAATTGTTAACTAGAGATGTTAACACATTCATAGCTTTAAGTCATTATTTCATGAGCCTCTTTAATATGCAACGAATTTGGTTTAGCTTTTATTAAAATACCTAGAGTACTTAGATTACGAATAACGATTTAATTGGTGTGATTAAGTTTGTAACGTTCAAAATCGTATTAAATGAATACTATCCCATCTAACATTTATGTAGTCACTGTATTAAAATAAAATACTTTTACGTTGAAACTGACCTAGTAGTGTTATTTATTACGTAAACCGTATTTCATTTAATTGGTGGTTTTTGTAACGTTCAAAATCGTTTTTACTATCTCATCTAAATTATATGTAGTCCTGTTTTTCTTTTACGTTCCCTAGTAGGAATGGTGTAAACCGTATTTCTGTCTGTTTGAAAACCGTTTACATAAAGTTAGGTCTGCATAAATGCACTAAATGATAACTAGAAATACAATAGGAATTTATTGTCTATATAAAATTTTAACAAAATTGGTAACAATGTGATTTTAATAACGCCTTTTCCGATAAAAAACGTTTAGAAAGTTAGTCGCCATGATTAAAAGGTAAAAAATGTCTTGGAGAATTTTCTATGATTGCTTATGGAGTCATCGACAGATTCTAAGATAGAAAATTCAAGTAAACTAGTCATTGCCTTTTATAGTTTGCTTACTAGGATTACTAGTCGCTAACTGTAGCGGATTTATGTAAGACACGTTTCCTTTATTCATTGAGGTTTCTTCTTTCTTTAACTTTTTGGTAATCATACAATTTTTTAGCTCTCAAAATATTCTAACTAAATCAATAGCTATCCCAAAGGCGCCTAATTGAAAGTATTCAATTACACCACTAAAAGGCGCACGTAAAACATTCATAAAGAAAAATGGCAAATTATTACGTCGCACTTTTACATTAAATTATTGTAGCTTCTTATTCTTGGATTTATCCCCTCTCTTCGTCGTGAGGTTTCGTTTATCCGTAATTATCTTTAGTTTTGGTAAATAATTTTTTTCTCCTGGATCATTATGGGGATGGTAAATTGCAAGAATAGCCTGAGCCCGGACGTCTGCAAGGTGGAAGTCTGGTGGTCCGTGTAAGAGGTATATTCGTCGGCACCTACAGTAACGGATATCAATTTTCCTCGGGAACCAGTCAGAACAATCCATTCTTATATGCAATCCTAGTATGTAGAGTAAATATATAAAATATAAAAGCGAGAATAAGCCTGAGTGATCATTTTTGAATTGCATACCTTCGTGGCAGAAAAGTATGCGTTTAGACATTTTAAAGTGGGGTAGTACGCGCATTTCGTTTTACACATTGATTGAGCTCTGCGTAGACATGATTTTGAGGTCTTTGTTACGATAATGAAAGCAAAAAGCGTCCATTTTGCTCTTGAGTATGTTTACTAAAAAGTGTCGTAAATTTTACAGTAAGAGCTAACTAAACCTATTTTTCTTTGTCTATTATATTTATCCTCTTTATATTTAACGAGGATGACACATTAGAAGTTTGTTGCTAAGCAGAAAATTGTAAGTAAATGGTACATTAACCAACTTAAATCAACCAAGTTTGGCTGTTTGTAAAGGAATATACTTATTTGGGATCAACGAATATCCAAACTCTATTGTATTTCCATTTCAAGATTAATTGCACAACCAAATTTGAAAGCGTGGGTTCGTCAGCATTTTTATCCGTAACAGTATACCAGTGTCAACCAAAATTTTAAAGTGCAACAGGTATTTGATTTCTAGTCATTGGTATAAGGTATTTTAAGTTACTAACATTAGTATGAAGATTTTATACCTTGTAACTTGACTTAAATATTTTATAATAAACCTTGTTATTGTTTTCAATTTTACATTTATTACATTTACGGTTTACTTGTTTTCCACAAAATAAGTTGGCGTCCGAGGTATTTTAACATTTATTTACACGTTGAAGTTACATTTTTTTGTTAGGCGGGCATATCTAACCACACACATTTTGTAATCAATGCAAATCAAATTTTAAGAACGTGGACCTGTTTAATCGCTGACTGAGCTGAAGGCAAAAAGTCCTCTATTTATTATTAGGAGTATAAGTAATATAAATTATTAACAACAATCGCTACACCCTATTAATTTTTTTTACAAACTAAATTATTATGAATGTAGCAATACGTTTACAATAAACAAAATATATCTTTCTCAGACTAATAAATAACAAAATGAGTTCTAGATCGGAAGTGCTTATCTTTGTACAGCATTTAGAGCGGGTATGCAGCTTCCTGGGGCTCCAACCAGTTAGTTCTGTTAAAAATATTCTCCTAGTAACGGAGCTGCAACTTTAACAAAGCTCTAAATCGTTATAAAATGAAATACAGGACATGACAAGATTATTTGAACGTTAAAATTAAGGTTCGGTGATAGCTTAAAATAACTAGGGAATTTTTAAATATTTTTTATTGCATTCTCTATTTAAAATATATTAGTTGGTCTTTTGTATACAAGGCTCGTATATCGGTAGTTATTCTAGTAGATGAGAAACTCATAAATTACGTATTTAATGATATATTTACACTTACGTTTAATATATCACCACTTTTGAATTATTTTAACTTGAAAATTTGATTAAAGTATTTACAGGATGGTGCAGGCTTAGAAATGCTAATTAAACTAATTACGGAATTCTCTCAAGTGGACCAACATAAACTATAAGGATGATAAAATTATGTATATTACTTTAAAATAATAGAATTCAATTGTTAACTAGAGATGTTAACACATTCATAGCTTTAGGAGTCATTATATTCGATGAGCCTCTTTAATATGCGAACGAATTTGGTTTAGCTTTTATTAAAATATCTCTAGAGTACTTAGATTACGAATAACGATTTAATTGGTGTGATTAAGTTTGTAACGTTCAAAATCGATATTAAATGCAATACTATCCCATCTAACATTATATGTAGTCACTGTATTAAAATAAAATACTTTTACGTTGAAACTGACCTAGTAGTGTTATTTATGGTACGTAAACCGTATTTCTGTCGGTTTGAAAACCGTTTACCTAAAAGTTATCTGTTTCGTTTGCTGAGTACCGCTAGAGGACAGTACATGCACTAAATAATAACTAGAGATACAATAGGAATTTATTGTCTATATATAAAATTTTAACAAAATTAGTAACAATGTAAATTTAATAACGCCTTTTCCGATAGAAAAACGTTCTAGAAAGTTAGTCGCCATGCTTAATAGGTAAAAAATGTCTTGGAGAATTTTGTATGATTGCTTATGGAGGTCATCGACAGACTCTAAGATAGAAAATTCAAGTAAACTAGTCATTACCTTTTGTAGTACTTGCTTTACTAGTGATTACTAGTCGCTAACTGTAGCGAAATTATGTAAGACACGTTTCCTTTATTCATTGAGTAGGTTCACTTCTTTCTTTTTGGTAATTATACAATTTTTTTTAGTTCTCAAAATATTCTAAGTGAATCAATAGCTATCCCAAAGTCGCCTAATTGAAAGTATTCGTAATTACACCACTTAAAAGGCGCACGTAAAACATTAATAAAGAAAAAATGGCAAATTATTACGTCGCACTTACTTACATTAAATTATTGTAGCTTCTTATTCTTGGATTTATCCCTCTCTCTTCGTCGTGCGAGGTTTCGTTTATCCGTAATTATCCTTACGTTGTGGTAAATACTTATTTCTTCTCCTGGATAATTATGGGGATGGTAATTATTGCAAGAATAGCCTGAGCCCGGACGTCTGCAAGGTGGAAGTCTACTGGCCCGTGTATTCGTCAGCACCTGCAGTAACGGATATCAATTGTAACTCCTCGGGAAGCCAGGTCAGAACAATCCATTCTTATATGCAATCCTAATATGTAAAGTAAATATATAAAGCGAGAATAAGCCTGAGTGATCATTGTCTATGTGGTGATTATAGTTTTTAGGGCGCATCACCTTATATATGAAAATGTCTCGGTAGTGATCGTTTTACATCTCAATAGGTCATGTCAAAAGTTTGCCATAATATCATTACGCAAGTGTTTAATTTTTAACGAAGGTGATATAACCATTAGTCATCATGCTTTACGGGGTGGCAATAGTTTTTAAGACGATCACCTTATGTACACAAATGCCCTGGTAGTTATCGCTTTACATACACATAGGTAACATATTTGTCATAGAATTATTGCACAATCAGTGCTTACTTTTTATTTTAAGACAACAGTAAGCAAAAATCAGTTGCTTTGTAACATTAAGCTTCGATGACCATTATTTATGTAGTGGTAATCGTCATACAAGGCGTCTCGCCTTATGTACGAAAATGACCTGGTAGTAACCATTTTACATAAAAATAGGTCAGGTCAATCAATTTGTCACACGATTAATGTGGAAGCAGTGTTTATTTTTTACATAAGGCGGTAATATCCTTCAGTTATTATTCTTTATTATAGTTTTTAGAGCCCCACAGGGCGCTTCACCTTAGCTATACACGAAGATGCCGATGATCGTTTTATATATAAATTAAATATGGTATGAGAACAAATTCATCACAAAATTATTACGCAAGCAGTGTTTTATGTTGTAAGGCGGTAATATCGTTCATTAATAATTGTTTATGTAGTGCTAATAGTTTTTAGAGTCATGCATATACAGGGTGTCCGGTGAGGAACTGTACAAACAGAAATGGTATGTTCCTTGGGTCAATTTAAGTAAAAAAGTCCATAAACATAGGTCTGGTTCGCAATAGTTACCCAGATACAAGCGTTTAAAGTTTATAAATGATCACATATTTTTCAAAAGTAATTATTATTGGTCAAGAAAACAAAACAATCTGTCATTTATTCGTCTGTGTTCTAATAATGACAAAGTGGATTGTAGTAAATTAAGTGTAATTTAAATTTAAAATGCCTTTTCAATTTTCTAACGAAGAGTATGCTGACATCATTTACATTTATGGATTTGGTGATGGAAATGCGAGAGCTGCCGTTGAATATGAACGAAGATTTCCAACAGGAGTATTCAAATCACCAAACCTTTCCTTCTGTGTTTCAACACGTTCGAACTCATAGTTCATTTCCACCAGTTTCAATAAGATCTGATCGTCCTGTGGAGTTAAATGTGAATGAGCAAGAAAACATTCTACAGATGGTTGATCAGTCCAGGGTTGAGTGTTAGAAGAATTTCTTCTCGAACAGGAGTCCCTATGTCAGTATGGCAAACATTACATGATGGGCTTTTGTATCCCTATCATCTCCAGGTTCAAGGTGCTGAACGTTTTGTGATGAAACACACCACTGTAGATTGCTCTTTTCGCAGCTAGGCTCATGATTTCATTTCCCATTATCGTCCACACACTTCCAATCACTTTCCTTTCAGCATTGACCCTTCGCCCAACCTCGCCCTTCATTGTAGCATCTGCAGTAAACATTCTACCCAGATATACCAGCTCTTCCACTTTTTCCACAATTTCATCTTGCAGGCTAAATACTCTCCTTTCCACCTTCCCGATTGAACGCCACAATCCTAGTTTTGTTCACGTTTACCTTTTGGTCCATGCTCTCACAGACTGTATCAAACTTCCTCAGAGAGGTTTGTAGCTCATCCGCATTGTCACTTAATGTCATCTGCGTACACCAGAAGTCGTACATTTACGTCAGCAACCATTACACCATTTGTATCGGTACGTGCTCGTCTAACACATTTATCTATGTATACATTGAACAACCACGGTGAGATCACACAGAACCCTTTTCCCAATACTAAAGTATTCACTCACACCTCCTCTCACCCTAACGTATGCCCGACTACCGTAGTATACTGCCCTTATTACATTTATTAGACCTTTATTAACGCCATACTCACTTAATATTTCCTACAGCTTCTCTTTATTCGCTCTGCCGTATGCTTTCTCCAGATCTACAAACGAACAGTACAGATTCCTTTTACCTTTAAACACTTTTCGATCACCTGCTGGAAAGCAACCATCTGATCGACACTTCTCTCCCTGGAATGAAGCCACCCTGCACATCCCAAATCTTAGTTTGTGTAGTTTCTCGTACTTTATCAATCAGATTCCAAATTCTTTACCCGACACGCTAAGCAAACTTTTTCCTCTGTAGTTCTTGAAATCACTCATGTTCCCCTTATCCTTACACAGTGGTACAATGATCACGTTCTTCCAATCCTCGCCACTTTTTCACAAACAACGCATACATTGAATAACTCACACAATCTTCGTATAAGCTTTACACCCATACTTTAGCATTTTACCAGTCATTTCATCTACGCCTGCTCCCTTGCAGTGTTTCAACCTTCCTACCGTTTTCTACCTCATTTATCCCAATATCCTCAGTTTAATTCACCATTCTTCTAGATTCTCCTTATTTAACCCTGTAGTCTTATTTTCCACACTCGTACAGCTTTCCGAAATACTCTTGCCAGCATTTCCTCACTTCACAATCGTCCATAAAATTTCGTTGCACGTCTTCATCACTTCTGCAGCGTTCTGTTTTGGGCCACGTTTTATATTTTGACCCACTTCCAGAAGAGTTTTTGTTTCCTCAAAATCATTCTGCATTTTTCTCCTTCAACAGCTATCACCTTCTCTTTACTTATTCTCACTGCCTCCTTCGCTTCTTTGTTTCTTAATCTGTACACCTCATACAATCGCTTTTTCTCAATGTCATTTTTTTGCAGCAATCATTGCCATGTACGCATCTCTTTTCTTACGTACTGCCTTTTTTACCGACTCATTCCACCAAGCACATTTTACTGTCAACCTACAGTCGTCCTTCCTCACCCGCACCGCACAATTGGCAACAGAGTTTTTCAAGCTTATCCATGCACTTTCAACGTTAGTGTCTTTTATTTGACCGTTCCACACTGTTACATTCGCATTCAACTCTTTACTCAGAGCATCTGCGTATTTCATTCTAGCACCACTATCCACTAGTTTGTTTACGCTATTTCTGGACGTTCACACGTTTGCTTTCCTTCTTTAGACCCACTTTTTCCCGAAACAAACTATCGATGTAACCAAAAAGTGGTGCGATCCGCGCATTACTTTTGTGTCTTTCACTAGCTTTCTAAGCCGTTCATCATACACTATCTAGTCTATCATACTTTTAGATTCACCTCTTTGCCTTATACACATATGAACATTTTTATGTTTAAACCACGTATTGGATACAAACAGGTTTCTCTCTACACAGATGTTCACCAGGCGTTCACCATTCTCATTGACTCTTTGGTCTCCGAATTTTCCTAGAACGCGTTCAGTATTTTCTCTCTATACATCTACCGATCCGTTCATATTCCCAACTATCATCACTTTTTCGTTTGGCTTACATACGTTCAACTCGTTCTCTACTTCACTCCAGAAGTTCCCACGCTCCTGGTCTCCTTCCCCAATCACCGGTGCATAGCATGCAATAAGAAAAGTTCTTCGAAACTCCACTTTCATTCTAACTCATATTACCCGGGGAGATACCAATTCGTATTGTTTAACACATCTGTTCGCTCTTTCACTTACTATTACCCAAACTCCTTTTATGCCATGCGTTTCAGTCTCAACTCCTGACTATAGTTCTAGGCTGCCATCCTCCACCTCCACAGCATCCTTTTATTTGCGCTTTGCCTCCGATACACAAAAAATATCTAGGTGTCCTTGGTACATTACACTCACAATTTCAAATCCTTTACCATGCATACCTCTAACATTCCACGTACCTACTCGTCACTCGCTTTTGTACACTCGTCAGCAACGGGCCTGTCTGTTTCGATCTTGACGTCCCCTTGTAGCAAGGCCGATTCGAGGCAATTGTATTGTTCTCTTGTGTAATACCATACCGGGTGGACCGGTTACCAGCCAAATCGTGCCCCCGACGATGTAGCATTCCCTACTAGCGGTATCGTCCTGCCACCGGACAGTTATTTGTCTACTGCCTCGACACGTAAGGAAGTCAGAAGTAGAAACGTAGACAGAAGCAAGAAAGATATAAATAATAGGGTGTATACTTACTGTATGGATATCTCGCTCTCGCGCCTGTCACCGGATGCTGTTATTTATTTGCTACCAAATGATTAAATTATGTTTAATGTAGCTTTCCGAGTTATAGTTACTTCTTTGTAATTTAATTTAATATTTATTTATCAAATCTGATTTATGATTGTCGCGAACTGTGACAACTTAAACGTTTCCATCCTCCAAGTTTCCTTTTTATTCAATTAAAGGGTAACAATAAATAACGATAATGGCCCTTGTTAACTCTCCCGACATTAATTGCCTTCTTTTAGGATTAATTAATTACAATTAACATCAAACATAGTAACAAAGGTAAAAGTTAGCTTAAATATTGAATTTGTAGTCAAGGCAAAGTATTGTATATAACAATATGCAACACACTGTTACAATTAAACTTAGAATCACGTACAGTACCAAAACCAAAAATTGGATCAACCTTCAATTTTGAAAACAAACAGAAAAGAAAAATGTTCAAAAACTTACCACTTAATACTTTTTTATTATTATATTTGATAAAATTGTACTGTTTAGAATATTATTATTTTTGTTTATTAGTAATATTCAAACCCATAAAATCTATTCAGTACTTTTCTACTTGTATTTGGATTAGATTGTTCTCTAACGCGACTTGCTATCATTTATTTGAGAAAAGAAATTATTTAATTATTTTCGTTTAGAATATCGATTACAAATTAGAGCCAGTAGTTACGTACAAATTGTTTGAGGTTGAGTTAATACAAACGTCATCTTTACTGAAGCAGATAATACATTAATTGTACAGAATTTTCGATATTACAAGAAAGTGTGTATAAATTTAGAAAGTATATATGTATATATGTAAATTAGAAATATGGCTCACCTAATAGGGGATGCAATAAGATGCTATTACCACATTTGTTATTTCAAAACAAGTACTTTAAAATGCTCAGTTATTGTTTAGTTTTGTTTGAAAACGGTGGTAATTTTTCTCCAGCAAAACGATAGAAACTCAGTTCACTCTCTGGGAATGAAAAAATTATCATTCTGAATGTACATAATTCCTGAAAGTATCAAAATCCAACAAATAGTGTACATAGTGTAGTAGAAATGTGTTCTTATATGACGGGAGTGGGAAAGTCGGCACTACACGGATTATTAAAAGGACGGAAAAGAGTGTGTTTTGAAAGAGTCGGCTTGCTCAACAGACGGAAAAAAAACGTTTAAGTGAAGAACAAGAAGTTTATATTATAATAAAAATCCATTCGTTTTACTTCAATATAGAAATTCTTACCCTCAACAAAATAGTAGCAGTGTTAAAAGAAGACATTGATAGACCAGAATTGTCTCGGTAGCTACTACATACAACATTACAGGTAGCTACTACATACAACATTACAGGAACCTAACTTTTCGTGGGAAAAAGTGAATGGAAAATCATTGCTATTTGACAATCTCCAAATTGACGAACGCCTTCGTGAAATGAAGAAGTTTCTTGCCGAAGGGCGGGAAATCTTTTATTTCGATGAGACTTGGTTGAACGAAGGATATACTGTAAAAATGTTACAAGTCGCCATCAAGTAGTCCAAGAGAGGTGGTCAACTGGAATGAATCCACCATCGAGCAAAGATCTATGACTAATTACTACACATATAGGTAGCGCTAATGAATTGTTTAAACAAGGTTTACCTGTGTTTGAGTCTAAGCACACAAGGGATTATCACAAAGATATGAACACTGACGTTTTTGAAGAATATTTTGAACAAATGATACCAACATTCCACGGGGAGCTGTAATTATTCTGGATAATGCTAGTAGCCATTCTAGGTAAGTCGAACCCTTAACAACAACTGCTTGGAAAAAAGGAGATATTACCAAATATTATCAAAACAGATACAATTTGAAGAAGCTGTTCTCAATCGAGAGCTTTTATGCAAATCAGCATAAGCAACAATTTGTTAAGTATGTTATTGGTAAATTTTGTGCTTCTCGCGGAATTACCGTACATAGATTACCACCATATCACTGGGAACTCAATCCCATAGAGTGAGTTTAGGCATAAATAAAAAGTGAAGTAGATTGTAACGGTACGACTTTTAAATTAAGTGAAATGCGGCAGCTTTCAATACAAGCCAAGGACAATGTCAATGCAGAAACGTGAAAAAAGTGTGTTTATAATGTAATTGTAATGTCTGATAAAACTGTCAGGGATTATTAACTACTTTTATAGGTTGTTACAATATAATCATTCAAGGTGAAGACGTTGAGATGATAGTATCTCAAAACCTCGATGATGGTGATGCTCTCTATGAAATTTCAAAATAAAATAGATTACGTCACTCTTATTTTCAGCATATAAATTTTTTAAAACGTTTAGTTGACGTTGCTATTAATCCCATCTGATAAAAAATCCACAAAGATGTATGCGGCAGAAGTGTTGAGATGCTTGAAATCGATCCCCAGCCACAAGAAGAATGTGTTTTCGACTTGTATGTGCTTCTAATCAACTACCCAGACACGCACCTCGACCGTGTGCGATTATCGTAAACACGGATCCTGCAAACAAACCAGACCAGCATTGGACCTCTATCTACATTGACGAGAGTGGTAACAGGGAGTTTTTTTGAGTTTCAAGCCTACTTGTTTCTCAAGGTTAACAATTTTCTCAAGGTAGAATGAGTATGCTGTTGTGAAATAAAATTTCGTGTATAGATAAAACATATAGTCTACAAATGGTAATTAATAGAAAACATTTTTTTTAATAACCTTTTTTCTTAGCATAATAAAAATAGACATAAACCAATATACGTCAGCTTAAACTCAAGTGTACGTTTTTTATAAAAGTTGCTCGCAAGGCTAACTTCGAGGTAAACTTCGTAACCTATGACTAGCTAACTTCAAGACTAACTTCAAGACCAACTTGTTTCTCATGACTAACAATTTTCTCAATGTGGAATAACCACGTTTTTGTAAAAGCGTCTTATGTAATAGCATTGTCTGCCCCTTACAGATAATTTCTTTGTATTTAAAACTGTTTCCTTGTTCTGGATGTAGATTTATAAACCTTCATGTTAATTATACTAGTATTTTTGAAATATCATTCGTATATAAGAATAATACAAGGTTTGCTTTAAACGATTTTCATCGCATACTTTAACAGTTAATCTTTTTTCAGATAGTTGATCGTCCCATTAAAATGGAGCGTTAATAGTTTATAGAAGTACGGGTGTAAATAAAAAAACACGCTACATAGCGATTGTGTTATAAACTAGTGGAGGTCGTTATTAATTCGTGTATAAGTTGAAGTTATGTAAGTAGAAGGTTACAACCGGTAATTAAAAAGAAAGTGTAATAACACATATTACAACAAATAATACAGGTCCACTTACACATTTTATATATATTGAAACAATTACTTGAAATAAAACGGCGTATCAACTCTAATAATATTTTTATTATTTTTTATTAAATTATTATTATAAAAGCTTGTAATCTATCAGGTTACAGCTTTAAGATCATCATCTTATAAGTTACATTATGTTGGGGCACGCATATAATTGCACTCTTCGGCGAAACGTGTTAACATGTAATCAGTGTATAAATAAATTTCGTATGTTAAACAACCTGTAGATGGGCATTAAAATAAATGTAATAACAATCTCATTGGTAAAAAATACGCTAATAAAATAAAATGGGGAAATACAGTCAATGTGTACGTAATTATTATTATCTAATCAATTCTTTCAATAATATCTGATAAACAAGTTCTAATAAATGTTAATAGTAAAACACAAAATTAAATAAACTATCTTTTACATCATTTCCCGGGGCTAAAAATAATTAATTAATAAAAATAATTAAAGATCATAATCATCTTAAAGCTATCAGATTAAGAATTTCCATAGGATAATTAATTAATTAATAAAAATAATGAAAACATCACAATCTCAAAATAAGGGTAATAATTACGGTCCTTCACGTATGCCATTAAAAATCAAAAACTTTAATTAGGGATGAAAAGAAAGGATTCAAAATACGGTCTCACACGTGAGTGTGTAAAATAAGGGTTGAAAACACGGTCTCACACATGGGCATATAAAAATTATTAGGGTTGAAAAGGGCCTTCGAAAAGAAAGGATACGGTCTCACACGAGGGTTTATAAAAAATAATTAGGGTTGAAAATGCGGTCTCACACGTGGATGTGCAAAAATAGGGGTGAAAAAATACGTCCTACACGTAAGCGAGTAAAAATAAAGGTGGAAAATGCGGTCTCCCACGTGGGCGTGTAAAACCGGAAGTGACGTCAAAATCCAAGATGGCGGAAGGTCTCTCAGTACTACTGTAGGACAAGATCACAGCTCTTCGGAATCGGATGAGGATGATGAAGACTGATCGTGAGTTACGTATCGTATTTGTTTCCAAAACATACCTTTATGACAATATTAAATGTAAAAAAATTAATGTAAACTACAACAACATTTACAATTATTTTATATTAATCAAAACATCAGCATTTTGAAATAGCTCCATTTTCAAGTTTACTACTTTTACGCCTTTCAATTGCTTGGTAATTAATCTGCAAATTTTAGTGCACTAAAATCTCAACCGAACGTCTATGAGTTGTCGGATCTTCAGGCTTAAGTCGAATTTTAAAGGGTCGTCTTTTATCTACCGTTTACCTGAACCGTCTTCATTTAAGACAATATTTTATAGCACCTTCGTTTAAACTAGCCCAGTGTGATACTGATTTCTGTTTGCCGCTTCTGCGAAAAAAAACGACTTTATTTCACCAATAACATGATTTATTACTCTCTGATATTCTGGGACGTACTTTAGCGGTGACAAAAATTCTTTAACTTAGTTCCTTTAAATGTAATGGAGCAAATCTATAATGAGATTGAAATGTTAGATTCTATCTAATTAAAGAAGTAAGTTATAGAGGCATTCGATTCGTATTAATTTTGAAGTATAAATCCCAAACGTCTGACACGAACGCTTATTCATTTCGAAATAAAAGTTTTAATTATAGCTCATTCATAATAAATGAAGTTTTGTTTGGAATGGTTTTCCATTAGAGACCGTTTTTTTTTTCGACGAAGACGTCTGCCTCTTCTTTATTTCAAAACAAAAACGGGCTACATCTTTTAAAAAATAAATATTCCAAAACAATAAAGTACGGAAAACGAGACAGATTTGAACAAAATTGATTTTCAAGTTCTGTAAAGCCAAACCATCTAAGGAACTTTGCTAAAGTTAATCTTGTTAACGAAAACCCTCTTATATTGGTATAAAAATATCACACAAACCATCTTAGTTTATAAAGGTTTTACTAACGATATTTATGCTTTAATCCTTTGTATTTATAAAGTTTTATAATTTGCTTTTAGTTACAATGTCCAAAGTATCTTTCGTTTTTACTAAAACAATCTACTACATTTCGAAATATATTTTTATTGTAAACAAAACTGGAGATTGAAAAAGCTTTCAATATTTTAATGAAACTCGGACTTCCGATCGTATTGTTGATATAAGGGTTTTCTACTATTGATATTTGATTCATTTCCTTTTATACTCATATTAAATTAATTCTAAGTGCGAACCTACTGAAAATGTTTCAATGTTATCTAAACGATGTGTATTTAGGATTTTTGTTTGGGATTTTTATTTTCTTTTTTGGTGTGATTTTTTATAGTCCTTCATGCAGCAAGTCATTCTACACACCGGTTCTCAAAAATCCGTAACTTTATTAATACGTTCAAACATGGAGTTGATGATGCAGAAGGTTGCGAGAAATGTTACTAAAGTATGCTTTAAGTAGAAAAGATGATGTCAACAAGTATCCACATTTAAAAACACCGCATGCTCATCAAAAGGGACAACAGTAGCATTAATCTGTCTGTAACCTGCAAATATAAATCATGACTTGGTTACACAACTCAAGATTTTCAAAATAATCGTGTGATTAAAGCACCATTTATACGTCAAATTGCTTTTTGCGGGTTTGGCTAAATTTTCGATATGCGCTAGATTGTATGGTTCTTTGATCTTAATTGTAATTAAGTAATCCTAAAAGTAGACAATTAATGCCGGGAGAGGTAACAGCTCCATTATCGTTCTTTATTGTTACCCTTCAATTGAATAAAAGTAAAACTTAGAGGATGGAAACGTTAAGTTGTCCCGGTTCGCAATGATAATAAAACTGATTTGATAAATAAATATTAAATTAAACCACAAAGAAATACCTCTAACTCGGAAATCTACATTAAAAATAATTGAAGCATTATATCGCAAATAAATAACACCAAGTCCAGTGAATAGCCCGAGAGTCAGAAATCGCGTAGGAAGCAATCTGGTTGAAACGTGATTAAGTGAAAAAATGTATATCTATATATGTACATTTAGATATTCATAAAGTAAGTATACGCTCTATTATTTATATCTTTGTTGTCTCGGTCTATATTTCTACTTCTTACTTCCTTACGTGTCGAGGCAGTAGACATAAACTGTCTGGTAGTAGGACGCTACCGTTAGTAAGGAATACTACACCGTCCGGCGCACGATTTGGCCAGTAACCGGTCTGCTCGCTATGGTATTATTCAAGAGAATAATGCAATTTCCTCGGATCGACCTGGTTACAAGGGGCAGTTAAAGTCGAAACAGACAGGCTCCGCTGCTGACGACTATGCAAGGAATGAACGGCGAGTTGGTACGTGGAATGTTAGAAGTATGCATGGCAAAAGATTTGAAATTGCGAATGTAATGCACGAAAGAGACCTTGATATTCTGTGTGTATCGGAGGCAAAGCGCAAAGAAAAAGATGCTGTGGAGATGGAGGATGGCAGCCTAGCACTACGGTCGTTGAGACTGAAGTGCATGGCGCAAAAGGAGTTGGAGTGATCGTACGTGAAAGCGAAAAGATGTGTTAAACAGTACGAATTCGTATTTCCACGAGTATTGTGGGTTAGAATGAAAGTGGAGTTCTGCATAATTTTTCCTACTGCATGCTACGCACCGGTGAATGGAGAAAGAGACCTGGAGCGTGGAACTTCTGGAATGAAGTAGGAAACGTGTTGAACGTAAGTAAACGAAACTAAAGAGAGATGATAGTGGGGGAAATGAACGGATAGGTGGTTGTACAGAGAGAACATACTGAACGCGTTCTATGAACGTTCAGAGACCAAAGAGTCAATGATAATGGAGAACTCCTGGTGAACATCTGTGTTGAGAGAAGCCAATACGTGGTTATGAACGGCTTAGAGACCTGGTGAATGACAAAAGTAATGCGCGGAAGTAATGTGTGGATCGGGCCACTTTTTGGTGGTATCGAGTGTGTATTTAGGGCAAACGTGGGTCTGGAGGAGGAAAGCAAACGTAGTGCGAACGTCCGGAATTAGGGTAGACCAACTAATGGATAATGGTGCGAGAATGAGAAACGCAGATGCTGAGAGTAAATGGTTGAATGTGAATGAAACAGTGTGGAACGAGCAAATAAAAGACACTGCCGTTGCAAGTGCATGGGTAAGCTTGAAAATGTCAATTGAGCCTTGCTGATATGTGGAAGTGCGACGGTAGGTAGACAGAAAAGATGTGCTTGGTGGAATGAGTCGGTATAAAAGACAGTATGTAAGAGTAAAGATCCGTACATGGCAATGATTGCTGCAAAAAATGAGACTGAGAAGAAGCGATTCTATGAGGTGAGGGCGAGATTGGACGAAGGGCCAATGCTGGGAGGAAAGTGATTGGAAGTATGTGGACGATAATGAAAAACGAAATCATGAGACTAGCTGCGAAACGAGCAATCTATAATGGCGTATTTGTTCCGTCACTACTGTATGGAAGTAAGACATGGGTATGTCAAAAAAACCCCATAAGAAAAATAATGCCGTGGGTATGAGATTTCTGAGAAGCGCATATGGTAAAACGAGAAGGGACAAGATAAGGAATGAATGCATAATGACGGAGCGTGGCGAGGAAGAGACGAATGATGGATATACATAAAAGTAGTGCATTCGTTGGTTTGGTCACATTGAGAGAATGAACAACACAAGATTAACGAAGCAAATATATGTGGCTGATGTTAGAAGTAAGCTCGTGCCTAGTAGGCCGCGTAAAGTTTGGCTGATTGTAGCACAATGTACGATAAAGGAAAGAAAGCTTTAAAAATAAAAGTGCATGTCAGAGACGATGTCTGAATTTTGCGGAAGTTAGGTAGGTATGCGGAGATAGGAGAGCATGGTGAAATATTGTGAATGAAGAATAAATAAGAGGCAGGGATTGTTTTGCCTACCCCGCAAGGGAATGTTAAGTTGTTGTAAGTTAAGTTAAGTTAAGTTAGTTGTTAAGTTAACCCATTAACGCCCAACTTTTATTTTTTAAAATTAAATATTTTGGTTAATAGATCAATTAGTAATGTCAAATTAAAGATTAAAAACATTGAAAAAATTTTTGTTTGTTTAAATAATGTAGATATAGCGCGTCCTATAAATAGGACGCTGGGCGTTAGGGTATCAAACTGAAAGTTTTCGTTCAGAAAGTGACATTGCGATTTTAAATGAGAAAATGTATTAAACGGTATAATTATACTTTTATTTCGTATGATAAGGTACAAAACAGTTTTGACACAGTGTCACTCCACATTTTCACAAAGTGAAATGGGCTTTGATTTACAATTTCTCTCCTGACAGCGTCTTTGTTTATCACGTTTGATCATGAAGTGTGCTTTATTGTCGTATCTCACATCTTCGAAGACCTTAGATGATGATGTTCGGTGCCTTCCAACAGGT
This sequence comes from Vesta saturnalis, assembly GCA_036346205.1. NCBI lineage: Eukaryota > Metazoa > Arthropoda > Insecta > Coleoptera > Lampyridae > Vesta > Vesta saturnalis. Next base: position 872,144 of record JARFJB010000145.1, on the reverse strand, counting down.
GGTTTTCGGTTTAGTTTCATGTATGACACGGCTACAGTTCTTCGGAAATCTTTCAAACTTATATCTGATTTCTGTACTAATTTATAGATCAACCATGAATTCACAATTACTCTAATGATCAAAGGCCAGTACCATTTCTTTGCTACATTGATGGCATATTTTCCAACTAACCAATCATGTTGGTCCACCCCACCCATGTATGAATTATAGTTTTAATCAAGCTAGGTTGTGGTATCTGTCTTTTTCCTTTGCTTTTCTGTCCCATCTACTGGATTGATGAAGAGGCTATATCTTATCGAACTTTGAAGCGACTGTAACGCACTTATTATGATTCCATTTGACTATCAGAATTTCGGCATTTGTATCAAACCGATAATCAAAGGTTCCGTTCTTGCTTCACTAAGGATTTAGAATCTTTATAGGGCACGAAGCTAACCTATTCTCTCGTAAAGTTCCAGTGGCACGAAACCCCAATGTTTGTAAATGAATCAGTAGATCCCGACTCATAAAAGGATTGTCAAAATATATATGATGACTTGTTGGATCCGAAATGCAGTCTATAGCATGATCAACGCACTGACTGCTCACAGAAGCCTGAACTTATATCCAAAACGGATAGGCTTGCCGTGAATAAATTGTTTTAGGCCATGACGGCCAAAATATTTGATAATCATTTCATCGATTGACAAATTTTTTCAAATATTCCAAGTTTTTGAAATTCTTTATTTATCATTTTTATCAAAGGTCTAACTTTAAACCCTCTATCTTCTTTATCAATTTGGGTATTGTCTGCAAAATGTATATAACTCTTAATTTTTAAATATTCATTTCTGGACATGCAATTTTTGACGAGCTCTATACCAAGATCTTCTTGCTCGCTCCAATAATCTCGTTCTGATGGAACTTGATGATATCCAGAAAATAATAGAATACCCACAAACGCTTTTATTTTCTCTGCAGATAAAGTAAAGCTTGGATCATTTTTGTTTGATGCGTACTTTAGTGTTTCTTGTAAAATATGTTCAAAAATAGCATCTGTGAACATCTCTTGACACATTTTCAAACAAGATTTTTGTAATAAACTTTCTATCAAATTTTCAGTGTTTATGGTAGCTCCTTGTCCTATCGGTGGCAGTTTTGTGTAGGAGAGTCGAACTTTTCTCCACGCACAAATCTCTTCGGTGAGTAAACGTCTTTTTAGATTTATTTAAGCTAGATATTGCCTTTTTCGAAGCTGATGAAGGTTCAGGTTCATTTATGGTAGATTCTTCGCTAGATTCCGGTGTTTCAAATTATCAGGTACTCGAAATTCCACTATAATTTCTCCTGGCACATCATTGACTTTTACTGTTCCTAATTCACCACCGACCTCATCCTCATCAGTTAGCTCATCTGGATCTGGTGGAAGAACTACTAAATTTATGTCTTCCGCTGTCATAAAATTCGAATCGTTTACAATATCCTCTATTTCTTGTAATGTTAACGCTTTTCGATACATCTGTTAACAAATATTTATCGTCAGAAACATTTCGAAAAAACCGCATATGCCGAGCAATAAACAGAAAATTGTTGTACTCACCATGAAATAGATGTCTGCAAAAGTAGCACTATTAGACAAAATAATATATATAAACTTATACAATTTATAAAACTGTACAATAACACAAAATTTACGAACACTAGTTATACTATTGAAAGATAGTTGTAGACTAACTAAATATCTGCAACTTATTATTTGAAACAATTCTGAGAAGGTCCTGTAGCCCATAAAGGGATTGTAAACTAGATGTGCGTGACAAACAACATAAACAATTTGGGAATACCGGTTTCAGACTATTGTTTACAGAGGAATGGTGCTACACATTCTGCATTTGATACCTCAAACCCCCAGCGTCATATTTTTAGGACAGTCGTATTATAACAATCGTAATTTTGTGATTTTAAACATTTACATAATAATTCATATAGGCAAGAATAATACAAACACTTTTCCATTAGAATAAAGTGAAAACAGTGAAAAATCGTACAAATGTAAAGTATTTGGATATATATTTGTTCTCAAACAAGACAGCTAAATATTCGCTAAGTTCAATAATTTTTATTGACAAGATAATTTTAGATATTTAACGAATGTTATACCAACCTATTCCTTAGTCTTTATTGTACAATTAAGTTAAGTTAGTTGAGTTGAGTTGAGTTGAGTTGAGTTGAGTTGAGTTGAGTTGAGTTGAGTTGAGTTGAGTTGAGTTGAGTTGAGTTGAGTTGAGTTGAGTTGAGTTGAGTTGAGTTGAGTTGAGTTGAGTTGAGTTGAGTTGAGTTGAGTTGAGTTGAGTTGAGTTGAGTTGAGTTGAGTTGAGTTGAGTTGAGTTGAGTTGAGTTGAGTTGAGTTGAGTTGAGTTGAGTTGAGTTGAGTTGAGTTGAGTTGAGTTGAGTTGAGTTGAGTTGAGTTGAGTTGAGTTGAGTTGAGTTGAGTTGTTAGGTAGTTACGTTACGTTACGTTACGTTAGATTAGGTTAGGTTAGGTTAGGTTAGGTGGCTTAGTAATTACTGGAAAATGCAAGCCAAGTAGAAGTAGAAAATCTTAGTAGACGGAACACTCGTTGGGCTCAAATAAATAAGCATGATTTAGGTGACTTCCCTCATCTCAGTTTGAATTATCTTCGAGAGCCCACTGTAGGGGTATGCCAAGTTAACCTGGCCTCATTTTACGTTCAAGATTAGTTGCAGTGAGATGAAGAAGAATTCCATACAGATTCTCGTGATAAAGAACCTGGTTTTATAAGAATTATACATTTTTCGCGCTTTTTCTATGAGACAAAACATCATTGTGGATTTCTTACAACTCCACGAAAAATCAAGAAGCCGATGAGAATGAGAAGGGTCTAATTCTTGGTTACTACTGTACGTGCAAATCAGGTAAAGAATTCCTTGAACACACATTGCTAGTGTTTTGTGGTTTTTCGGGTATGCGCGTTATGAAAATGATGTTCACTATCCAAAATCAACTTTGTTGGATAAAACATTGGACGCATCTAATAGAGCTCAACAACATGATCCAAACATTGCAAATAATAACAATGCGATGGAAGTGGATACTGATTAGGTTTGAAAAGTGCCCTATATTATTGTAATTACTTATGTTGTTTGCCGTTAATCAATAATTTCGTTAAACTCTTGCACATCACATTTAAAAGCAGCACTTTCATATTCACCTCTTTGGGGAGCTATAGCGCAAAAACTGTACATTTTTCGACTTTCAAAAATTTACCAATATCCACAGAAAGCCATGGTGCGGGGTCCTTTCTTATTACAATTGTAAATGAAATCCCTAACGTCAGTTGTCCAGATTGATTATTTATTAATTAATCATTTTACTTATTATCGTTTAGGATAAGGAAGAAATCAATTTATATCGCCATTACCCTTATTACATACATAAACTGTTAGAAACTCTTAGGAAATCCGTTGCCCACGATAGACTGGTAAGCAACGCTTGCAACGCCTATTTTTTAAAGAAAATTTAATTTTACTTTTCTTTATAAAAATTTTTAATGTAAAGCGAAATAAAAATTAAACTATTGGATTTTTTTTTAAGTTAGCATCTTGATGTTTATTAACCTCTACCTGACATGAGGTTTTAAACGTCTGTCTGACATAGATTATGATTTTTGGTTTTGCAATTTCCGTAATGAACTTATAATAAACGACGTTGCATAATTATCCTGAAAAAATGTTTATTAAAATTGTCATTTCCTTTAATTTCCATTTTGTAGGTTTGTAAGGTTGTGTGTTGTTCCACACCATATATTTTTTATTGTGAATAATCGAAAATTTTAAGAATTTTTGCTTTGTATAGTAATCCAAGAGAAAATTCCATTTCCTTTTATACTTCAATCTCTTTTCCTACAATAATATTGTAGAATATAATTAGTCAAACATCCTTTTAAACAAAACCGAATTTCCATTTCCGCTCTTAGGTAATTCAAAAACGATTAGATTTGAATTAATACAGAAAGCGATCGGTAAAATCTCCCACAAGATCCCTACTATCTATATACTCCTTATAAGTAATGACTCAATGGGATTTGAAAGTAAATTATACGGGTTTCGATTATCTAAAGAGTAACGATATCCTTATTTAGGAATCATAAATTTTGTTACAGCATTATTCTTTTAGCGTTAAACATAATCACGCTATATTCTAAATTAGCACTAAAACTTTTACATCTAAGGTATGTAGCTTTTTTCCATTAATAGTTATTAAAGTGTGAGGTAAAAGCACAAAAAGCAGGTTAACTCGTTTTAAGTGCTTATTATTATTAATAGATACAAGCGCGGGACATCCCTATTTACAAAAATAAAAATGCGCTCACTAATGAGGTTTGTTGACCCCATTTACATTATAATCTGAACTAAAATAAAGCCTTTTGTGTAATCGCCAAACAATACAAACATGAGATTCATCTGTCTCTTTACATCTGAAAAGACGTGTTATTAATCCCGCTTAATAAATATAGCTTGAGCATTCGAATAAAAAAATTCCAGTCAAATTTGTCTCAAATAGGTATAGGATCAAATAGAATCAAATTGAAAACGGTTGACAGCTCTTCCTATTCTTCTTCTTTACAGGCTTTAGAATCAACGATATAGAAACAAACGTACACTTACTGCGTTCGTTTACTGTGATTGACAACCAATTTATTTTTAGATATCCAAAATTTAAATAAAAATGAGAAAGTTCGTAGTTTTTTTTTATCAATCATACAAAAAGGATATGAATCAATAATATAAATTTCCAATTCAAACAAATCCGACAATACGGTTGCGAGTTTTTTACGGTACTAATATTCTTCGTCAAACAAACACTGAGTTTGAAAACGTTGATAGAGGTGAATGCTATTATCTATATCAAACATAAAAATCGTATTTTTACGGCAATTTTATTTGTATGTGTGATATGTATTTCACCATCACACCGTAGGATATAATCTCAGAAATAATATGTACTCCGCAAATTGAAACCCTACAGCAATGTGTATTTTACGTTTGGAATTAATTCATTAAATGCTGTATTTATACAAACTAAAATATACAAATAATTGAGGTACAACTATTACATATAAATTACAACATAATTAAAATACCTATCTTTTGGGTTTTTCAAATGGTGTGTTTTTCCATTTATGTTTTATATAACTATACGTTTCAATAACAACTGCAGTTATGGCCCACAGTAAATAATAGTTTCATTCACATACAAAGCCACCTACGGAGTATAATTTTAGCAAAGAGTTGTAACAACCCATTTTGAGTTGTATTAAAATATACCGTAATTTACGTTCTTCGTTCATTTAGTTGTAAATATAAGAAAAAAAAGTTTTTAATTATTATGGAATTATGAGTATGTGGTAGACAACTTAATTTGCATTTTGGTGTAACTTAAGTGCATACCTTCTTAAGGGTTTATACTCCCACCTCTTTAAATTATTTTTTGTCTGCTCATATTTTCGCGCACCGCCATACCATCTGACACCCTAAGCGTCCTTTTTTTCATTTTCTTGTGGTAAACTGTTTGATGCAGTACGCCATTTTTGGGTTTCCACATAAATTTTGTGAAAAGTGCCATTGATTTAATGGTAAGAGATATTTAACTCGTAATATTAAAATCTAAAAGATTTGATTTTTGCAGGCACTTTCTTTTTTTTACTTTTACTATTTTAATTGCACATATAATTCTACTTTTACGTACGCTTTCATTTTATGATTGCGTTTTGCTTTTAATGCATATCTAAATGTAGATCTCATTATTTATTTTGAACTTTCGAGAGAATGCAATAAACAATGGATTACCCCAAATTTCTTGAAGATAAGTTTATAAGAAGTAAAATTCCATTTTGGTGATGTTCACAACGTAAAGCATGTTATTGCGCAACATTGATACAAGGATTACATCACCTTGGTTTGCATTTCCGCATTTATTTTTTATAACACCAGGGGTTCCCAAGAAGATGTATTATATTTTGTAACAGGTATTTATAAGTTTAATGATTTTTTAGTATAAGGCTATTTTTAAGATATATTTTATATAATCCTAAATTTAACTGTTAATAAACATAGTTTTTATATTTTTTTATTTTTTACATTTTGGTAAAATTTTTATTGTAAACCTCGGTTTACGAGCATAATTAAAAATAACTTAGCGTCCGAGATAATTCTTATTAGTGTTACGTTGCAGTTTCTATATTGATGTTAAGTGGAAATAACACAGCATAAATTGTGGTAATTAACCCTCCACTACCTGCGCATCTATTTGCAACGCCGTTACCTGCATGTGAGCGTGGTGCTCACGTCTGTGTATTTTCAACAATACACTCGATTAACTTGTAATAAAAAGCACTTTATGACTACAAAAATAAATTTATTCATGTTAACTACTATAATTACACAAAATTTATACTATTTTGAAAGAAAATTGATATTACATATTGTATTAAATAGTCTATTCAGAGTCGTCGTTGGTCCAACATCGCGTGCAAATAGATTTCGTATGTTCGCCACAAATGGGTAAATTACAGTTTGCTTTAGTGCATTTAGTTTTAGTTTTTCTATTTTTCCTTTTTGGACAAAATGCACATTTAGCAGTTTCACTTGGTCCTGCAATTGCTGTGGTTTCTATCTGAAGTCCAAGCTGTTCCTGGATCTGCATGCGTAATAGAACTGGTAGCGTGGGTATTTGAAGTCGTTTGACTTGATGTACCTTGGCTAGTTCCAGACTCAAATCGTTCAGAAATTTTCGTCGTGGCATTTGAAGCTTAGTGTTTTCGAAAAAAATAATATTGCTATTAATTCCGGCAATGTTCAACAATGTAAAAAATATTGTCAGCGGCTACCTACAGCTAACACGTGACACAGAATATAAGCTTTTTAATTTGTCTACGACATCAACGCCCGATTTTGCTTGATTATAAAATGTAATAACTTCAGGCTTATGTTGGTCACCTGACAAAGGATCTATAACATCTTCATCGTGCATTGTTGATAACATAAGCACATTTTTATTCTTTTGGGCACATACGACACCAACAAACAATCTTTTCCAAAACCAAATATACTACTATGTAGCGGCCTTTGTTTTGTTTCTTTAAATAGGGAGGGAAGTTCGCGTTTGTTTTTTTCGCAAAGTTCCAACCAATGTTGTGTGGAACTCTTTTCCTAACAAATCTTTCGCAGGAATCGACGTAAAAAATTGTCGCATGTGATATTTCTCCATGTTTACTATGGGCTCAACCAATCTTTTACTAAAGCACTAGAGGAATTGTCTTGCTGATAAGGCCCTTCAGGTTGTTTACCTGCATAAATTTCCATCTTGGAGGTATACCACACTTTAGCATCGGCAAGCGCGTAAATCTTTATTCCATATTTCGCTGGTTTACTCGGTATGTATTGCCTGAAGCTGCATTTTCCACGGAATGCTTCCAACATTTCATCAATTGTTGTTAGCGGTCCTAATTCACAGTTATGCATACACTTTTGCACAACGTTTTCAAAAACCTCTTTAATTGGTGCTAACTTGTCAGTTATTTTCCTCTCCTCCCTCGTGTGGCTATCGTCAAATCGCACTGCTCTTAGCAACAACTGAAAGCGGTTTTTCGACATAACATTGCTGAAAATTTGGGGTCCATTTACACTCCATAAGTCGTCGACATTGACATGGGAAGCTTTCCAGGTTCCAGCCAAATATAGTAATCCAAATAGAGCTTTAACTTCTTCAATATCTGTGTTTACAGCATTTCTAGGCCGGGTGATTCTTTCGCGAATTTTCGACAAATATATATTAGTATAAGACACAATTTTAGTAAATAAGTCATCAGAAAAAAATAAACTCCAGCATTCCAAAATAGTCTTTGCGTCTCTAGCGGCACCTTTTACGCCAGGTCGCGTTGTGGCTTTATTACGGGCAGCAATTTTTTTGCTTTTTTTTTCACAGTGAACATTCCATAAGGTCGTTCCGTCTTTGCCTAAAAGAGAAAAAATATTTTGTTTTTGATGAAAGGCTGTAATATAATAATGTAATATATATTGCGTTACTTACCCACGTAGATAGGCCTTTGTTTTACAGACATACAGGCACTTTCCCCACTATCCTCATCTGCGGAAGTATCGCTGTCATTGTTTTCAATTTGTTCCTCAATATTATCTATCTCATCATCGTCACTGTCATCTAGTGACTCCAAAATTATATCCGATTCATTTTTCAATTCCTCATACCACTGCAATAATTCTTGTTCTTGTCGCGGATCCATTGTATCTACCTACAATAATAATTGAAAATTAAAAATTATGTTTTATTTATTAAAAAAGCCGGTCCATATACAATTATACATGTAATCAAACTTGTAGAAATTATATCTACTTACTTATAGGCTGCTGGACGTAAGTGGATGCTTTGCATCTGCACAAACTAAATTCCTAACACGCATACCTGCACAGTGAGGAGACCGCTCACAGCAACAACACGCACGTGCAAATACTTCTCTAGAACTGAACACAAATCCACAAATGTGTGATCACCCCCATGCCTCCCTTACAAAAGCTGTAAATAACACATTCCTGAGCGGTTAAGGCCGTAAGTACAGTCCCGTCAAAATTATAGAATAAAATAGGATAGATGTGAGCGATTCGCTCATAGCGCAGGTAATGGAGGGTTAAGCAAAACAAAAGCATGAACCGGCCTATTTTAATCTACCGACTGAGTCAAAGACATTATTTTTGGTAAATGGGGTGTATCTTAGTAAGTTTAACGATTTTTTTTGAGAACATTTGCGAACTATTTATTCATTATTAAATTATTTACACCTGGCGTTTTTACACAAATATATTACAGAGTAACTAGTACCTTAATAAATTAAACATTATTAAAAAACCTTGAAGATTACAAATCATAACACTCTCTAGGGGACGAAGGCTAACAGTGAAAAATGCCATAATAAATCAAATTCTGATGTAAATGTAAAGCATTCACAAATTTAAACTTGACATACCAACTACAAATCTAGCCAAATCTAACAAAGAAATGGTTTTTGGTTAATAAGCGTAATTGTTATTGTACAGTGAAAACACAATGTAGTACGTCTAATATAATTTTTAATTTTAATTTAACGCATGTCAAATTTTTATAATACTATGGTAACTTAACATATAACTCGTGAAGCATTTACTTCAAGGTGTACGAAAACACAGCAAAAAACCTAGACATACCTAAAGCTAAAACTCAAAGCCAGACTTGCCTTTTTTAAGTTGCTAAAACGTATTTAAACAGAAATTTTAAGCTAGCTTATTGAAGATACTGGGATGTTTATCAATAGCTTCACGTTGTAAACGAACACAATAATAAATTTATATTGAAAATATTTCCATAATGTCAAATTGAATGTCATAATTTAAATTATTTACGTCTTTACGTCTTCTGTCAAAGCTACATTTTGTGGTGCCCATTGTGAGGTAACGTTTGTCAATTTTCTTGTACAATGCACACACCCCTAAATTCTCTGTTAAATAAAGTATATTTTATAATGGTTACCCTGACTAGCCTTTAATGATTGGTTGTAAGTGCAGTTTATTTATTAATTTGTTATTGCTAGCAATTGTGGTTAAAACAATTATATCGCTTTGCTGGAAAATTGCAAAATTTTGTAATGTTGGCGTTTTATTTACTTCAGTTTAATTGATCAAACCTATCATAAATGGTTTTGATAATTTTCTTTTAAGTGTAGGTATTATTATTTATAATAATACGTAATTTATATTATTTAGTACTCTCGCACATTTATTTTAGTTCAAGAAAAGTCTTTTAAATTTATATTTATTTAGACTTCTTAGATGGTTTTTTATTTGGGCGTAATTTTTTGTTGACAATTTATTGTTATGAATTTTTTAAATTAAATAATCACATATAAAATTTGAGAATATAAAAATTTTATCATTCCACCACAGATGTTCTACTGAACCGCGCTGCTTAATCTTACACTGCTTAGACGGCCTCATACCTCTTTTAATTTCTCTTTTATATACCATTTTCCTACTACTTTCATTTTAACCTCATTAGCCAATAAAATCTGTAATATGATTTTAAAGGACGTTCTGATGCAATGTTTTGTAATATTTCTCAATAACGCCCATAAGTCTGATAATCCGTTATAAAATGTAATCTGGATAATTCTTCTATGCGCTTCCGGCCCAAGCAAACATATGTAACCCTTTTTTTGGCGACGAAAATCGGTCGCAAAATCGATATTTTGCTAAATCACAGGTGAAAGAGCGCATCCGTAAATATATTTCTACAAAAGTAACCTAGTAGGCACTATTCATTTGCAAAACTAATATGTGACTTTTACTATATACCATCTTGCGCACATTATGTAATTTAAAATTCTTTATCCTGTAATAGCTAATGTTAAATTGGTTCTTATTTTCATTGATAGGTGTAACCAATTCTATTCAGTTTTACCAGTCGTAGTTAATATATCTATTTCCTTTATTTTTGAATTATAAATTGAATTTACTTTCAACCCCTTTCAGTGGCGTATCGTGAGTTTGTTTTTACAAATTTTTGCTAAAAATGTATGTTTGAACATGCATTACGTTCCCTAATTAAATCTGCATTATACTTTTATTGCCTGAAATTCAAGTATTCTCTTAATTGGTGTTTTATCAGTAATATTTGGGAACGTTCGTTCTGCACATGTTTAGACATAAACAAATACGCCCACAAACACTCTAAGTACTTTCGTCTTACTTTCATCGTCAATATACCTAACCTGTCTTAACTATCGTTAAACCACAAAATAACTATATGACTAAATGCAAAACTACCTAACTATAAGTAAATACTATAATAAACTTTAATAAACAACTAAACTTAATTACACGGAACGTGTTTCCTACCATAAACTTACTATTACACCTCTTTCATTACTCGCCTCTTACGACAAGCAGTTGCCCTCTGCTGCAGTAAATTCTTCTGCCGTCCCTACATATCAATAAAACAAAGAACACAAAGTTGCCATGTTCCTATAAAAAATCTATATTTCTGTCAAAAAAAAAAAGATATGCTCAAAAATCTGTAGCACTTCACTAGAGTAACCGATTTTATTAGACTGTGGAAATTTGTGTATAATCAAATTTAGCCTGGTGTTTATATATTTTAAAGTGGCAACTAAAATCATTTACATTGTAATCTCCAGAAAGAAATGATTGCTCTGAAAAAGTTTTACTTTATTTGACGGGACAGAAACCATGATTTCATGATAATATTAACCACTTGTGGTGAAATTACCAGCATTAACGCTTATACACTTCTAAGAAACTTATAAAGTGGAAACAGAATTGACTGTCCGTAAAAGGTAGATATTAGACTCACCAGCTAGACCACACAAAGGACAGGCAGAAGAAACTATGAATGGCAATATCGAACCTTTTCATCGCATTTGTACGGTTAGATTCATCGGGCCATCAAGAGTCACTTAGATTATTTAGGTAGCAGTACTTTAGGAGTCCCCCTTGGTTTTCCAAGTAGTAGTAATGTCGTAGTTGGTGAGAGAGTATTCAGTTGGCTGTGCAGTATTGTTAGCGAATTGGGCACACGAAGCACCAGGGTTGGTGCAAATAAGAATGGCGTGTGAGTATACGGGGTAGGTCAAAACTTTGCGGAACACCCGCTGATGGTAGAAGTGAGTGTCATGTACATTTTGCTTCACAGACCTGTTCTTTAGGTATAAAAGAAAGAAAAGGAGAAGGGAGAAAGGTACGTCTAATAATATAATTTTAAGTACAAGAACGGCGTGCCAAACTTGTTTAATATTGAAAAACTGCTAGGTAATAGAAGATGAGTTTCCTAATTTATATTGTCAAGTGTTTGGTTGGATATAATTGGGTTCAGGAAGATGCCTTGGTGCAGTCCACAAGTGGTAGGTCTATTGTTGTCTAAGAACCTCAAGGTTTTGTGTTAAATGAGCTTTAAACTTGTTATCAAACGACTGACCTTCGCTAGGGGTAAATGCATTTCGTAAGTTAAAACCGAATCGATCGGACTTTCTCTTCGGTTGAAATGAAGCGCTATTTGGAGAGTATACTAAACAAAGTGTGTATGTACGGCGTATGCGTGCGTGTGCAGTGTGTGCGTGATGTGACAGTGTTCAAACTGTCTATGGTGTGCTGTGTCGGTGCGTGTGCGTGTGTCTCGTGTGCGTGTTGCTATATCCGTGCTGCGTGACAGTGTGTGCGTGTGTTGTGTGCTGTGCGTGATTGGGGTCTTTGCATCGTAGTGTGCTGTGCTGCGATGTGCGTGTGCGTGCAAGCGTGCGCAATGGCGTGTGCGTGTGCTGTGTGTTCGCGTGTTGGCGTGGTGTGTGTATGCGAGTTTTGCAGTACGTGTGTAGCGTGCGTGCGCAATAGTTCGTAAAGTATGCGCTTGCAAATAGTCGTTGCGTCTCGTGTGCATTCGGTGCGTTGGTGCGTGTGCGTGCGATTTGCGTGTGCTGTGTCGTGTACGTTTAAGGTTGTCGTGTTTGCCAAGGTGCATATGTTGTGTGTGAGGCTGTAGTATTAGTAAATTGCGTTACTTAGCGCGTGATGGCTTTGTTTCAGTCGTGCGTTCCCCTGTCCTCATGCGTGATATGCGTCGTGCGTGTGCGTTTGTCGTGATTGCTTGACTCGTACTGTTGCTGTGCTCGTTTGTGCGCGTGCATGTGCGTGCCTCTGCGATGCTATTGTGTCTTGTCGTGGTCGTGTCTGTGCGTATGTTGCAATTGAAGTGTGCGTGTGCTGTGCGTGTAAGCGGTGCGTGTGCGTGTCGTAGCCTGTGCGTATGATTACTTGCTTGCGTTGAGCTGTGCGTGTGTGCGTTGCTGCTGACGTGTTTACACGATACTGTGGTGTAACGTGCGTGTCGCGTGCAAAGCGTGCTCGGACTGCAACGTACGTGTGTGACCCCTGTTCCCGTAACTAGAAGTAAATGAACACTTCAGGTTGCATTAAGCTTCTTTCGTAAGTTTGAGCGTGTGTTGCGGTGCTGCTTGTGCGGTGATGGGGTGTACATATAAAGCGCTTGCTGCGTAGTTTGATTCGTGGTAACATGTGCGTGTGGTTGGGGCGTTGCTAGTAGTCGTGTGTTTGCGATTGCGACGTGTGGTGTGTGTAAATTGTTCCGTGCGTTGTGCAGTATTACGGTCTAGCACGTTAGAGTTAACTTGTTGAAACCTTGAAGTGTAAATGTGGCCTCTTAGGTGTCGTACGTGCGATGCCTGTAAATAAATTCTGTGTGCATTAAAGATGAATGTAATGCATCCAACAAATCTGTGCAGTCTAGAAGATGCGTGTGGTAGCGTGGCGTTGTTGTGCGTAAAGCGTGCGTTGTGTTATTGTGCGTTGCGCATGTCAAGTGTCTGTGCTGGTGACTTGATGTGCGTTTAGCGTGTGCTTCAAGGTGCGAAACGTGCAAAGTGCGATGCCTGAAGTAAAGTGCGTTGCGTGTGCGTGTTAGTGCTAAAACGATGTGACGGTTTGTGCGTATGTGAGTCTGCGTGTTTGCAATGCTTTACGTGTAAACGTGCCGATAGTGTGTGAAGTGTGCGTACGTGTGTGATGTCGTAGTTAAAGTAGTTAAAGCTCCTTACGCCATGTACGTGTGTCTTGTGCAAATTGTGTGTTTTTGCTCTGTCAGCTCAGTTCGTGTGCGTGTGGGTTTGTATGTCATGTCGTTGCGCTCTGTGTGTGTAGTAGTGTTGCGTATGGTTGCGTGACTGCGTAGTCGTTGAAGTCAGTTTGTGTTCTGTGTCGATTGTGGTGAACATTGCGCTCTTGCTGGAATGTCGATTATTCCTGAATTAGTGTATGTGCGATGTCAAAGTTGGTGTCCGATCTAAAGGTGCCTGTCGTGATTTCTGTGAACTATAGTTGCAATAAGGCGTGCGTAGCGTGTCTGTGCAGTCCCGTAGCGTGGCATAGCGTTGAGAATGGAAATGCGTGTACCAGTGAACGTTAAGCAGTGTGCTTGATATGCGTATCTACGTGCCCTGTTATAGAAGACAGTGCTTGATTATGCGTACGTGCGTTCCATTGGTTATATCGTTTTGAAACTGATACAATAATAACGGTAAACATTGACATAGTTTGATTTAAGTTAATTTAATTCGTATCAGCTGTTTGAATTTGTAGAGATACATCTAGCTCGAATCGTGATACGGTTTGTAAACGTTTGTTTAAAACAAAATATTTATTTTGATAAACAATTCTATAATTTAGACATATTGTTATTAAAACTGTTTAAGATATCTAGACAATTGTCTATAAAATCGTTTTATGCAATATGAATAAAAAGCTATTGCGTCAATTTTTTATTATGCTAAAGTGTAATAAAAATTGAATTTAACAATAACTTTATATTATGCTACTATTTAGTTACAATGCATTTTATATGCCCAAAATTCATGTAACCATTAGTAGCTTTGATGTACACTTTAACGATTGCTTATCGATACGTTTTTCAGATGACGCTGTTGTTGAACGTTAACGTTACATGATAGTCTGTTCACTGCATAAAGTCTAACTTTTAACGTGAAAGGTTCAACTATTAGATTTTTTAGATTAAGTTTGCTCTATTTCTAATTCTTTATACTTACTGAGCAATACCGTTCGATTAATGGGTACTTGCACAAGTATGAAATATTTGCAAACATGTATTTAGTTCTTCCTAGGTGGTTTATTTAATAGTTATTGACAACCTTTCAAATGTTACAATTTGAATAGGTTTTTTTTAAAAATCGCCATCATTTATTCTGGATTTATTATTCAAGAAAACTTTAAAATTTCATATTATCTTAGGATATTAATTAAATTTATTAGCAATTACAGTCTCAATGCATGTCAGTATTATCAGTAAGACTTTAGATGCTATATTTAATCCTTTAAAATGTTATATACCTAAAATTACCTCATGGAATAGTTGAAATTTTAAAGACGTTCTGATCTTTAACCGATTGATTAGTCAGCAATTAAAGTTTTGAATATTCAATAGCCATAAGTTGTCATCTTAATATGAATCTGAAATTCTTAACGCAATACCATGAAACATAAACCCTTTTTGGCGACAATGAAAATATATTTTAAGATCCGGTATAGGTCTCTTGTTCCTAAAGTTCTAGAATAACGTAGCTATCCAGTTGCAAAACATATAGTTGTAAATCGTCTTGCGACATGTGTAATTAAATTTATTGTATGCTAAGGTTAAATAGTTTATTTTCATTATAGGAGACAATTGTCATTCCAGTGGCGTCAAATACGTCTATTCAACGCTTCTGGACGTCTGAAGGCTAAGATTGGGGTAGAAAGTTTAACATGCTTTGCAATTTAATCTGCATTAATGGTTCTGAATTCAAATGATGAAATAATGTTTACAAATATTTGGGGACTTCATCGAATGTTTAGACCAACAAAACTTACATCAAGTTCGCAGACTTCTTCTTTCACCGTCATCTTAACTTTAAACAATTACTCAGACTAATCAAATATGAATATAGTAAATTCTTATAAATATTCAACTTATCGAACGTTTCTACCGAGATACCTACATATGTGGTCCATATCATAGAAAGTTCCCTTGAGGTAAATTTAGTCTACCGCTGAAAGCAAATAATTACCATGAAATGTTCTAAAAAACAATATTTCCAAAAAAATAAAACAAAAATGTCAAAAATTAGGTGAAAATCAAGAGTACGAATTTTATTAAATGTGGAAATTTGGTAAAAAGGGCTTGATAAACTTCGAAAATAATGGACAACAGAGACTCAGATAAAGGAATGCTAGCTTTGCCCACAAGGACAGGATAAGAAACAATGAATCAATTGAACCTTTTCGCATTGAGGGTTAGATCGCCAAAGTCATGATTTTAGGTGCGATTAAGGTTGCCTGGTTCCAAGGTCATTTTGTGTTTGCTGAGACCATTCGTGTGTGCGATGGTAGAATTGAACACGAAGTAAGGATTGGCAAAATGGCGTGTGAGTATACGGGGACACCCGCTGATGGTAGAAGTGAGAGTCATGTACATTTTGGTTCACAGACCTGTTCTTTAGGTGTAAAAGAGAGAAAAGGAGAAGGGAGAAAGGTACGTCTAATAATATAATTTTAAGTACAAGAACGGCGTGCCAAACTTGTTTAATACTGAAAAACTGCTAGGTAATGGAAGATGAGTTTCCTAATTTATATTGCATGTCAAGTGTTTAGGTTGGATATAATTGGCTTCAGGAAGGTGTCTTGGTGCAGTCCATAAGTGCAAGTTCTATTGCTGTCTAAGATCCTCAAGGTTTGCGTTAAATGAGCTTTAAACTTGTTATCAAACGACTGACCTTCGCTAGGGGTAAATGCATTTCGTAAGTTAAAACCGAATCGATCGGACTTTCTCTGATCGGTAGAAATAAGCGCTACTTTGAGAGTGTACTAAACAAAAAAGGTGTGTGTGTACGTGCGCGTATTCGTGTTTGTGCGTGTGTGTGTGTGTGTGTGTGTGTGTGCGTGTGCGTGTGCGTGTGCATGTGTGTGTGGTGTGTCGTGTGCGTGTGCGTGTGCGTGTGCGTGTGCGTGTTCGTGTCGTGTGCGTGTGATGTGCATGTGTGTATGTGGTGCGTGTGTGTTGTGTGCGTGTGCGAGTGCGTGTGTGTGTGCGTGTGCGTGTGCGTGTGCGTGTGCGTATTGCTTGTGCGTGTGCGTGTGTGTGTGTGTGTGTGTGCGAGCACTTGCTTGCGTACGTGTGTGGGTGCGTGTGTGCGTGCGCATGTGCGTGTGCGTGTGTCGTGTGCGTGTGCGTGTGCTGTGGTGTGCGTGTGCGTGTGCGTGTGCGTGTGCGTGTGCATGTGCGTGGATGTGGTGTGGTGTGCGTGCGCGCTTGTGCTTGTGCGTGTGCGGTTTCTAGGGTCCGCTTATTGTCTTTGGATAGCTTATTTGTTAAAGCAGTTGATATATCCTAAAATCAGTTTGACAAACACTATCTTCCAACCGATAAAGTAGAAATTAAAAGAAAAAATAATGAATTTTTTACCATAATTGTGCATTATTGCAATTCGTACATACTAAAAACAGGCAATAATGTAAAAAAACGCTTATGGCTGTCGATCCATGTAGAATTTTTTAAGAATCGGCTCCTTGGTCTCCTTGGTTTCCACCAGCATACAGGTAGACCCCGCGGATAACGCAACAAAAGGGAATCGGTTTGGTGTTGTTTGGGGGTTGTTCTAGGTTAAAAAGGATGTATTTATAGTGTACAGTTGAGATCATAGGTCTAGTGCGCCAATAGGTAAAGTTACGTAGTTACGTCAAGGCTGAGTTGGCGTGGAAGAGGTTTTTCAGGTTTGATTTTCTGGTTAATGGGTTCTTGAACTTAAAGACAGAAATAAAATAACAAAGGAGCGGACTCTCATCGGAATGCAGCCTCACAACACGTTAGATCAAGGAATGGCGGAGATAACCGATTGACCCGGTCGGTCAATCAATTACTCGATAATAATTATTTATATATTATTCCTTATTAATTTCGCTTTCATGCGTTCTTTTACCAGTACGATGGTTCTACAAGAAGTGGTGGTCCCACAATCATAATATATTTTTCCCTTGGAGGTCTTTTTTTGAGGTCACGTGAAAGCTAGGATTTATTCTAGCCCATCTGAAATGTTTTAAAGTATACAAGTACGGCTCAGCAGAGAGTACACTATTGTACAGAAATTGAAGGTGGAAAATCTAGCTAGTAGTTTTTTTTTATTGAGATGTTGGTCCAAATGGTCCGAGGAAGGGGTGGAACAACGTCGACCTTAGATCTGGACGTCCCTTCAGGACTACAGATCGAGAAGAACGTCGCTTAAGACTTTTGGCCACAAGAGACAGATTTTTAACAACTCGATCGATTGCAAATGATTCGATGAGAGGTGTAGGACCCAGAATGTCAATGTCATCTGTTTATCGCCGGATAAGGTCTTATGGGCTGCGTTCATATGGTCCATTTTTATGTCTTCCTCTTACACCACTTCCCGTCTACGCAGGCTAGAATGGAACAACGAAAGAGCGAATTGGGCGCAAAAATGGATCGAATTGTGTTTAGTGACGAGTCCCGATTTTGCTTGTGGGTCCACGATGGTCGTAGGAGGGTCAGACGGATGCGTGGAGAATGTAAAAATCCAACATTTTTTGTAGAACGCAACACAGTCCTCGCACAAGGAGTGATGACATGGGGTGCAATATGTTATGGTAACAGATCACCCTTGGCCTTCATCGATGGCAACTTAAACTCCGCTGATTATATTGCCAATGTGCTAGAACCCGTTGGGCTTCCATATCTTCAGGGGCTGGAAAATCCCATTTTTCAACAGGATGATGCGCGCCCTCATACGGCAAGGGCCACAACACGTTTTCTGGAAGAAGCTAACATTGCCGTCTTCCCATGGCCTGCTCGGTCGCCTGATTTATCGCCCATTGAACATGTATGGGAAGAGGTCGGTAGGTGACTGGGTAATTTATCACACCATCCAGATAACTTACGCGATCTCCGGCTACGGATTCAAGTAGATTGGGTTGATATACCACAGGCAGCTATAGATCACTTGATTGATAACGTGCCATGCCGTCTAAATAAGTGCATTATAAATCATAGCGGAGCAACTCATTATTGAAAAAAACATTTTTAGTTTTTGTTCTTTTGTTTTCAAATCTTAAGCGTTTGTTTGTTCTAATGAAAGACATTGTAGATGAAAATTTTAATGAAGTCGTTCAATAAATTCTAGGTGTCACAATTTTTATGGTCAGTATATAAAAGGTTCTGAATGTAATGTTCCATTTAACATGTGCGTTTGAATATAAACTGAATTACTACTTATCAAGTTTTAATTTCGGAATAACAAAAAGGAAAACTTGCATTTATATTAACGGTGTAGTTTTTTGTAATACTTGATGTTTTAATTTTGAAATAAAGAAAAATCTCTATTTACAATTAACGGCTATCTTTTGATTTTACTCTTATCAATATTCAACGGTGCATAATTATTTAATTTACGGACATAATTATTGTTTGTTATTGGTGAAGTAAGAGGAAAAAGCTAATCTTCACAAGGCTTCTAATTTATTCTTGTCTTTTCATAAATGCACCATATTTCGCAGCAGTATAGTAATATATTCCATACTAGAGTTTTAAGTAACTGTTTTCTTATATTTATGTTAACGTTATTAGATTCGAATATTTTAGATTTTTTGTTAAAGGCTAGCCTGGGTAAGTGTAATGTGCTTGAGATTTCTTTGGATTATTTCCCTTCTTGTGTTATTTTGCTGCCAAGATATGGAAAAGACTTGACTTTATTTATTGCAGTCCCGTCGATAGTTCTGTTGCTTTGAGCTTCTCCTTTGGTGATCACCATAATTTTTGTTTTGCTTTAAACTCATGTTATATGTGTTCAGTATATTCTTCATGTAACCAGAGTTTCAGTACATTCTTCTTCATTATCTCGAATTGGTGCTGTCATCAGCATATCTGATCATGTCTGTTTTTTGTCCATGTATCCCAATGTCTCGTGTTCTTCGTATTACTTTCATCATTTCTTTTAAAGCAGATTGTATATAGCAGTTGAATAGGACTGGGGAGAGCGAACAGCCTTGCCTTACCCCTGATTTAATTTTAGCCGTTTCCACATCTGGTGACGGGTATCTCTTCTTTATATAGGGCTACATAATTCTTCTATCCTTATATTTTAGTCCTATTTTTTTTATCCACAAATAGTTTTCCCCACGACACTTCATCGAAAGCCTTTTTCAGATCTATGAATGCCACATATGTATCTTTGTTCTTCTTTAGTCTTTTTTTGGAAATTTGACGTAAGGCTAATATAGCTTCTCCAATGCTTCTGCCCGGTCTAAAACCAAATTAATCTTTTGTGAGAACGTATCTATGGTGGGCTCTATTCTTTTCAACTCTATATTGCTTAAAATTTTAGGGACATTGGATATCAGACTGAGAGTTCTAAAATTCTCGCATTTTGTGGCGCCTTGTTTCTTGGGTAGTGTTACTATGAGACATTTTTTGACGTCGCTCTGGTATTGTTTCCGAGTCATATACTTTTGATATCATTTAAAAAAAAATGTTTTACTTGATTCTCCACAGTGTTTGAGTAATTCAGCCGGGATTTCGTCAACGCCAAGAGATTTTCTATTTTTAAGCTTTTAGATTGCATCACCGTATTTTGACCGCAGTATTCTCTAAGCTCGCCTTCGCTGTCAATTAAGTCGTTCTCTTCTTCAAAAACATCATCGTTATTTCCACTGTAGAGAGTCTCTAAACATTTTTTCCATCTGTTACTGATCTGATTATTTTCGAAAAGCATTTTCCATTTTCTGCTTTTGCGTATCCTTTTTCAATATTTCCATTTTTTATGCAACAATCAATTTCATTACATTATTTTTGATAGTGGTTTTCTTTGGCTATTCTTGATTCTCTCTTTATTTTATTTCGAAGAAATTTGTAAGTTCTTTGTCCCTCTTCACTATTGTCATCTTTTTACGTCTTTGTTTTATTAATTGCATTATTTCTTCTGTCATCGAATTATTTTTGACTTTTGATCTTGCTTTTACTATTATTCTTTCAGTAGCTTGTGTGATGTTGTCCTTTATTATTTTCTACTCTTCGTTTATGTGGTTACAATCTATAATGTTTCTATTACGATCAGTTTCTCTTTGATAATCCGCTACTGTAGCAATATCTTTCAACTTCATTAAATTCAATTTGTTTCTCTTTTGGTCAACTTTTTTAGTTTTAGTAAGCTTTCTGCCATCACCACATTGTAGCTTCTATCAATGTCTGAACTGGCATAGCTTCTACAGTTCTTAAGTTTGTTCTTATATCTTACTTTTATTAAGATATAGCCTGTGTGTGACCTCCTAGGATGGTGTTGAAATAAAGTATTCGCAGCAAGTAAGTCATGTTGAGCACATACTTTCGCTAATTTATCACTTCGTTCATTCCTATTTCCAAACGCAAGAGGTCTGAGTAGTATCCTTCTTCTCTATTATCTCCCAAAACACATTCCAGTCGCCCATGACAGTGAGATCTTCATGAGCTTTGGTGTCTTTTATCAGTTTGTTCAAGGTTTCATAAACTCTATCAACTTTTTCTTCATTATATTTACTTTTAGGCATATATACCTGTATTAATATCGTGTCTACAGGATGGGACTCAATTTTGATTAGGATTATCCCACCATCACGTTGTATGTACCGTTTGACTATTTTGCCCAATCTTGCACAGAACTATTCCTACTCCACCTTGACCTGGTTTATTTTTATAGCTCCTGTGTGAATGATGCGGTGACTATCTTCCCAGAAATCTCCACTACCAGACCATCTCATTTCAGATATTCCTAGAGCGCTTATCTTCATATTTTTCATTTCTGCTATTAAGTTACGTAATTTACTATTTTTTAAAAGGGTTCTAACGTTCCACGTGGCGAACCTTATCACTTCTACATTTTTTTTCTTCTGGTTTTTAACATCTTTAGCAAGTGGCTTTACTTTTTTCATTATATGTTTTTTATCCTCATTTAGAATAATAGAATCTCGAGCAGTCCCCACTCGGAGTTCCGAACGATGGACTATTTTACCTCCGGAAATTTTTACAAGAGATCGACTCTTCGTGTTTGCTGTTTCACGGATGCCTTTAATGTGGTAGTTTCCCATTGGTTTCACATCCCATGCCGTTAATTCCTAATTTATAGAAATTCTTCTGTCTTTATGAGAAATGTTCCTTCTCATAGGGCAATAGGGTGCCGATACCAAATAGTTGTAGAGCTATGCCGGCTCTTTTTCGGTACGTGATCTTCAGCCGTTGGAATGTTTTCTACATACCTCACATTTAATAAAATTTTCAATTTCCTTAATTCATTTGATAAAATAAACCAGAATATTGAAGCTGAAAAGTCATATTAGTAAAGTAAATTTGGTCCTACATTCTAAAAAATATACAAACCCAAACTTGTGTTTTTTAAAGAAACAGCCTGTATATTTTTGTATTTTTGAATTCACTGTTACATTTCGAATAAAAGTAAAGAAATTTGTATCTGTATCACTAACCGTTCTGCAGATATCGTCACTTTAGTACCAAAATAGAGTTAACTTAAGAACCACGATGCGAACGTTGTCACCACGATTTTGTAAATCTGTTTATAATAGGCTACTAATAAACTGGGAGATTTTTCGAATTTTGATTAACTTATGCGAAATGAAATTTTTCTCAATTTTTTCAAACGGAACACCCTGCATATTGTTTCACATTTCGATTCCCTGTGAAAAGTAGATACTAATTGATAATAGGTTTCATAGCCATAAGATGGCTATGAGATGTTGACGCTTTTACGTAAGAATGTTCTAAAATACAATTTTACTGTGACAATAGAATCCAACAAAGCAAATCAGGTAGGCTAGCCGTTTGTAATAAAGGGGAACAATTGCATCTATTATTTTGACGTTTGTATAATCAGTAAAATATTGTCCTATTACTTAGTCCGTTTTTGGATTGTCAATTTTTGTATAAAATGAATTTTTCCAAAGATATGATATTTATTTACGGCGAAGCTCAAAGAAATGCTTTTCTGGCTACCAGTTTGTACTGTGAACGATACCCAGAGGAAAGAATCGTTTATTAATGTAGCTAAAAGGTTTATAAATTCTGGAAGTGTGTCATGCCAAGCGCGCAAAAACAAGCCCAATCTACAAATTAGTACCAGAGAGCTAAGTACACACCTAGACCTAAATAGAAATACAGTTCGCAGCTTTATTAAAAAAAAACAAATTGCATCCTTATCACATCGAGCAACATCGAGCTGTGAAAAAGATTTTCAAAATCGTGAATCTTTCTGCCAGAGGGCAACTTCTAAAGTCAATGACGAACCCAATTTTGTTAATAACATTCTATTTATGGAAGAAGTGACTTTTCACAACAATGGCAATATTAATACACATAACTATCATCACTATTCAGATACTAATCCACATATCTTAAGAGTTGTTGATCTCCAGCATCGATGGTCAGTTAATGTAGTGTATAATCAATTTTAATGTGGTTGGTCCTTTTCTTATGATCTTACTGAAAGACATTTACAGTTTTGGAAAATGATTTTGATTGGAAAATATCGAGGTAGATAATATTGGTACGATGTAGGTTTCAACTGGATTGCGCTCCACATGTGCAATCAACGTTATGCATATATCGACAGAAATTATACGATGAGGTGGATAGGACGAGTGGGTGCAAAACTGAAGCAAATGGATTTATCCTTGATTTCTTCCTTTGGGGCTACTTTAAAGAAAATCTACCAACATCCTCACCACAAGCAAACATACGAAAATAGAATTAGAGCTGCGTTTCAATCCATTTCGCTTCTAAATATTGAGTGAATCTTTCGTTTATCGAGAATTGCAAAGTGTTTAGCTAGCGTGTCAGCATATTTGAATATTTAATTTGAATTATGGTTTATTTTTATGTTTATTTGTTCGACTATATTTTAGTTATTAACTAAGTTTTCCTATCAGTTAAAGAATTTTCTTTTTTTATCTGAGAAGAATAAAATTTCTGTAAGTTAATCATTTATAGTTTACATGTTTTGGAAAAACTTTCCCAGTTTGTTTGTGAGTAGACTATTATTAATCGTTGTAAAACAGATTTACAAAATCGGTGACAACGTCATATGTGGTTCAAGTTAACTATTTTGGTACTGAATGACGATATCTGGAGAACGGATAGTGATACAGATTAATTTACTTTTATTCTGAAACGTAACAGTGAATCAAAAATTAATATACAGTGTTCCATTAAAAACACAGGTTATAGAGTTGGCAATATTTTTGTTAAATTCACCCTGTATATTACTAATATTTTCAGAATGTAGGTCCAATGATTTTATATTACTACACCAAAATCGGTTTTGATATCTCTAATAGTTAAGGAGAAATTCGTCACGAATAACCAATATTAATAATAATCAGTGATGATTTAGTTCAGACGACGAATATATATATATATATATATATATAGTATATAATATTTATGTATATATATATATATCTATATAGTATATTATATATATATATATATATTATATATATATATATGTGATATAATATATATATATATATATATAATGATATATATATACTATAAAATATTATTCAACTTTCTATAAAATGACCAGCTTTGTATTTTATAACGTTAATTCAGAATAGATCTTTGAGTTCTTGAGTTTTATAAATTTGACTATAAAATCTAAATTCTGAAGTATGGCGTTTTCGGATATGCCCAGTTGATCAATATTTCAGTCTTTAATGTATGGAAGTTTAATTATTTTAAATTGAACACTCTGTTATTATGTATTGTATAGTCCTTTGATAATTCTCAATTACGGTTTGCTACCTTATACCAGTTTGCGATATGACCAATTTAGATACGAAACAGTGTCAAGGTTTGAGACACTGTTACCTTTGTAAAATTTAAGAAACAATCTGTTAGGTAATAATGCTTAGTATCATCTATTTTAATAACTTTAACATTTTGTGAATAGAATAATTTTTAATTACGGTGATTCAGAAAATGTACTAAGACATTTTCAACTTTCTTAAATGGGCCACCTGTATTTTATAACGTTATTAGAAAGAGCTTTAACTGTTCCTTGAGTTTTATTACCTCCAACTATAAAACCTAAATGAACCGTTATTGGGGTATCTAGCTTTAATGCAGGAATAATGATTTTGATTATTTAATGCACAAAATTTTAGTTGACAATCCAGTTTGCGTCTAAAATTCTAGATAGATAAACAAGTTAACATTTTCCTATTGTAAAGTTTAAGATTCTAAAGTATCAGTTAAGGATAATGGCCAGATCAGGATACTAATGAAGATTTTCATTAATTTATTACTAATTCACGGAGAATGCCACAGAATGGCAGCCAGAACATGTCGTACTTTTGCAGAACGATACCCTGACATAAATAAAACCATAGATCGTTATAATAATTTGCAAAAATGGATCATTTAGAGCACAAACTATTAGAGATAAGTCGATAGTCAATAATGAAGATAATGAGGTAAACGTTTTGGCATTTTTAACTGTATCGAATGCATTCTAAGAGATGTAACGTCATTTGCGATTTTCAATTTCAACAATTCAAAGAATTTTACAAAAAGGCATAAGTGGAGACCTTATTCCTACACACTGTACATTCCTAAATAATACAGATTTAGAAAAAGGATTAACTTGTGAATGGCTATTATGCAGAAAGATGGATGAAGATTCTTTAAGTAGTATCATTTGGGTTGACGAGGCAAAATTTACGAATAATAGCATGTTCAACAGGCATAACTATCACTTGGAAAATCCCCATCTAAAAGGGCAAGATCATTTCAAGAAAGATGGTCCTTTAATTTTTAGTCATTAAAGGTAGGTAGACATAAAATTTAAAATAGTAAAGGTTTAAATCCTAGATCTTTATCTTTAGTCATTTGATAATTGTTTAAGGTGATCGAATTTTATGTGTCCACTTCTACGACGAAAACCTTACTGGACAACGGTATTTGGAAATTTTAAGAAATGTGGTTCAACCAAATTTGGTCAATTTGTCAGCGATAGAGAGAAATCAAGCATGGTACCAACAAGACGGCGCGACACCGTACAGTACCAGAGCTGTTGACCGATGTCTGAACGAAATATTTGATGGAAGGTGGATAGCAAATAAAGGTCCATATCTGTGGCCTCCACATTCTCCTAACTTGACCCCCTTAGACTTTTTCCTTTGGGAATTTATAAAAAATAAAGTTTACGAGAACCCTTAACAACCAAACAAAACACTATAGAAAGGGTTCGGAATGCATTTGCGTTACTAACACCAGTGCGGATGAGACAGGCAACAATGACTTCCATACTTCAAAGAGCTAATAAATGTTTGCAGCAACAAGGAGATGTTTTTAAGCATTTACTTTAAATGTTAAATTTGATTTTATACATATTTTTTTAAATTTTACATTTTGATGTTTTAATGTAATATTTTGTGCCATAAAACTAAATACCCCAATAAAGGTTCGAATTAGGTATAGGGAGTGGTTAATGAAACTCACAGAACAGTTAAAGCTCTTTCTAATAACGTTATAAAATACAGGGTGATCCATTTAAGAAAGTTAAGAAATGTTTTAGTACGCGTTTTGAATCACCTCGTACATTAAAAATTATTTTATCCACAAAATGTTAAAGTTTTATAACAATAGATGATAGTAAAGAAATTTTTACCAACCAGATTGTTTCCCTTTTTATTATTTATAAAGATACAGTGTGTCAAACCGGACACTGTTTCATATTAAAATTCGTCATATCTCGTAATTCACTCGGTATAAGGCAGCAAAACCGTATATTGAGAGAATCCTCAAAAGTGGCTTTATCGAAATACGTAATAATATACAGGTTGTCTATTTAAAATAAGGATGTTTTAGCCAACTTCCGGTATAACCGGAAGTGGTAGAAGACTCTAAACATTTTAGATCAACTGGGCATATCAGAAAACCCTCACCACAAATTTTCAGATTTTAATTATGTCAAGTATCTCTAAAACGTCTAATTAGAACTCCCAAATAATCATCCTGTATTTATGTCTACTAATCTCTACCTGACATGAAGTTTTAAACGTCATTCTGACATCGATTTTTTTTTGTTTCCACAGTGTTGTAAATTTAATATTAACCGCAAAATTTTGCGGGAGAAAATCTCGTTATAATAATTTTCATAAAAATTTAATATACTTATTCATTTCTAATTAAATATTTAACTTAACCATT
Source organism: Vesta saturnalis (assembly GCA_036346205.1). Classification (NCBI taxonomy): domain Eukaryota; kingdom Metazoa; phylum Arthropoda; class Insecta; order Coleoptera; family Lampyridae; genus Vesta; species Vesta saturnalis. The sequence continues at coordinate 845,251 of JARFJB010000145.1, read as the reverse complement.
CATCAATATGTCATTTGAAATTCATAAAAGATTTGAAATTTCCATAATTTTGATTAAATTGTTAAATTTACTTGTAATATTTAGATGCCAATTTCAAATTAGAACATTTAAATGTATTTAAATGATCAAAATAATAAATTTTGTATGAACTGTAATGACAAGCGATGACACTATCAATCTAAAATTAATCTCTATCTTTGCTAATAACCCAGAGATCCCTGTACTTAACACGAAACAAAATACATCCTGTATATTTTTTGCTTTTTTCGTCATTAAAATTTATGAAATACAGAATATCTAAATTCTGTCGTGTTCAATATGTATAAACCTGAATATACACACTTATAAACACTTGAATAATTTAAAGAAATTCACATATTTTGTTCATACTTTCACATACAACACGTATGTTTTCTATTCTAATCTAAAATTGATCAATTTCCTAGCAGATTTTATGAGTATTTTACATTTTATCTGAACGTATTGGCGCAACATGGAAAAAAATTCTGTTACTGTAGCCGAAATACATATATATTTTAGCATAATTTAAACAGCTTGAAAAAATACTCTAAAGCAAATAATCCTTTCATTTCATAAAGTACACATTAAGCTAAACCTAACGCTTTAAGCTGTATATTCATGTAAAGTGTTTAAAAAAGCGATTAGTAAAAGGTACATAGAGCCTGCAATTTTAAACTTGCCCCAAGATATTTTTTTTGGTATAGACACGCAACAGGTTAATAGCTTTTTCATATTTATCAGATGTATTGTATTTTGTTGGAATCTTTGCAGTAATAACAACGATTTTTCACCCAGCTTTAGAACAATATGATTGGTTTATTAATTTGACCATTATAAATATACAAATTGTGAATTATTGTACATACATTTTAATCAAATACGTAACATTAAAGCTTTAGCTAAACTTTAATAACAATTTTGTTTCATATTTTAATTAGCAATTCGTACTTTGATACATAATATTTACATTTCGGATTTTATATCGGACTGAACCGTATTAAAAGTGTATAATATACGTACTAAAAAATAAACAAAACTAAAATTGAAGTCATAAAGATATTTTTGAAAACAAATGTCGATTACGTGTGCAATATGTTTTATCTGTTGCATAATATCCAATTTCACATTATGAAGTAACATCTTGAATAATTACTGGAAATGCAAAAATGGATAACAATGAATTGGGAATTACACTATGAGAATTATTACCCCAGGATTATTAGATTTAAATTAGGCAAAGATACAAAATGCGTTATAACCAGCTGAATTTTGGTACATTTGTTCTAGGTGTAGTATTGAATCATTACTTAAAAGTCCCAACCCCTCCCTCACTTCTGTCCTGAGATATTGAGTGAATTATATGCCCCAATTGTGACGCAGTCACGTAAAATACAATACAAAATTATTAAGAACATTAAACGTGTATTTGTTTATACATATTACACAATATACATATATATATATATATATATATATATATATATATATATATATATATATATATATATATATATATATATATATATATATATATATATATATATATATATATATAATGTGATGTTGACGACTTACAAGTTTGTGAGGAATAAAATAATACTATTATATTTAGTTTGGGAATATTTAATTTTTAATGCTAATAATTATGATTGAAGTAATATTTAAACTTTTATTTATTATGCACCGGACTAGCTCAGATCTCAAATGGGGATAGAGTTCAGGGAATTTAGTTTGAAGTTAAAATTTTGAATCTGGAAATGTGTATATGAAATATCCTTTATATAATTATATTGAAAGTATAAAAATTATTCTGAATGTAATTTGCTATCAAACGCATGCGTTGTAATGAACTTAAGTGAAATTAAAAGTTGTCAAAGATGTCAAATAAATAATTTAGAAAATTAATGTTTAGATCCAAAATGAAAATTTAGAAAAGAAAATAAATTAATACCTTTACAGGTGTTTACACAAGTAAATATTTAAAATTCTTAACCAAAAACATATATGTAACAAATATTAAATTGCAGGAAATTTTCAATGAATGTTCACAATAGGTAGGGTTATTAAAATTTGTGACTCACATATACTGTCCTCCCGGTAGATTGATGTCTTCATAACTCCAACTGGATGTAGGCAATGTCCACTCGATTACAGTTGTTACCATTACCCAACACTGCTAACTCGATTCTCGGTTGTCGAAGACACCAACTTCCCAAAACTTAAAGATGTTTTCTCCAAACTCGGCAAACTCCAACCACTTATTTTATTATGGTAACTTTTTATTTAGTTAATTTTAAAGCTTAAAGAATTATTTCGTTTTAAAGAAATGTTTAAATATCCAAAATTTTTGTTGATGAACACTTTTATTTTTAGGTGCCGATTCAAATTTTGTTTAAAAGAAATTGTCCGAAGAAATAAAACAGCATTAACCAAATAAAATGGGTTTTAATTTGGTAAAACGGAATTAATTTAAGTTGGATAACACAAAAGCAAATCTTTACAAAATCGTGACACAAATTAACACGTACAGAAATATTTTCCGAAAACGACAGGTATCGGAGACCGAACTATTTATTTTAAACCGTCGATATAAAAACAAGTGCTCTCGAACGTAATCTTCGTAAAGTATAACTTCTTGACGAAAATTTTAAATTAGGTTATGAACTTACTTTTTTACACAAATTTCACAACACTGTTTTAACCTTTTACACTTTTGAACAAATTCTAGAGAGAGATTGATTTCCTGAGCACTTGCTTTTATATGTTTCTGGTTGTTACCAAAAATTCATTTTTTTTACAGCCATATTGCATAAGTAACTAGGGCTATGATTGGTGGATCTAAATTACAAATTGGACTCAAATGGAGATTTGGCCGTAACTTTCTTATACATACTCGAAATTGAAAATTAAAAACGGAAATGAAAACTACGTAAAATTTTGAACAAAAAGACACCTAACAAGCTATAATTCCTAACATTAATATACGAAGTAACCTAATCTAACTTAAATAAGCTTATAACTATTTACACTTACAAGCTATACTAAAACTAATTGCAAAAATGGAATTCTGAGAACATTTTACACAAGAATACATATCTTTTGTGTTGGAAATATTTAATTTAAAGAAATTTTTAGCTTTTGTAATTTTATCTAAAATTCACCTCAGATTTAGCACAATTTTGCGGAGAAAAGCGCTGTATCCTTATAAAAACTGTGTCATATTAAGAAAGAACATCTATTATTTGCTTTAAGAGCAAAATCTAAGTCTAATAATTTGAAAAAAATATAAAATTATGTAAAAAACCTAAAAATTACAACCTAACCAAACTTAAATCTAAAATTAAAAATAATTCATATTTAAAAATGTTTTTATCACTTGAAATGTTATGTTTAAGGTTTATACTTCTTGTCTTTATTATTTTCACTTTCTATTTGCAATGCATAATGTTATATAGTGTTGCATTGAGAAAGTCTCATCGTCTAGCACTCTTTTGAAATATTTCACTATATAAATGTACGGCACTGTAAATGTCTGTATGCCATAATGTTCTAAATGTTGTTCTTATTGTTAAACTTGTAACATAATTTTTGTCACTAATTCGCTTCCAAAAATATGTGCGAAAAATATCTAAACTGTCCATATTATAACCCTTTTATTAAATTTTTGTATTTCCTGCATTCAAAAACTAATCATACATTATCCCTAACATAATCCTAACTATATAGTCCATGTTTAAACACCTGTAAAGTGTTCACTTGCCAAATTACCCTTGCAAAATTTGACTTTTATTGCAATAATTGAAATACTAAAATGACTTTACGAAAATGGTTATATTTAACATTCTTGACAATTTTGTTAGCAGCAAATTGCTTTTTATGATAAAACCAAACTAAGCAAATAATATTCAGACTAATTTATACCAAACAAATTTATTTTAATCACATCGTGAACCAACTTTATATAAAATTGTGTCTTGCACAAGTATCGAGCTAGAAATCACCCCTTTTTATTACCCAAATGTTATTTAAGCTGTCCGATACTTCTATTACCTCTTTCTGAACATCTCAATATATATATATATATATATATATATATATATATATATATATATTGTGTAATATGTATATGTACGAAGCTAGAGTGCATGAAAGTGAATATATTTCGATACGAAGTTATATTCCAGCTTCAGCAGTGGCGTGCGTACGGGCACTCACTTGGATATTTTTGAAGAAAAAAAATGATACGCCACTGATTTCTTGAAAATTCCTCATTCAATTTGAAAAATAAAAGCTCTCTTGAATTATGTTCCTAGAACGTTCCGTTTGGGAGTAATAAAATAAAAACCGTTGTATTGTACGAGAAAATTATATAGTTTAATGATTGAAAGAATACGTTACAAATTGGCATCTGCCTTCACTGAACAACAACAAAAACAACAATTGGAAACATACAGCATAAACATAATATTGGGAACAAGTAATATGGAACGGTAATCACAAAAATTGTTGGAAATGACCTCCTGCACTCAAAATGCATGCTTCTGCCCTCCTTCTCATGGAATTCCGCACTCGTTGAAATATTCCCGGAGTATGTTTTATATTATTACATGCTGCAACTACTCTCTCTTTCAATTCTTTACACTGTTAATGGGACTTGTGTACACTAGCGTTTTTGGATAGCCCCACAAGAAAAAATCTAAGCTGTTAAGGTCGGGGGACCGTGGTGGCCATTCTTGAGGTTCCCCATGGCCAATCTCGGAAGAAAGGATGGGACAATAAAGTAATCGGCTATAATTCCTGACCAGACGTTCACCGAAAATTGATGTTGGATATGGGTTTCAGTTGTGGCTTTGGGATTCTCATCCGCCCACAAATGGTTATTGTGAAAATTCTGAATCGCATTTCTTGATAAATTACATTCGTCCGTGAACAGGATATGTGAATCGAATTGTGAATTATGTGCAAATTATGAAGATACCACTGACAAAAATTACTCGCTTAGGAAAATTCTCTCGGGAGTAATGCCTGTACTCTCAAAATATGGTATGGATATAACAAATAATCCATTAAAATTCTCCAAACAATTTGATGGCAAATATTCAAGTTTGTAGCTATCTTTTTGTACTCGTTTCAGGCTGTTGTTCGACTGCGTGCAGGCTGCTTCCTCAATTTAATTGTTCTTACACTTAGAGGCCTACCTTCAGATGTACCTCTTCGGACACTACCAGTTTCAACAAGACGCTGAAGAATATTCGAGAAGGTTCGACTATCTGGTAAAGCACGATTGGATATCTCTGGTGATAAATCCGTCTGGCTTTTCTCCATTGCCATCAGCGAGGCCAACACATAATGCATATCAGCCATTTCAGCAATTGTATACGTCATCATTAATAAAAAATTGTACAAAACAATGGGAAAAGTTAATTTACAATGACTAAATTGAACTAGAAAATGTCACATGGAAAAGCAAGTGTCATTTTGAAAGGCAACTAGACTTATTGCGAAATTGTTATTTCATTCATTGAATTAATTTTCTCTACAATACAACGGTTTTATTTTATTACTCCCAAACGGAACATTCTAGGAACAGAATTCAAGAGAGCTTTTATTTTCAAATTGAACGAGGAATTAAAATGTAATTTTGTGTTTCAAGAAATCAGTGGCGTATAATTTTATTTCTTCAAAAATATCCAAGTGAGTGCCCGTACGCCACTGCAGAAGCTGGAAATTAACTTCGTATCGAACAATATCCACTTTCATGCACTCTAGCTTCGTACTAAATTTCACTGGAAAATGTTTAGCGGTTTAGAACATATCAATTAATTTTCGTATTTTTCGTGTAACTTTGACACCCCGTATTTCCGTAACGGTACAGTTTGGGACCGTACTTTATTAAGCAAACTATATTTTTTCGTGTAGATTCATCCACTTCAATATTCGCATATCATTAAAGAACACCCTGTATATCCAAGAGCGGAGCTAGGCCAACCAGTAATAAAGTGTAAATAACCAAACACAGAAATATTTATCATTATGAAAACATTACAAAGTTTCATCATCATCTATAAGTTCAGTCGAATTTCCACATGATTGGCCAAGGCACATTACCGAACACGTCAAGTCTACTATCTGACACTCGCACAACGTTCGCACCCTTTCTTACAACCGCGGCTGATGAGATTTAGTAACTGATCAGGCGCAGGGGGTAGCTCCGGAACTACAGTTTGGCCACGCTTTACCCAACCCCATTCACAAAGTGAAAGATCGTTTCCCATGCAGCGCTGTAAATAGGCACGATATGAGTGCACCCGAGTTGCGTCTTTAGTAGGTGGTAGAGATGAGACCTGAAAACTATCCTGTATTGATTGATTGGCAACTGTCTGTTTATACAAATAGTCCCTCAGTTCATCCAAATCAACTTTAAGGCTAGCTTTATTGTAGAGATGTAATACAAACACTTGTTCAGCATGTACAATATCCTCTCCGTTAGCTTGAGGATCGTTGAATACAGAAACTGTTTTTCGCAACTCTGTACTGCTTAAACATTGGAAAGTTTTTACTTCTCCTTTTCTAAAGAACCCTGATGACGTGCTAATTCTTGGCGAACGTTACCTTAATTTAAGTTTTGAATTTGTGTTATTAATAAATATATTTACATTACGTTGGTACCTTTCTCTCTCAATAATTGAATTTTGGTATATTTCGGGATTTTCTCTTTAGTGCACGTAATTACGAACGTCCCTGTACATATTGTTAGTCTATAAGAGATATTCTAAACACACCAATTTTGTTGTTCTATGCGCAAATGCTAACCGAACACGTAATTCATTCCCGTTTCTTCTACCGTTTAGTACGTTACGTTTTAAGTTTGGCTTCCCTTGTATAAGGTATGTAATGGCTTTTAATTACATTTTTGTATATATTGATAGGGAACAAAGAAAGGTCCCTATATTAAGAGAAACTGCTTGTGTTGTGTGTCAATGAATCTTGTATCGTTGCAAAAGCGTCACGAAGAAAAATGCATAAAATGGCGTGGGTGGTAATTCAATGTCAATTTCCAGAATTATAAATGGAGATAACTATAAATGGAGATAACTTTGTTTTGCATCAATAACGCATTCTGTGTACATATATCTGTTTTCGTCGTCTAATGCCAGCTTTCGTTGTTCGAAGCCTGAGTTTGTAGTTTGAGCTACATTTCCATTATTTGTATGTGGAAGATATGAAAATTACGTTACCTTAACATATGGTCTACATTTAGTTTATTCGTACATTGAGGACAAATGGAAATTACCTTTACCGTATGTTTACCTTATGAATGGGAAATGAAATTCTCACACTGCAGACGAAGTTAATATAGTTATTTTGAGTACATGTAAGTAATACGTATCCTTTTAATGCAAAAATACGTTTAAGTAAATAATAACGCACTATAGTTTTGTTCGGTTTATAAGATAAAAAGCATTTGAGTTCATATCCTATAGTAACTGTAATATTTGACATAGCTCAAGTATAGGTTTTATTATTAAATACAGTGTTGATCATATTATAACCATACCCCCTTTTACTAAAATTTTAGCTAATAAAGATTGGGTTATACCCCAGTAGGTTTTGTGCCTTTTGCTCAGCCGGAGATTAAGATAGGTGCAGTTCATAAATATTATCAGATGTTGCTTTAAAAATTATGTATATATAGATATGTTCTCTTTCAAATTCATGTTGCTTCAACCTGAAACTAAATTATGAAATAAAAGGGCGCCAACTCGTTTTATGGAAAAACAAGTAAACCATGAATATAATAAGGTTAAAAAGAATTGACAATAACAAGTTTTATTTACTACCTTAATTTTGATTGTAAATGAGAATATGAAAGAGCTAGTGTTAATAACGATTTTACTACTTAAATTTGGATTATAAAGAAAAACACCTTAAAGCTAGTATTAGTAACGATCATTTAACTTAAGTAAAACTAATTTATGGAATGATTAATAGAAATAAAATACCTTGTTTTGATTATACTGTACTTCTGTAGGTTCCGAAATGACGGCATGCTAAATCAGCGCTAGGAGAACTTCGTTGCGTAAATTTTACAAGGTAGTAGAAATAAAACTGGATTCTAATGCGTTAAAATTCCCCAAATGTATACATTTTTTTTGTTGGTTATTAAAATTCCACTAACAGTAACAAAGGTTATTGTGTCATTATTGGTTGAACGTAATTATACCGTAAAGTAACTAACGGTAAAATGTAATTGGTTAAGTAATTATGCGGATAGATAAAATATAGTAAAACGTAAAGTGGAAGTAAATAAAAAGTGCCTGAAAAAGCTTTATATAATAGATTTTAAATAACTTACCATACAAATTATACAGCAATTTAACAAGGCAACAATGGATGCACTACGTCCACCTTAAAAATATGAAAACAAAAAGGGTCGCTAAAGTAGTCTTTGCACATCAACATGTGAATTAAATGTGCAAACTATATGCGTACGAGTTTATTTTTTTAATCATTAAATGCATTTTTTTATGCAACTATGATATGCAACGCACGCTGCACACAATGCATGTTAAGTTGCCTAAATAAACGTAAATTTTATTAACAAACGTCAAGAGTTTGTTATTATATTGCATTTTGAATTTTAAGTAAATATAGACTATGTAATTTGTGTTAAATTAGAAGTTATTTAATATCCTAAAACTTTACGAGAAATACCGTTTTAGTTATTTTATGCTGAAATTAATCAGACATTTTGTTTTCTTAAATATACATACAAATGCATTAATGGTATTAATATACAACTTTCTCAATTTTTGTTGTATTTTAATTATTAAACCTATAAAATCGAGTGGCGTCCAACAAAAAAAAAACAAACAAATGCTTTACTGATCTATGGAAATATAACTGCCTCCCTCACACCTGAAAATAAATGAGTTCTCAACTATAGTAAGTTCGTAAGTATTGTATATTGCTGAGCTAGACCGTGATGCAACTTATCTGTTTAATATACCATATAACATTTACATGGACCCTTTCGACTTCCAGGTTTTAATATATAAAGTCTTTAAGGGTTTTTGGTAGCTCTTGCTATTCATATCTTTAAAGTATAAGTATCCGTAGTGACAGCGTAACATAAGGGCTACTGGAAGACATACCAGTTGCTGTTTCAACTATGAATGTGTCGCCATCAGCTTCAGATTGGTGGACGACCAGTTTGTTGGATCGTAGCTTCTGTGCAATGCATCTATTAGTTGTACTTTGTTTTCTGAGTTACAAAGAAGTTCATCGTTTCCAGTTACAGTTGGTAAATGATTTTCCACTTTTCAGTCTGCACATGATTTACCTGCACACCGTCGCTTTTGTTTCTCAATTGTTGTACTTATTTATCCTCTGTCACCATCAAATACTCTTACGCAAGATGTTCCATAATTTCGCGCAACATATCATACATTCGAATTACACACGTCCTCATAAGTTGCAGTACGTGACATCAAATTCACTACGTGCATGAGGTATTCATCGTCAAGGACATAAGATGTACAGAGAAAGAAAGATTCATGTTTTTCAGCAAGTCTAGATTTGTTGGTCTTCCGGAATGAAACATGATCAAATAAACAGCGGGATTTTGGTGCGAGTTCATACTTGAATGATTGTTGTGGATTCACTTCTACGCGAGCATTGTGAACAACTGTGCTGCGATTCAAAGCCGGTTAAACTTTGTCTTTTATCTTTAATTGCATATCTCCGAAATTGCCATTCACGTTATTCATTGACTCCTTACCAATCTCCAGAGCCTATCGCAATTTACGGAATCATCACCAAATAATCCAGTGGACAAACCTACCATCTCATTTTTTTATCTAGATGATCTCTGTTTTGCGTTTTGTCTCGTAAGTCCGTAAGTTGTTCTATAGTTTCCGACTTTACTCCGCAGAACTCGTAAATAGATTCACACATTTTCACGCAGCGCAGAAAAGCAGCTATCTACGTGCTAAGCGTGCTGTCAGTATTCCTCTATCTGGATGAAAACAAAATTGGATTTCTAGGACAAAACTATTGTTATTCTTATTTAAATAGATACCGGTAGTGAGCCCTCCTTAGTTTGCATGGAGCGCAGTAGGCCTTGCTCGATCGCAAGATCAGCTGAGACTCCACATCAAAAACGATCACGTCTTCGGATTGTATATCAGCCTTTTCATATTCATCAGATTACATAATGTCCTTAAGATCTTCCATCTGCTGCAAATGAAATCTTGCCCATTTTGCGTAAGCCCGATGTACTGAAAGAAATAGCAAAGTTGTTACGAGTATTGATTTCAATACCAGAGTTACTTACCAGATGCGTGAAAGAACAGAATCATTTCTCGTTACTTACAAATGAAGTTCAAAGTTTCTCTTCTCTCGACTCGTATATAGCAATGAATAATATTGACTGACACGTTTTAAATACTAGATCCACAGTTGGGCAGTGTGGAGGTGTACCTTCTCTAATTTTGAAAGCTTCCAAAAATGTTTTCGCTGGTTTTTCTACCAGTGACAACTGATTAACGTCAAGCTCAAAGATTTACTCATTTTTAAACTGGTTATAGATTTCTAATAACTTTCTTTTCGTCGTCGATGAACTCATTGTTATTGTCTAGAATTAGTAAGGAGAGTGCTACTTAAGACAAAGTATAAGCTCGAAGTGCTCGAGAATATGGATGGTCACTAATCCTATGTCTAAAAAAAAAACTAAAAACCGACATATTAGTCCTCTTACTCCATGCATCGGGGAAGATAGCAAAAATCGCAATAGAAGTCACCATCTTAAAAAGAAGAACACTTCGACAAACCAGACAAAAATTGTATTCAATTTTCAATTGGAGGATCTGTGTATAATTTGTTACAACCCGTACAAATGTAGTGACTTTCAATAAACGTCTTCTGATTAGTAGAATTAAGACCACTTGGGCCAGATTTATCGTAGTCACAATGTGTGGGCATTGAATAATATAAACGTTTTTGCCTTTAGTCCTCTTTTTATTAACTTATCTTATTTCTCTCTCACAGCCTTTTTTCCAATCTAAATTTTCTTTTCAACTTGTTTTCTGTTGTTCATTTTGCTTTCTGTCCAAAGCTTTTTTTATAGGCGTGCTAGTAATAACAGAAGCAACCTTTTTTCGAGCTCTGGATGTTCTATCTTTTAAAGTTTTTTGTTTTCTTTAAATAAATTTTGCTTAATGGACGTTAGTTTACTGCTGCTGAATTATTGGCATTAATTAAATAAGGCCTGTTTTGTACTGGTATCTAGTTCAGTCTCATTATAGAAATCCTATTACCTCCCGTTACATTAGTTAATATATGTGTTGTTCTCTAAAATTTGATAAACAACATTTTCATGACTATGTTTTAGTAACAACTACTAATTTTTTGTTAGTTTTTTAGTAGTAGTTTTACAAATTACATATCTTAATGTTTCTTACTTATGATACTGTACGGATTTCAGACAAACTAAAGAGAAAAACACATTTAAATCTGACTTATTGCATTATATTATAAGAGTGTGTCATGACTTGTTATACCTTACATCCACCATCAGGCGTTTAATTGTCTTCCGCATGCAGTAACTCAATTCGTTTTCTATGTTAAAAGATACAAGGTTATGAAAAATATCTTGTTGGTGCATTCATTTGAACCCCTTTGTAACCTTAACCAGGTGTCACCCACTTATGATTAAATACTTCTAGCTCAGAGCTATAATTAGCTATGGAAAATAATGGATAACTAGAAGATTTTATGGCTCTCTGCTCATCGGTAGATTAATAGGTCCAGGTTCAATAACATTTGATTGCCTCTTAATTGCAACAGTAACTGCATAAAAAAGGGTCTTTATAATACATCCTTTTGCAAGAGATTTCTTAATTTGTATGAGTCCTAACGTTGCTTTTAATATTAGGCGTCAAAACTATTCAACTAGCTCAATAGCAATATTAGACATGGACTATATATTTCGCAAAAGGTTTTGCTTCGAATTTAGTGTTCCAAAGCTTTCTTTTCCATCCATAGTGCCACATAAGGGTACAATTATAACGGGTTTAGTACCTTTTGAGTTATCTTTATGAGTTGGAGTAAAAATAATTCTTTTGCTTTATTTTTACTGATGTGTCTGGTTCATTCAAGTTTCTTTTCTCCGTTTTCTCTTTGACGGACTCTCAATTCTTTGAAATTTAATAATTATGATATGTATTTCAATAAGCTCAATCGTAACACAGTATATTTTTATCCATTTTTACATGGAACAAATTTTAATGCAGGTTTACGTAAACGTAAAAAAAAGCATATATAAATGTATCAGGTTTTGCTACGAATACGTAAAGTTGACGTGCACTTTACGCACGGCATAAAAGGGAAGCAGAAGAAGTTTCCTGTAAGCTTTATCACGTTCCATTTTTTATTTTTATTATCCTAAATACAATTTTAGCATAATATCGTTCCATAAATATTACCCTCTATGTATCTTGTTTTATATAGTTTACCACCGATATATGTTTTACTAACTTAAGTTCTTAAACATTTTTGTTTTGCACTTTAGTTGCCTGCCGATAAATGTTTAATCTACACATCTAGCGGTTTTTTAAATTTTTTCTAATGTAAATTCGAATTTAATTCTTATAAACCACCATTTACTGAGTATGCCACAAATCTCCAGAACTACAACTACAGAAGATTTATTAAAAGTTTTGCACAATATTGTTATAATAAGCTTACCTCAGAGCACACATTTCTTTGACTTTTCTCTGTATACCCACATATTTAAAATAATCACAGACGCTTCAGAATTAAAATGCAAAGTCATTATAGCTCAACACGGCTTCAACTTACTGATCTCATCCAAAACATAATTAAGGGCGAAGACAAGGTGTACTAAAGAAAAGGAGCTGGCTACTACATAATACTCTATTTGGTACTTTGGGCACCATCTTTACGATTAGAAATTCGTAGCAAAGCTGATAACCGTTTATTAGTACATTTGTTACTATAAAGCATGCTGCATCAAACTTTACAATAGTGACATTATATTTCACTACATTTGAAGAAATTATTAGGATTCTCCAAACTAATCAATACTCACCCAAATTTAAACTCACATTACAGTACATTACATAACATTCAAGCCATTCCCTTGCAAGGTAAGCAAAATAATCCATGCATCTTATTCATTTTTCCTTCACAATCTTTCTCCATGCTTTCCAACCTCTGTATACCTCTCTAGGTACCACCAGACTCATACATTGTCTCTGAAATGTCCTTTATTTTAAAAACTTCTTATCTTTCTTTCTTTTATCATGCATTCTGCTTCATTCAGTCCAGCCTTACGCGGCCTTACTTCTAACTTCACCCATATGTATTTCCTTCATTAATCTTACTTTGTTAATTCTCTAAATTTGAGCTCTTGCAGCATTATCGCCGCAAACTGAATACTGTTCATAATCCTCCCAACGACATTGAATTGCCTTCGCGTTTATACTTAAAAGCATTTGAAAATAGGAAGCAATAAAACATTGGTTATTCCATAATAAAGCAGTATAATCCAAGAACGACTCTGGCCGAACCTGTGCTGGTGGTCGCGGAGGAGTTTATTAGATTCAAGGAACTAAAGTAGTTGATGGTTGATGGTTTTTCCAGAATTTTTAATAGAATGGAAGTGAAACCCATTGGTCAATAGTTTGAGGGGTTGGTTTTATCGTCTTCTTTAAGAATAGGTTGGACATTTGGAAACCTCCGCGATGAGGGAAACTCCAGATACCTTGGAGATCGAGAAAAGTTTGGACAATACAGGCACTAGCATTTTTAAAGATCATAGGTGGAATAACGTCAGGGCTAGTCGCCTTGTTTGAGTCAAGTTTATTGATTATTGATTTTAGGAGTTTGTACCGAAAGTGGTTTCATAGCGTGTGGGGTAGATTTGGGCGACGGACCAATTTTATCAGAATCACTGAGACATGAATTTGATGCAAAGTAATCGACAAAGAGGTTGTCTTAGTCAGCAGGGTCATCTACTACAGCTTCGTCACGAGACGTCATGGAGGAAAAGGAAGATGTACTAAAATTTACGACTACCCAAGGAACGTGAGACTAATTCTTTGCATGTACGTTATTCAAACATCTTTTTGGCCTTGGTGATGGTGCAAATTATTCCTTGCGGCAATATAGTGGGTGCGATTTTGAATAGATTTATCTGATTTCCATTTGGTATATAGAGTTTATGCTTTCGCGATAACACAGCAGTGCAAGCCCTATTAAACCATGGTTGGGAACGGGAATGACCTACGCGATTATGTTTTTTGGGAATGTATAACTCATACCCATCAAGGTAACTTCAGTTATTGAAAAAGCAATGTTTGAAGAACAAGATCGTTTAAAGCAAAGTTCACGTCAGGGAAAGGTTGGAAAAAAATATGACAGTTCAATTCAGTTAGCTGATTTAAAACGCCACATAGTTCTATCTATTTCGAATAACAGTGGGATTTGGTTCAGAGGAAGTTATTTCGACTAGCCAGTGGTCTGATTGACCAAGTTGGAAAAGGACTCTTGTTTTATAGACAAATGGGTTAGATGTAAGGAATAGGTCCAGGAGATGTGAAGTATGACCAGGTTGTCAGGGATTCTTGTGGGTCCCAAAATAATTTTTGTGACATCAAAGCATGCAAAAAATGCTTCTGCATTATAACCTCCGGGGTTAGTGGTTTGTGAACATTAAAATCTCGCACAACTCAGACATCGCAAGACGGAAACTGTGATAAAAGGTCTATTTTCAGACTAAGGTAATCAAACAGGTCTTGGAATATAAACAAAAGTAGAATTTCACAAATTGGGGCTCAGAATGTTTGAACCAAATCACGTTAAATTTGTTGTTTTCAAAAGTGGACATCCTCTTACAACCTACGTTGTCGTTGGTATACGCACATACATTTTAGGCCAAAGTGGAGGTTGTATCAGGAAAATTGTAGGTCAGGCGAATCAGTGGTTTCAGACGAGACTTGTGAATCTGATAGAAACAGAATGTCCGGTTGCACTTGTTCAAGGTGTAGGTGAAGAGCATTAAGATTAACCCGATACCAGGTATGTTGCAGTAATGTCCCGAATGTTGGTACTTTAGATGATCGAGGTCGTTTGAGTCCTCCCTCCCGGGCATCCGAATGGGGCAGGATTTTACTTCCGGTAGATCTTGCTCTTCTTAGTCTTGATTTTAGCCTTGACGAACTTTTGTCCCTCCATCAACGAATCTATATGAGACTGTGAGCGTCTCGCCCTACTCACCTGGAGTATAACTTCTGTTTTAGAACTCGTCATTTGAAGGGCCGTTAAACCGCCACACTTGGTTAGCGGGTGTTGGCGAGTATATAAGGAATAAAGGAGATAGTGACCGGCAACTATTACCGAACTCTGAACTGTAAACGTCATGTCACATCAGCTTAAAAAATATGAATGAAAGTGGCAACACCAATGACACCCCTCAAACTTTCTTTGTGTAAAGGCTGTGTAGAGTAGGAATTCTTAAGATGACGTTCATCGTCCTTCTACTTCTGCTACTACAACCAACTGCACAACAGCTTTATGAATGGTAAACAAGCGTTGTGTGTGTGTGTGTGCCCTCCAAATAGTGTTTGTGACATAAACCGAGATTTTTCACAGTGAACATTTTTAATTGAAATGGCTTTCGTAATGTTCTTACTGAGAATTATTTAAAAATTCGACTTGACTGTGCTAATAAAAGCTATATAAATAATTTAGCGTAAATAGTATAAAAAACATGTTTTGATCTAAAACTACAAAAGCGAAAGACCAGTACAAAAATATTATGGTAAATGTTCGATATGACCTTCATTTTATTAGATGCAAAGCCTGGGTCTCTTTTCAAATGATCTTCTGACATTCTGTAGTATGTTTGGTGTGGTAAACGCATTTGTAATTCTCATCTTCATACTATCTGCAGTAGTAGGAGAACGTTTGTACACAACATTCTTAACAAAATTCCGATGGTCAACTGCTCTATTTTTGTGTCGTAATAATGGAAGCTGTGCCGGTTTACCAGAAAATTGTTATAAAAAGTTGATTAGTCGGTGAACAAAACGAAGTTGAAAAAATCTTCTTCCTCCCTATTCGCTGAAGAGCCCATGTGCAAATATCAATGCGACGTTGAAAATCGGTATTGAACAAATGTATATGAAGCCCGATATGGTATTGGTTGTAATTTTTAAGAAGCCGTTTTACACTGGTACGTCTAATGCATCAACGATTCTTCTTGAGTTTGTATTAGGATTTTCAATTACCGATCCTGAGGTACAGATAAGCAACATGTCCTGTAGTATAAAACCTCTGCAATAACTTTTCGAACACCCTCTTATCATGGTGACTTCGAGTAGGGAACACCCTTGACGCAAGAAAACAATTTTCATGACACTCTTTAGCGTAAGAATCATGTCAACCCTCTCTGAAATGAGGTAAACTTTCATTTTCTTTCAAAAAATTTATTTCAATGCTAACTAAAGAATCAAGATCAAAATATTTTATCAAAAGGGAAACTTTACTGCAAACTACATTATACATAAGTGAAGTATAAATATTTTGTAAAGCCTGACGTCAGCTATCATGATTTTAAAAAATGTAAAATATTAATAGACGCAATACTTAACAAAGACATTTATAAAATTTAAATAATTTTAATAGTATTAGGTTCAGGTATAAGGAAGCCTTATATATAAAATAAGCAATTGTTTAACTGATGGAAATCAATTTAAGTAAAGCACGTTTTTTAAGTTTGAAGTTAGATAAAATTGAGCCTTAAATATCCGACACCCTGCATAACATTACAATTTTTTTGTTGTTATAGCTATTAACCTACAATGTTGGTAGTTTGCAGTCCAATTTTTTTTAGATTTGATCTACAGATTACATAGTTATTCAGCTTTCTCAAAACCTTTCTATTGTTCAAAAAAGGGAAACATTTCACAAATGGTAAGACTTAGGTATAGGGAACCTCTGAATAAACATGAACTGGAACTGACTGTAGAATTTGTTAAAAAAATTGGACATTTCATTCAAAAAATATAGGTTTGTGAAATAAAAACTTTTTGGATTACACTGTACAATTCAAAATATTTTTAAAACATGCTCACAATGAAATGAAATGAAACTACGTACATTTAGAGAAAGTTTTTAAAAAAGTTTACCGTTTTCCCCAAAACGACAGAGCCGTTATAGGTGACCCACCCTGTATATCTTGCACATATTTTGGTTTAGCTTCTTAGCAATTTTATTCATTTTAATATATTTCATTGACTGTATGCAGTATTTGTAATTAACTTGTGTAAGATGATGATGGCTGACCTTGTTTTATTTATTTGATTTTGTTTCCTTAATAGCTGTCATAATTCTAATAAAAGAGGTTCTACATTGTGTTTAGATCGATTTTTGCATATATAAGAATATCCGTATGTGTATTGCGGTATATTTCCTTGTATTTCAGTATTTTGCGAGTTCTATTCAACTTACAGAAGATAAGTAAGTCTCTTTGTAATATTTTGCTGTATTTCAGAAACCTTGTCCTTTCTGGGTTTGTGATAACGTTCCTTTTGCACTTTGCTCTCAATATTCAGTTGTTACTTTTTTTATAGCTTTTCTTTCTTTTCATCCACGCTGCCAGTGCTCTCGTTCCAGCTAGACATCCGGTGATTCTCTCTCTCCTCTCTTGTTTTCTATGTGGGTGTTACATTTTTACGATTACTGACTTCATATGTAACGTAATGTAAAATGCATTTCGCCAATCATGTTTTTCGTTTAATACAAAACGAGAGACATATTTTATTTTATATAGAAATATCTCCTACTTTACAATAATCCATTTTGGTTTAAAATTAACTTTCTATTGACATAATATAAGACAGCATCAATTTTCTTAATGAGCTTTTCACAAAAAAACGCCATTAACTACGTTGTAAGAAATTATTTTTAGTTTGTGAATAGTCTAAGTAACGTAATGGATTCTTTTGGAATAGAGAATGTTATTAATACTATTTTTCAAAGATTTCTAGGAAATCTCATACATCATATTATATCTGAGTTTCCTTTATGCTCGCCGAATTTATTAAAAACGAATTTAATATATTAAAAAAAATATATTTATTGGGTTTTTTAGTAATTATACAATCTAAACGTTTCCTAACACTTACAGTTATCTTCGTTAGTAGTAATATCCATTGAAATTGTTAGAGATGTTGCAAACAATTTTGTCAAAGTTGAAAAATTGAAACATAATCAGCCTGCTATTAAAGCCTGTCCGGTAGAACTGAACGGGTATCGGATTAACAAGGAGGATTGTCAATATATGGTTCTATTGTGCTTGAAACCGCCTTAATGCTTTGCTGTCTCGTACTTATTGTACGTGACAAAGAAAGATGGATATATTATGAATAATGCCTCTATTTCTGCCGAACAAAAGCGTTTGCAACTTTCACACATAATGACAAGGCAATAAGAATCAGATGCAGGTAGAATAGAAATTCAATAGGTATAATAAAATGCCAGTGGTTCTCAACACTGCTTTAACATTACATTTAAAATTTATGGAAGAATGCAAGTTTTATAATAAACATTTATAAAAGCCATTCATAATAATGAATATTCGATTAAGTATAGGTATTTCAATTTACATTTAGAAAGTTCATTGTATACCTAAGTATGGTAATGACGTTTTAGTGTACTCCAATTACAAAAGAATCCAAATAAATATGCAATACTGTAACAATAAGTAATTAATAATAGATTATTATACCATTTAGTAGGTACATATAGGTATAAATAAAACAACTGCAATATCTATATTATCATTATTCTTTGAGTAAGCGTTTATATAAACTAACCATTAATATAATGCCGAAAAAGTTGAGTAAAGAAATTGAATTAGTTTTAAATACAGTCGATTATTTTAAAGAAGAAAAGAAAATGGTGGTCCACTATTATCTACATTTTCTGTTCAACAAAGAACAGCATTCTTCCATAAATTTTAAATGTAATGTTAAAGCAGTGTTGAGAACCACTGGCATTTTATTATACCTATTGAATTTCTATTCTACCTGCATCTGATTCTTATTGCCTTGTCATTATGTGTGAAAGTTGCAAACGCTTTTGTTCGGCAGAAATAGAGGCATTATTCATAATATATCCATCTTTCTTTGTCACGTACAATAAGTACGAGACAGCAAAGCATTAAGGCGGTTTCAAGCACAATAGAACCATATATTGACAATCCTCCTTGTTAATCCGATACCCGTTCAGTTCTACCGGACAGGCTATAGGTAATATAACCGTTTGAGGAACGTATAAAGCCAACTATAGAATTAAATTTTAGTAAAGAATACCTAGGTCATTGAAAATTAAATATTGTTAAACTGTCTTAAAGATGACAAATCAGAACACCCTCTAACGGCCGAAGGCTAACATTGAAAAATGTCAGCCAAAAAACACATTTAACAAAATTTAATCAAGTTATGATGTAAGTGTAAAGTTATGAAAAACTTCAATTTGAAAATGACAGAAGCATTCACAAATATAAACATGACATCAAATAAAATAATTCAATTAAATCTAATAAAGAGATGTCTTTGTCAATGTAAGTGTTATTAACAATGAAAAGCATAACGCAGAACGTTTTTTGTAATTTTTTAATTTTTCACAGCCTTACACTTACATCATAACCTGATAAAATTTTGTTAAATGTGTTTTTACGCTGACATTTTTCATTGTTAGCCTTCGACCGTTAGATGGTGTTCTGATTTGTCATCTTTAAGGCAGTTTAACAATATTTAATTTTTAATACCCTAGTTTAATCTTTCAACTTTGACAAAATTGTTTTCAACATCTTTAACAATTTTAATAGATATTACTACTGACGAAGGTAACTGTAAGTGTTATCGAAACGTTTAGATTGTATAATTTAAAATACACCATTAAAAAACCCAAAAATAATAAGTATTTTATTATGTGTGATAATGTGAAAGTTTACATTTTCATACAATCTAATATCTAATTGAAACAAATCAGAAATTGATCTGGATCTTCCGTTGTTAACAGCCTGGCGATAGTTTAAATATACGTGCACATTGAAACAATTTGGATAAATTAAGAATTCCTGTCTTGAAAATTCTTCACTCGTATTAAAGTACGAAATTAATACACGTAGCTTTATAAACTAAATTTCAAAACTCAGTTTTATTAAGAAAAGTAAAGTGGAAAATGTATACTAGAAGCAAAATAAATGTAACATACGACTAAATGAAACAGTCGGGCTTATATTAGAATAGTTTAATATTTGTTAATAATGCGGCATAAAACCCAATGAAAATCATTTGTAATTAACGCTAATGTAATTAGTTTCGGCTTATTAAATACTTGAAATATTTATTAATAGTTAGACTTTTAATTAAACATTAAATAAGTAGATTGCGTCCCGTTCATTGAAAGCTAAAAATTGTACATACATCATTAAGCAGCTTTACATCCTAATAAAAATAATTTAAGTTAAATGATCAAAATTGTTCATAAATCGTCCTTTTAAGATCGTTTTCGCATTTAAATAATCATTTTGTTTTTATTGCAATCTCTGAAAGTTAGCTTGCTTCTATTTTAGATAATGAGAGTTATATTGAGGGTTAATTACCGTACAGGTCCTGGTAGTGGTGTTTCTTGCAGTTGGTGTTTTATATCGTCTGCACCTAATTAAAATTATTAATTTTTTTTGATCTGTTGGAAGAAACAATAGGAGTAATCACTCCCACTGTTAGCGAAATCGTGTCTCTAGCTGATTATAACATTAATTTGTTGAATGTTAATCGTGTTTACACAGCGTCCGACAGGGAGGTATGGTGCTTTTGAAATGATTGTCACACATTTATTTTCAACCAAATTTAAAAATTATTTATTTTCATAAATTACTAAAACATTTCCATTTTCAAAAAAATAAAAAAAATAATTTACTGCGAAAAATTACATCAAAATAAAAAAAAAATCAACTGCGAAAAATTACATCAGTTAGATGGCGTCCATTTTTGTCGACGCATTATTGTAGACGGGTGGTGAAAGTGTCCATACATCTTGCAAGCATGGCACACGGAATCCTTTGAATTTGTTTATTTATGTAAACCTGATCATTTAGGTAGCCGCATAAAAGGTAGTCACAAAGGCATAGGACCGGTGACCGAGGAGGTCACTCCATACCCCACGCAACGAAATCAGAAGTCCTAGGAACTGCTGTGTTAAAAAACCACGATTGCTCTTGATGTATGGTAAGTCGCTCCATCTTGTTGAATCCAAATTGTGTTGCGATCCATGTTTCGTCTTATGACTTCTGGCAAGACATGATTACGCAAAATGGTAATGTAGTTAACAGTTACTGCTCGTCCGTTGTCACGAAAAAGATAAGGCCCAATAATGTAGTTTCGAGATACGCCACACCAAACAGATATTTTCTCGCTGTGCATAAGTTTCTGGTGCAGTTGTTGCGGGTTGCGGCTACCCAGTAACGAAAATTCTGTTTGTTTACTATCCCCGATAAATGAAAGTAGGCCTCGCCACTCATGATCAAAATGATATCGTCCGTCAGTATTTACAACATCTCTTCTGCGAACCTGTGTCGTCTCATGAAGTCGTTTTGCAGCAGGTGTTGAACAAGCATAATCTTAGATGGAAGAAAATGCGGGTCCAAGTGTAAGATTCTGCGGACTGACCTGTCTGACAACTGAATAGCGCGTGCGTGACGTATCACCGAACGACGTGGGCTTGTCGCACTGTTTCAATGTTTTCCGGAGTCCGTACAGTTCGATCACCTCCCCGTTGTCTGTTGTCTGAAAACTATTCACCCTCTTCATAATGGTATCTCCTCTGGGAACACGACCATGACAACCAACATTAAAATGGTTTCGAAATTGTCGTTGTGTCAACATCACAGATGTGCTGACCAAACCTCCCTTTTTATTAAAATGAGATATGACATATGGCAGTTGATTATTTTTTTGCAAATGGAAATGTTTAGGTAATTTATGAAAAAAATAAATTTTAAAATTGGTTTGAAAATAAACGTGTGACAGTCATTTCAAAAACACCATACCTCCCTGCCGGACCCTGGACATTCCACTTGATATTGTGTTAACTGTTACGTGTCAGAAAATACAGATTACCACAACAACTACAAATACCTGCTCAATCTTATTTGAGCTGATTACTTCTAGTTGCAAAGATTGCAATATTTGTACTACGCATTTGCACAAATATTCAGATTATGAACTAATTGTTTCCTTTCATACATTATCAAAATTAACAACAAAAAGTGTTTCATTAGCACTACGGGGACTGTCAACCTCTCAAATATGGAACATGATTTTAATAGTCTGCAGGATTTACTCGATCAAATAAATCGATAATATTAAGTTGATGATGTCTATACATGATAAAATTCTTACGCAAATTTAAATTATCTGGAACGAATCGTCATAAAAATTATTACAAAATATCGGTAATGTGACTTCACAAGAAATTAAGGACAGGAAAGCGTATTTAGAGTATCGGTACAAACGGAACCATTGAAATAAGTTGAGCGCCTTTTTTGTAAAAAAAATATCAAATTGCTTTAACGCTTATCAATGTAAACTAGTACTTAATTAAAGTACTTATCTTTTGTTTTTTTGAAATAGTGTATTTTTCTGTTCATGTTTTATACAAATTTAAACAATCCTTAATAAATTAAATATTACTAACAATGACAATATTTTCATATTATGAAATAGAATGTCATGATTTAAATTATTTAACACATGCTCAGCAACTCCAGATTTCTCTGGTTCATAGAATCTGCAAAATTTTATGTCCTTTACGTCTTGATGACAATGTGTTTGAATCGTTGTGTACGTGACCTTAAATGATCTTTAATCTTTGTTGTAGGTTTAAAACCAATCCTAATGTTATGATTAATTCGGATTTCTTTAAATCTATCTGTAACATTAAAAAGGAAGAGAAGCAGTACCAACATTCAACACTAGTATTTCTTTATGGTTATGTCTAGCAGGTGTAATATCATTATTAATACCTTTAAGTGAATATTCATTGGCTTACAGTGATTTTGTATTTATGTTTATCTCTTCAAAATTCGTGGTCACAAATTCGTTTAGCTCGATCCATTAAATATTTAATTACACAAATTTTTTAATGTGGATGGTTGTTTGATAACTTATGAAGGTATATTCATTTACTTAACCAAAGAGAAAGAAACTATGGTAGTTTACCACTTCTAGACATTCTAATACCTAAAATTAATAATTTATTAAATTATTGATTAATTCGTTCATTCTGAAACTATTAACCCACCATGCATGACAACAATTTGTGTAATTAAATCAATAGTGGATCCAGCTAAACGAATTTTTGATCCTAAATTGTTGAAAGATGAGTATATAAATATTTAACAAAATCACTAAAAGCAAAGAGTAAAGAGTATATAATTAGGAAGAGAGTTAACCTTATTGACACTATGGTATTACATGTAGTATGCATTGCCTATGTATTAAATATTAGCATTTTCCGGAACGGAAAGAATAAACTACCTTATTTCGTAAAGAAACAAAGAGACACGAAATTACAATAGTGGAGGTGGAAAAATATGCCACCTGCATTTCACTGACAATGTTGTCAGTTTATTATTAAGATAAAAACCCGCCTTCTTTACAAGATTATTTTTATTTATCTAACTCAAATATAAAAATATGATAGATGTTTATGATTAGATAACACACATGAAGTATACATATCTTAACCCTACGAGGCATATGCTCCCGTTTATACACATTGGCATACGGTGGGTGATAATACCCATTAGTATTTAATACAGAATACAAGATTAATATTTGTAAAATACTTTATTTATAAACACTAACAACATTGTGACAAGTACTTAATGATTATTTACATATTTTGTTTACATTTTTGACAATAATATACAGTGTGATCTTTGCAAATTGCATTTCCACAATAAACACACAAGTGGTCGCACTTACGGTCTTTATATGTGGGGAATAGAAAGGAAAGGAAAGGGCCACGTATTTCATTCCCTCCCCAATGGATAGGACGGGCTGGTCGAGCTTTCCGAGGTCCTTCAGCCACAATCATGGATTACCAGCATACATACATAGATTACGTATATATGCATGGTGGGATTAAAGATGGGTGTGGTCAAGATAGGATTGGAAGGAACGGAGTTAGGATTCTGAGAAGGAAAATACTACCCCAGCATTACCTAAGTAGCCGCACATGGTGTGCATATAAGCAGTGACCATATTGCTACATGTGTATGAGGAAAACCCTCTGAAAAAACCTGATACAGGGTAGACGGTAACGGGAATCGAACCCATTAGCTCCCCAATGCTAAGCAGGTCGTGTCACCACTACGATACCAGCTTGGTATGGGGAATAGAGAACATCGCTTCTTTTTGTACGCTTTCTTGGGTGCAGGGGGGTTCTCTTCCTCTTCGGTCACAAATTGTTTAATATTTTCTGCGATACTTTTAGAACGGTTGAGATATTTTGATCGTCTCGTCATGTAAGTTAAAATTAATTGAAATGCCAATTCTTGTAAAAATAAGCGTCGTTTATCATTTCTTTGTTTATGATGGTCCGGGTTTTCGTGTGTAAATGGTATAAAAGCATTGAGAGCTCCCACATCCATGATATTCCTCCATGCAACATACGGCCACCGTTTAGCTTGTCCCTTGCAAGTATAATTGGCCACTTTTTGGTCCATGTTGTGGACTTCTTTAGTTTTATTATAAAAGTCTATTACTTCTGGCTTATGCTTTGGATTATCGGCAACGATGTTATTCATTATATGCATGGTACTTAAAAGTATCACCGATTTATTTTTTCGAGGCACATAACTTATTATGGTCATATCGTCTTAAAATCCAAAACTAGAGGAGTGCACGGGCCTATTTTTGTGTGGTTGCATTTCAACGGGAATATCCATATTATTTTTACGCATTGTTCACTGACAATAAATTTTTGAACAATTCGACACTCGTAAAAAAATTATCCACTGTGAGATTCATGGAGCTTTTGGTAAAATGATTTATTAACAACTGTACAATATGCATTCCTAGATTTTTCTATACTTCTGCTCCAGGTTGCTTTCCAATGTATATACTTCCGTTCAGTGCATATCCAGTATCTGATTCACAAAGCCCCAAAAAAATTGTATGCTATATTTGGCTGGTTTAGATGGCATGAGTAGAAGTAGGAAACCTTCCGCCGCCATCTTGGATTTTCTGGGGAAAACCCACCTTTCACTTTTGTATACGCCCACGTGCTGATCGTATTTTTTCACCTCTATGGTTTCTCTTCGGCGGCCTTTTTCAACCCTTGATGGAATTTTCATCGCTAATTACGGCCTTTTTATTTTTACTTGCCCACGTGTGAGACCGTGTCTTTTACCCCTATTATTGGCGGTTTCTTTTCGAAGGCCTTTTTCAACCCTTGATGGAATTTTCATCTCTAATCACGATCTTTTTGTACTTGCTCACGTCAGAAGTGTATTTAGATCTTGAGCTTGGTGTTGGTCTTGGACTTGGGGTTGGGGCGGGGTGTTGGCTTCTTTTCGGGTGGCCTTTTTTAACCCTAATTAAGATCCTTTTGGTCATATTAAGAGCAGTTACCCCTGGAGGTTAGGCAGTTGCACGTGTTCTGATTGGTAAAGATTTTTATTTAAGCTGTGTTTATTAATGTGTATTAGGACCCATTTTTATTTCACCAAATGAGATTGCATAATTGCATTTCGTTTAATTCCTATCTACAGATTGTAACCTTACGAAATTTTATATATACATTGGATTGTATACTAATAATTAAATTTCACTGTCATTTTAAATTAATCTTAACACGCAATGCAAAAAAATTATTTAAATTTAATTACACGACACAGTAATCAGAATATTGTTTTTGTAAACGAATATTAAAACTGGTTTCTTACCTTTGAGATATCTTTAATCACCATCCCCTCGTTAAGATTTTTGTATATGCACAGGTCCTCGGCATCCAAACACTTAATATTTTTAGAAAAAGACATGTTGTTTGCACTAGCTGTAATGTCATATTAAGAGCAGTACAACCCCTGGAGGTTAGGCAGTTGCGCGTGTTCTGATTGGTAAAGATTTTTATTTAAGCTGTGTTTATTAATATGTATTAGGACCCATTTTTATTTCACCAAATGAGATTGCAATTGTATTTCGTTTAATTCCTATCTACAGATTGTAACCTTACGAAATTTTATATATACATTGGATTGTATTCTAATAATTAAATTTCACTGTCATTTTAAATTAATCTTAACACACAATGAAAAAAAATTATTTAAATTTAATTACACGACACAGTAATCAGAATATTGTTTTTCTAAACGAATATTAAAACTGGTTTCTTACCTTTGAGATATCTTTAATCACCATCCTCTCGTTAAGATTTTTGTATATGCACAGGTCCTCGGCATCCAGACACTTAATATTTTTAGAAAAAGACATGTTGTTTGCACTAGCTGTAATTAAATTTGTGCAACAAAATAAATAAATTAAGGTTATAATAACCGTTTTGCTGGCTACCCGTATAAGCACACTAATAACACTTTCCACATTTTTACTTATGCATAGTTGATATATAACTAGCTATTGATTTACCCATAATTAATTTTTAGAGTGTAAATATACAAACAACCTAATTATCTTTATCACACTTTCTGCAACTCGTATTTACCTTTCCCTTAAAGAAATTAATAACAAAGCGGTTTGAGCGAAATGCTGTACATACACAGGCAAATTGTTTTTATAAAAAACCTCATTAAATGTTTGGAAAGTAATAATTACATGTTTTAAATTCCGCAACAATATGTAGTAAGAAATCACTGTTTATGTTTACTTTAGCTAATTATTGTGTCATGAACATTATATAATCCTGTTAAATTTAATAGGCTAAAAAATTGATTACCAATACCGAATGGGTAAAATAATTTCCTTTAAAAAACACTAAATCATAAATTTTATAACACGATCTTTAAAAACACACATGCTGAATTAAAAAGAAAGCAAAAACAGTAGGTATTACGCAACCATTAATTAAAAAAGTAAGTACTAAAAAAAAATCTCTTTATCAGAATAGAATCATTAACTAATTTAGAAAGTAATACACAAAACCTGATTATTGCTACTCGTATTTAGCAATTATATTGTATGTATAAATTTAGATTCAAAAATACCTACAAATATTTTAAAAATTTTGCCAACACAAAATTACTTCAAATAATTTAAATCTTGAGATTACATAAACTATTGTTATGGAATGCATTAATATCATGCAAGCGTGATTTATCTGTATACTCAATTACGCGCGCGCGCACACGCACACGCACGCGCACACGCACGCACGCACGCACGCACGCACCCACCCACCCACCCACACACACACACACACACACACACGCGCCAAAACACGCAAACGCAAAAACATACAAACACGAAAACACACATTTTCGGGTGGCTTTAAAAACTTTATTACGATGTTCCACTGTAACGATCGTCTGAATGATTTTGCCGTGGGGTTGTTATTATTTCCGCTTTTGCGTCTGATAATAGCAAAGAGATTTTCGAGTGGATCTTGATTTAACCTAATTGCTAACAGAAAATGAAATCCGTTGCTTTTCAAATCTTCCCATAATAATAACGTAGCATTCATTAATGGATTGCCTTAAACCACGGAAACAATATATGCCTTCCTTTATCTTATTTTTTGCAGTGAAGCAGTGCCACTTGGCGATCCAGTCTGGCCTCCTTATTGAAAGGGCACTTTGAAATGGATTCGGAGTATTCAGAATACGACTGTTTACAATATCAAATAAATTATTCATTTTTAACAAAAAATCGGAGGTAGTTAAAGCGCTGTTACTTTTCATTTGTCCAATATTTACGCACGTGTAATAGCAGCAGAAACGGTTCTAGAAAAAATCTGTGTAGCATATTTCACTCGTAGCTTTTGAAATGTATTTGGATTTATTTATATGACACTCGCTAATTTTTGTTAGCATCCTTGGAGCATTTGACGCCCTATGTGTATAATATACTGTCTTAATGTCTTTCCAGGAGGCATTTTCTTGGTCAACATATATATCATGTGACATTAAATTACTTCGAACACTTTTAATCAAGTGCGGAACATCACGTACTGCGAAAATCTTTTTTTCCGTATACATTAAAAAATGGTTGATCCGGGGTAATTCCTCATAGTTTGAAAACAGCTCCATTCGTTGATACTTAGTCACACACTAACACTCAAACATTTAGACCGGCACATTGTAAAGCGTTTATATTTTGTATAACAAGCTCGTGTAATTCTTGATGTCTAACGGATGTAGCGGATAGATAGTAACTGATAGGAATATTACAATTAGTTATTAATCGTCTTGGCATAAACAATAATACTTGAGTAGCAATTTCATGACCTTGGTCAAGATGTCCTAGGTCTTGAAAACCTTCGATTAAATCTAGCTGAGAATTGTATTCATTGCCTTTCTTTATGCTCATTTCGTCGAGTAGCAGAACGCATTATTTTTCTTCGTGGGTCATAGTATTCACTTTACTGGATAGTTTTTTCAAAACCGTTTTATCCGCACTAGTACATAATTGCGACATTCGAAGCCAAGATGCAATGGTGGTCTTTGAGGGTAACGTAAATTTGAAATCTTCCTTCAGAAAGATGTAAAACGCAGGTGATTTATAATACATACTTAAAGCGAGCTGATTTTCATCTTTTCTCCAAGGATTGTTATATTTGTGATGCAGTTGCGTATTTATAGATACACAATCCAAGCAGATGTTGAAGAATGCTTAGAATTTTTTTAAGGCGATCAATGCAGACATCCTTTCTTATGATTTTTCCTTTTAAAAGTTCAATTTTCGTTCTGTATTTTGGAGATTCAACTTGACTCATTCTTTTCCTTTTCTTAGGAGTTGGCATATCCAAGACTACCTGCAAGATGGTTTAGATAAAGGAAAGAGCTAATTATCTATTATTTAATAGCATGGCATAGATACGTTTAGTTATATTTGGAACACGTTTGGAATGATTGACCGAATGCACGAATGTGCTCGGGCGATGAGTTAATAATGACGCACGCATATGCCATTATGCGAAAAATATATTAAACATAAGTTAAATACGATGTTGAAACCAACAATAACACGTTTAAAATAGACACCGGAACCGGAAGGGGGTTAGTCCATTTTGCAGGCAACTTACCATTAACTTGAAAAATGTACTGTTTATAAGGAAATAATGATAAACCTATGATAAAAATACCGTACAAATACAAAAAAATTACCGTTGAGACGTAGGGGTAAGGGGCATTTTGTTTTTATCAAATAATAATACTACTCGTATCGCTTGCGCTACAGACCTAAAGATAGGGTGCGTATACTTGTTTTAATTGCCTAAAGTGGAGGTATTTTTTGAGTGAAATCGGCAATTACGACTTAACCAGTCACTGTTACTCGAAAAAAATTTATTTGTGGTTGTTACGTGGATGTAAGACGATAACTGTATGTGTATAAAGTATTTTGTTAATGTTCTATTTTGATTTCCTTTTTTAAAGTATAATAAAACGTAAAAAATATGCTAAAGAACTGAATTTTGACGAAAAAAAAAAGGATCTCAATTCCATAGGTTGGCTTAAATTTATAATTGTAGAAATATACTGGGAGTTCCGCTAATTTCTAGAGTAAACAGAATACTAAAAAATAACGTTAGTTTGGTTAATTAACATGTGTCCGAAAATGTCTCCTTAAGAAGATACAGCCCTGTAAAAATGGCCCCAAAAATCCTTTTTTTTTATTATCTCTGAAACTGTGTAAGGTACCTTTGATTAGGTCATAAAATACAGTGTTGACAAAATTTTAATATTTTGTATAACAGCGTCGCTAACGGGGGGGGGGGTCACATATTTTTCCCCCAAACTTTTTTTATGGGGATAATTTTTGGGCAAAAATAATATTTTTAACAATTTGCCACAAAAAAGGTACTCTTGTTGAAAGTAAAAAAAAAACTGGCTTTGGAGTTATTTGAGGTTTTAACATGTCTTACTTAGCAACCGAAGAAAATATTTTAAATCTGGTTGTTGCGGATCCTACGATAAGTGTACGAAATGGGGCAAGAGCAAGTAACGCAAGTGTTTCTAGTGACATCGTGTATTAGAATAACAATTATTCCTCCCGTTTCACAGGCAAGTACTAGAACTATTGCCTGAAACTCTTTTTTTTAGAAGAGACTTTTGCGAGTTATTACAAGAAACAATGAGACAAAACCGTGATTTCTTATGAAATATTTCTTTGTGCTTGTGCTTGTGCATGTGCGTGTGTCTGTGCGTCTGCGTATGCGTGTGCGTGTGCATATGCGTGCCCGTGTGCTTGTGTGTGCGTGTCCGTGCGCGTGTGCGTGTGCGTGTGGGTGTGCGTGTGGGTGTGCGTGTGTCTGAGCGTTCTCGTGTGCGTGTGCGTCTGCGTGTGCGTCTGCGTGTGCCTGTGCGTGTGCGCCTGTGTGTGCGTATCCGTGCGCGTGTGCGTGTGAATGGGCGTGTGCGTGAGCGTATGCGTTTCAGTGTGCGTGTTGGTGTGTCTGCGCGTTTGCGTGTGCGTGTTAGTGTGAATGCACATGCGCGTGCGCATATGCGTGTGCGTGTGCTTGTGCGTGTGCGAGTGCGTGAGCGTGTGCGTCTGTCTGTGCGTGCGCGTGTGAGTGTACGTGTGTGTGTGTGTGTGTGTGCGCGTGCGTGTGTGTGCGTGTACGTGTGCTTGTGCGTGAGCGTGTGCGTGTTCGTGTGCGTGTGCGTATGTGTGTGCGTGTGCGTGTGGGTGTGCTTGTTCTTGTGCATGTGTCTGTGCGTGTGCGTACGCGCTTGCGCGTGTGTGTGCGTGTGCATGTGCGTGTGCGTGTGCGTTTGCGTGTGCTGTACGTGTGCGTGTTTGTGTGCTGTACGTGTGCGTGTTTGTGTGCTGTGTGTGTACGTGTGCGTGTGCGTGTGCGAGTGCGTGTGCGTGTGCGCGTGCGTGTGCGTATGCGTGTGCGTGTGCTTGTGCGTGTGCGTGAGGGTGTGCGTGTTCGTGAGCGTGTGCGTATGTACGTATGCGTGAGCGTGTTCATGTGCATGTGCATATGCGTGTGGGTGTGCGTGTTCGTGTGTGTGCGTACGTGTGCGTGTGTGTGTGCGTGCGCGTGAGCGTGTTCATGTACATGTGCATATGCGTGTGGGTGTGCGTGTTCGTGTGTGTGCGTACGTGTGCGTGTGTGTGTGTTCGTGTGCGTGTACGTATGCGTGTGCGCGTGTGTTTGTGCGTGTGCGTGTGCGTGTGCTTGTGAGTATGCGTGTGCGTGTGCGTGTGCGTGTGCGTGTTCGTGTGCGTGTGTGTGTGCGTCTGCGTGTGCGTGTGCGCCTGTGTGTGCGTATCCGTGCGCGTGTGCGTGTGAATGTGCGTGTGCGTGAGCGTATGCGTTTCAGTGTGCGTGTTGGTGTGTCTGCGTCGTGTGCGTGTGTGTGGTGGTATGCATGCGGTGCGCATATGCGTGTGCGTGTGCGTGTGCTTGTGCGTGTGCGATTGCATGTGGGTGTGAGTGTACATGTGCGTGTGTGGGTGCGCGTGTGCTTGTAGGCATGCGCATGCGTGTGCGTGCGAGTGTGCGTGTGCGTGTCCGTTTGCGTGTTCGTGTGCGTGCGCGTGTGAGTGTGC
Source organism: Vesta saturnalis (assembly GCA_036346205.1). NCBI lineage: Eukaryota > Metazoa > Arthropoda > Insecta > Coleoptera > Lampyridae > Vesta > Vesta saturnalis. The sequence goes on along the minus strand of JARFJB010000145.1, from coordinate 813,392 downwards.
GTTTGCGTGTGCGTGTGCGTGTGCGTGTACATGTGCGGGTGCGTGTGCGGGTGCGTGTGCGTGTGCGTGTGTGTGCGTGTGCGTCTGCGTGTGCGTGTCCGTGCGCTTGTGCGTGTGCGTGTGGGTGTGCGTGTGGGTGTTCGTGTGTCTGTGCGTTCTCGTTTGCGTGTGAGTTTGCGTGCACATGCGCGTGCACATATGCGTGCCCGTGTGCTTGTGCGCATGCGTGTGCGTGCGCGTGTGCGTGTGCGTTGCGTGTTCGTGTGGTGTGCGTGTGTCTGTGCGTTCGTGCGTGTGCGTGTGCGTACTGCGGTGCGCCTGTGTGGGTGCGTGTCGCGTGGCGTGGTGTGCGTTGTGGATGTGTGCGTGTGCGTGAGCGTGATGCGTGTTCGTGTGCGTGTTCGTGTGTCTGCGCGTTTGCGTGTGCGTGTGAGTGTGTGTGCAATGCGCGTGCGCATATGCGTGGTGTGCTGTGATGCGTGTCGTGTGCTGTGCGTGTGTGTGCGTGTGGTGTGCGAGTGTCGTGGCTGTGCGTGTGCGTCTGCTGTGCTGCGCGTGTAGTGGTACGTGTGCGTGTGCGTGTATGTGCGTGCGCGTTGCCGGTGTGCGTGTGCCGTGTGCGTGTGCTTGTGCGTGTGCGTGTGCGTGTAGCGTGCTGCGTGTGTCGCTGTGCGTGTGCGTATGTGTGTGTCGTGTGTGCGTGTGGCGTGTGCTGTGGTGCTTGCTGCGTGTGCGTGTGCGTGTGTGTTGCGCGTGGTGTCTGTACGTGTCGTGTTGTGTGTGCGTGTGCGTGAGCGTGTGGTGTTCGTGTGCTGTGGTGTGCTGGGTGTGTGTGTGTGCGTGTGCGTGTGTTGGTGTGCTGTGCGTGTGCGTGTGTGTGTGTGCGTGTGTGTGTCGTGTGTGTGCGTGTGCGTGTGCGTGTGCTGTGTGCGTGTGTGCTGTGTGCGTGTGCGTGTGTGTGTGTGCTGTGCGTGTACGTGTGTGTGTGCGTGTGCGTGTGGCTGTGCGTGTGTGTGTGTGCGTGTGTGCGTGTGCGTGTGTGCGTGTGCGTGTGGTGTGCGTGTGCGTGTGCGTGTGCGTGTGGTGTGTGTGTGCGTGTGCGTGTCCGTGTGCTTGTGCGTGAGCATGTGCGTGTGCGTGTACCTGTGCGTGTGCGTCTTCGTGTGGCTGTGCGTCAGTCTACGTGTGCGTGTCTTATTTAAAAAATTCTTCATCGCGCTCCAGGACGACATGTATTCCGTCCACGTCATCCAATTGCTCTTATTTATTCGCTAGTCTCTGTGTGAAATTCTTCAAATTTCAATTACATAATAGTTTTGCGGGTTGAAAAATCTTTTGGGTCTCCTCAATCGACATGAAGGGATTAATGGTGTGTTTTTTGATGCTGTTTACAAATATAATAATAATTATTGGATATTTATTAGAGATAAAATTGGTGTCAGTTCAATACTATTCAGATGATTTAACATAACGCATTCCAAATAAGTCGTTGTGGTTTTTGAGTTGGAATTTTCTCCTGATATGGACTTGTCTTCTAAGGTCCACGTTGGACTGTAGAAGACAAGTTCATTGTTTCAAATAACGTTTAGGACAGAGCTGTCCTTATGTACAGTGCTGCTCCCTACCGATGGTTTTCGAATTGATATAACTAAGTTGTTTTCCGTCGTTTTTTGGTGTGATCAATGTTACTCTCTTATGCGCTTTTACCTTCTGTGCATTCCGTGCTCCACACGTACCTTGAGTTCTTCTCATTCCTCGGTTACTCTTCCCGTCTAATGTGCAGTTGATTTTGTTTATTTGACGTGCTTCCGTTTTTTGCCACTCAGCATGTTCATATGTTCCTTTCTGTTCCTCGCTTTTATACATAGTCCTTTTTCGATTATCGTTTCACCACTTCAAACCAGTTATTACTTCCAGTAAACTGTAAATTGTCTTTGTTCGTTCGGAAGTGGTTACATATAACGTTTACTAAAATCTCCTTGGATGTTTTACATTTCGTTTGTTGTTTGTTGTCTTATGGATTACAACCAAAATCACTGTAGCAATTGTGATTTAAATTCGTTGAAACAATCCCACTGGCTTGTGTCGCGCTTTGCTCATTCCTATACAGTAAATTATTTATCTAGTCTCAAGTTCCTGAATGTGTTTTAAAGAATTATCTAATGTTTGCATGAATTCTATGGAGTCAGACTAGTGCCTGCTTCTCTCAAATTGGCACTTATGTAACACATAATTACTTGTACCACATGACACAAACTATTTAGTAACCCAGCATAAACACTGATGCAGGCGAAAAATTTGTTTTATTAAAGTACTTCATATATTTAATCAATTTTGACCAAGGGTAAGCAGGGAAATGGTTTCAGATATCATATACATTCATTTCATATCTAAAATCTAAATAAATTTTATATAACTATAATTGTCATCGAAACGTTTAAGCTTGTAAAAAATTAATTACAATACACGATTACATACTTAAAAGGTATGTATTTGAATTATGAGTAATAATCGTGAAAGTTTGTATTTTTATAAGGAAATGTTTAGTTTTATCATATTTTCCACATTTGTAATTAATGAACAATAGTTGTTTCATCCATCGAAGGAATTTTACCTTCTAACAGTCTCACGAGACCCCCACACCGTTTCTTCCCTAAGGAGGCAAAAGTATTTCGTAATAAGTATAAATAAAATTTTTAGAAATGGTACTATGCGCCCTTCAATTTAAATTGCACGTAATAAAAGCAAACTGCGATTAATAACACCAAACCCTTGTGGAGAAAAACACATAGTTCCAATGGTCCAAAGATATTCATATTATTAATCATAATAATCTCAAATTTAGCTTCAAGTGTACAGGGTGGCCAGATTTCGAGCAATCTGCAGGTAAAGTATATGAAGAAATAAACATAGATAAAAATTGACATAGGTGTAATGGGTCGAATTTGGAAGGATAACTTCTGTGGTCTATCAATTGCTTTCTATCACCTACCATTTTATCGGTATACTTTAATTGGCAATATTTGCCTATTTCTCAAAACATAAAACCTATTTTTATTGCAAATGGTATACACTCTATCAAGTACCCTGCATAATATGATTAGAATACATCAATTACTGCAATTTTTATTTTGTAACTTTTTATTTCTTAAATAATGTGTTTGTATTCTGGAAAAGTCAAATAACAGACTTATCAGTGGAAAAAAATTGCAGATGATTCCTATTGAAAAAACATGTTTATGCCATAATTCAAACATATTTCACAATTTGACATCTCGTCAAATAAGCGAGTTATATTAATTCTTAGAAATAGGAAAATATTCACAAAATGATTGCGATAAATCAAGACACCACCGAAGTTATCCTATCTATCAGACGCTTACGCTTACAAATGTTAATGGGTCAGGGATAAAGACCAAACCGACATAAACTAATCTTTACAAAGGTGCTACCATGAACCGACTGTAGATGTTTAGATCTTGAGTGGAGTATAGGAGGAGCTATTTGCATAGGACTGTAAATAAATGGTAACCAGTGAGTTAAACACTTCACAATATTCAACAAATGATTCCTATAAAACGAAATTGTCCTAATGATATTTCAGTTACAAGTGACTTTCAAATTAACGAGAGTGTATTTAAAATATGAACTTTCTCAGATGTAGTACGCCGAGTTCGACAAATTAACATAGCAGACGTGCATAACTGTTTTGCGCGCTTTTAAAAAAAATAACAATCATGCAAGATTAAAGTAAATTTGGATGAGAGTTTTCTAGGATTGTACTTATTTTGAGCTGCCCCATTATTTGTTTAAATAAACGTTATGCTGACCTGGAGTTAACTTACAACCGCTTCTAGGAATTTAACAATAATGATCTTTAACTTTGACGCAAGACTAATAAAACATCTCTGAGACTAAAACTATTAGAGGTCAACACCATTAAAGTAATAAAACCTTTAATGCATTAAAAATTGAAAATACCAGCGTTTCTAGATTTACACCTTTTGATCTATTCATATCGACTTTCCCATTTACTGTGCTTACTGTTTTCAAAAATTACCATTGTGTTGAAAATTGAAGGATTTACATTTAATATTTTGCTCGATATCTGCATTAATAATAATACAAATACCTTAGGTTTTTGTATGTGCTGTACTATAAATTATAAACTCAAGATTGTAACGGTATAAACGGGTGGTAGAACGGGATTACAGATAAATTGGCCCTTTTTGCCCCGGCTAGCCAGCGTATGGGTGTAGGTCAGATGTTGAAAAATTTTGCACATCCACAATAGTAAATCGTACGTAAGTCAAAATAGGGGATGAAGATAATCAGTTCGGTTAAGGGCGCCAGAATGTTTGGTAGTCAAGATAAGGGTCGTCGTGCCAAAATTACGAGTACATAGCGTGTCCAAACATACAAAAAACATACGCTTACCTATCCGCAATCAATTCCAGGGGTGCTGGACAGCAACTCAGCAAACTACCTGAAATCAGGCTTCAAAATCGCACTACACGCTTGTCAAATAAAATCGTGGTAAACACTCAATAAAGTTACGTTAATACACCTCAGTGTAAATAATTAGGCATTAAATCATAATCAAAACAAAACAAAAAAATCTATAGAATGCACTCTAAATGAATTAATACTCAACTAAAAAAGTCAAATAAAGCACTAAATATTAATAACGCTATTACTCAATAAAACAAAAAAAAAACTAACTTCGTTACGTTAAAACTAAATTACCGGTAACTTGCAATTTGCAAAAAAGAACTTTTATGTAACACAAAAGGGTTTCCACAGAATTAAAACACATTTATAAAACCTAACAAAGCTATAATAAAATAATAAAAAGATAATATAAATATAAACATACGATAATGCGTATAAACAAAGAAAAAAAAAACAAAAGCGTAATGGGCGACAGGATGTCTGATCAGAATGCTGCTTAACGCCGTTCTAAATGGTTTTTAAGCTATATATATATATATATATATATATATATATATATATATATATATATATATATATATATATTTACTGATTTAAAACCCCCACCAATTTATGATCGTACTTTACTTTAATTATATTTTAATTAATATTATATAATTATTATTTATTTTTATTAATATTATTATATAAGCTAAAACTCTAAATATTAAAAATAAAACATTATTGGTAGAACAATATTGGTATAACATGAGACTCATCAAAGGGGATAGGGATCAAAATTTAGAAGAAACTCTACTTTTAACATTGTAAAATAAATGATTATTAATTTGAATTATATTGATTTTTTTTAATACAATAATCATAGTTAATATGATTAAAGCACATTGAGTTAATGTCCTATTATTTTTATCGTATCTAAATTGATCAAGTAAATTGAATTATAATTTTTAATTCGCATTAATACCTGTGTTACACCCTGTACATAACAAAATTCTTTTAAAAGTATACGTGGGCATGCGCTGTGAATACGCAAACATGTGATTTGACTACAACAAAAAGTGAAATTCGACATACAAGTAAGTATAACTACGTTTGAATAAAAAAAAACAATATTAATATAAACCATTTAAATTTTCAGAGCAAATAATATTCCCTTTTTACATGCATACCTGCTGTTGCACATCATGATTATTACAAAGGATTGAAATTATGAACATAACAATAAAGTACTCACATAAAATGTCCTACTTTTGTGGGTTACTGCTGCTGACGTTGCTTGTAGACAACAGCTCCTGCGAACTGCAATTCTGCAAATCCAAATTTTCTTTTATATGAACAGCTTATTCACTTAGGTAAGTTTCACTATTTATTAGAATATTGACGAACCTTTATTTTTAGGCTCATCACTTCTTCTTAAATTAAGTTCAAAATAAATTTTGAAATTTTGATAAACAAGGTGTATAATGATAAAACACGAAGACAACACAATTAAATATCCATACCAACATAAACAATATAAATTTAAAAACAAACAAAGTCGAAACTGCGGAAATATTTTTATAACTTATCGAAAACCTCCGATTTGAAATTTAAAAAGGTAACACTTCCGATACTAAATCGCACTTTGTTATTTTACCGAAGTGACGTTAATTTGTTTTAAAAAAAATTATTTTTTAAAAAAAATTGACAACACCTTACTTTGGCAAGTTGTTGATACAGAGGAAAATTAAGAGAGTTTGTGAACCTAAAGCACTTGTATTTATATGATTTTGGTTGACTACCAAATCTTCGAATGTTTTCTATAGTTACGAAGAATATTTCCTGAATTCTGATTGGTTACTGTAATTTTTACATTACGATATTTCTTTAAAACCCTATAACTTTCGCCCCCTTAAACATTTCTTAAAGCTAAAAACATTTCCATAATCTACATAATTTTCTCTATAATTTGAAACCAAACACGAACTAATTCCTACGCTTAATAACTACGTTAATTTTTACACTTATTTATTGAATTTACGCTAATTTTATGAATTTTACAGGCCTGGAAATGTCCTCTACATGAATAGGGGATGCTACTACACCCAAATATTCATCTTAAACATGCCTACGGCCAATTTGAGAGGAAAATTATTTAAATTCTACCAATACTCTTAAAAACTAAAATTAACAAAATGGACATATAAGGAATTATAACATAAAATTGAGGCTACCTTACTATTTTTGCCTCTACTAATTTATTTTATACAAATTGTCTCAATTTAAAATACTTTTTACAAAAATTTTTATGCGAGGATATAACATAACCTCATATTGTTTATATAATTTTAATGTTAAATTTCACACTTTTAAACACAATAACTGTTAATGTAAGTGTTTAAACTTAATGTTCAAGTCACAAATTAACTTATTTTACCACTTTCGTAGGATAGTTCTTCTACGACTAGTGTCGGAATGTTGTCACTCACTAGTTTAAGGTCATAAACTGTTGATTAAACACAATAATCCCAGAGCTGCTGCTTGATTTATGTTTTATAGTTACTCACTAATGTGCTTGTTCTGTTTTTTCATAATTTTTGCAATAATATGAGTTTAACGCACTAATACGAATGTTTTCAATAATCTTGGCTGCGTACATGTGAATTGCGACATTGATACCAGCCTAAATCTAGTTTTAACATTATTTCTGTCAACCACAACCTGTATCACATGTCGTTAGGGAATATTGTTTAAAATAAACTTACTAAACTAAATGAAAACTTGAATTAACTCATAACGATAACAAACATACCCTATACTTCAATGTACTGTGTTGTCGATTACTTATACTAACATTATTAAAATTATATTAAGAAATATTTAAATTTTACAAACATCTCAATGTTTATTAATCATTCTTATCTAGAATAATTTAATGAAATGTACCATTTCGTACCAACTAAAGAAATACTTTACTATGCAACTTACATAGCTACTTGCACGTAATTTGAATCATCTCAACATATATATATATATATATATATATATATATATATATATATATATATTCGTGGACTATATACCCACACTACTACAGGGTAAATTGCCCTTTAATACTAAAATAAATAACAAAGGGTGAAGGCGGAGCGTCAGAACTGTAATTAATTACACTGAATAAAGTTAAAACAACAACTTAATTTAACAAAAAAAAAGAAAAAACGACACCGCTTTCAAACCTTCGTTAACACAAAAAAAATAATTCGAAACACACAAAGATCTTGAAATATTCAATAAAAAAAACAATATTATGTTACCTTAAGGTCTAGAATTACACCTCTCCTGTGTTACAACAATTGAAAAAGGTGGTCGGTTACTGCTATAACGGAAATGAAATCTTCCTGGTCTGGCAAAATGATGAATGAAATGTTGACTATTGTTCTTTTATACACAAACGATTCCTTGATTGAATCTCGTTAAAATGTTACTGCATTAATTAAAAACTTCTTTTAAAATACTAATAATTTGAGCGTTCAACTTTCTTGTTAACTTATATCTTTTAACTTACTATAATTTTAATATATTGCGAAAGTTTCTTTATCCTTAAACACGCTTTGTACGGTAATTAAGAGGCACTAGAAGAACGTTAATGTTAAAATCCGCAAAAGCGATATAAACCAAAGAGGTCACTGAAGCACTAATAAAACACGACGATGTCCTCTAGGTAACTACGTTAAATCGAAATCGGCACTAGGTATAATCCTTTGGTGATGAACAGTTTTAATAAAATCCCTTTACAGGTCTTCTTCAGAAGTAGCTAAACTACCCTTACTACACAAAAAAGTACGTTCGTTAAACACCACAAGCTCCAAAATATCAACGTTCTAAACCACCCCTTAAAGCGTAACAACAAGCGGCATCGTACTAGTACACGAGAGCGCGATCAGTTTCAGAATCCTACAAATTATTACCAAAAATCCATCTTGGAGTTTTGAATCCCACTACTCATAAAAAATCTTATCTAATTAAATTCCACCAATTAAAAAACGGAAGGAGAAGATTTGATACCCCTATACACAAACTTCGTTTCCATCCGTCAGGGCTCGAGATCTTTTAAAAGTTCAAACGTCAGCAGACTTAACGTGCAAAATATCTCTATGTTTTCCTTAAAGTACGAACAATTAGTCCCACGTTCAACCTCTACGATTCAAAACCAACATACTCACTAATAAACTGAACAACTATAACTACTCGTCTTTATGTCGCCAATATGACATCATATACATATAAATCTATACTCTTTCTTTAAATTTTACAAAACTTTCAATTATATTTTACGGAAATCAAACGAAATAAACCTTATTTACACTCATATACAACTATATACAAATAAACGTTACTCAAACCTCTATAAACGGGAAATAATAAGGAAAAACAACCTAAATTACGGAATAATAATTCACATACAAAAAAACTAAAGCTCACCATACACCTTTCCTAAAGGTCGCTACACACGTAACACCAATTTATCTATAAAACTCAATGTGACAACGAAAAAAAATATATATATCCGGAATCTAACTAAGTGAATAAAACTACAAACAAAATTACGCAATACGTATACAGGGTGTTCAAAATACCCTGACAAGATTCAAAATTGATATTAGTGTCATCTAGGGATTTCTGCGATTTTCTTGTTGGGTTCAGAACCGTATTCTTAAACGTATCTGTTGCTTTCGTTGAATCACCGCTAGAGGGCAGTACAAGTAATAAGTCCTAAATTAAGTAATAATTACTTGTTCACAGAGGTCTTGATTATCTACAATTACACAAATTTAACTGTGGTAACAATGATCCTTGTTTCTAAATCTCCGGAAACACGTTCTTCAGTTTTGATGAGGGGTAGCCATTTTTAGTTGGAAGTGAATGATTTCCTGAAAAATTTTCTCCTTTGCTTATTCTTACCATCGGCAGTTCTACAAGAGAAAATTTAATTAGAGTAATTTCCTTATAGTATTCTGTACTTACAGACGCAAATGCAGTCGCAAACACGGACGCGGACACTGACACGGACGCGGACGAGGCCACGGACACAGACACGAACACGTACACGGACACGGACACGGACACGGACACGGATACGGACACGGACACGAACACAGGCACAGCCACAGGCATAGTCACAGGCACAGATACTGATACAGATACAGACGCAGACACAGACACAGGCACAGGCACAGACACAGACACAGACACAGACACAGACACAGACACAGACACAGACACAGACACAGACACAGACACAGACACAGACACAGACACAGACACAGACACAGACACAGACACAGACACAGACATAGGCACAGACACAGACACAGACACACGCAAATACACAGACACACACTCATTCACACACGCACGCACCCACACACCCACACACACATGCACGCACGCACGCACATGTCGATTTAACGGTAGTAGAAGAAAAGTTGATTGCCTTCTAAACCTGCATATGTATATGTGTTGCAGGTTAAAGAAATGTATCCAATGGATAAGGCGCCCACTCTTTGCATATAGGGTTGAGCTGACCAATTCTTTGATGCACGAATATATGTGTCAATACCTCAGCAACAATATGCTTGTAATTAGCATGAGCACCATTTAGTGGATTCCAATTTTGTTTAATCTTAGAAACGCCGGCATTTAGAGATAGGGTCATGTAGCAGATATAACTCTGAAAAGTTAAATTTTAGACATAAGACTCTAGATATAACGTGGCCTTGAAATTAGACGAGGGATCCGAAAATAGGAATTCCGTTAAAATAACGTAGTTGGTGGCTATTCCCGGTGTATAAGGAAGAGCCATAAAGTTGAAAATATTTTCCAAATGTATATCAGTTTGGTAAAGGTTTATGTAATTTTTTTTAATTATTGTCCATGGTTCTCTGGATACTTCTAAGGATTACGTCTCGCTGAGATACCCTGTATAGTTGTACATTTAAATATTTTACCTTAATCTGAATACAATGTTACATGATGCTGGCACAGGGAATACGTTTGATTCTGACTGAGATACCTGTACGTACTAAGAATTATATTAAAACCAGCCGAACGATAACAGTAAGTTTTAGATACTGCCTTTTAACGTTTAAATCACGTTGTACTTCAATTTTAATACTAATTTTAATTTACGTATGAATCTAAAAACCCTCGTCTTTTTTGGGAAATTATATTTATAAATAAATCACCAGCGTCATTAGCTGTAACTCTGCAATGATTGCTTTTCAAAACAGATCCACTTGTGTTTCAGTCACCAAATAAATAAAGTAAGTGCAATCGATGCTCAAGTGTGATTTGCGTTTCGATACACTTGTTTTCAAACAATAAAAACATAAAATTATTACCAACTAATTTATTCATAAATTTAAAATTGTAATTTTAAAACAAAATATATCACTGCAGTATTGTACAAAACAAACAAACCTATGATTTATTAGTCCAATTAAAAGTAAGCTCAAGACTATAATTTAAAATTTAATTAAATTGTAGATCAGGTTCCACATGTTGTACAGCTTCATGCAGAAAAAACCAGGAACTAATCAATTATTTCATATCTACCTATGTCCACGCCTGACTACATCTCATCTATCAAAAGTTAACTAATTACAAATTGGTCTGCAAAAACGGTATAATCCAAATCGTTGATTTAGTTTGTAAACTCTATATAACTTTGGCATTCTTAAAAAAATATAGTAGCATTGAGTAAAAAATCATTACTCAATGATAGTAGTAAAGCTGTATAACCGAACTTAGCTTTTGGATAAATAAAGCAACAATTTTCACATCATAAACGTTCTTAATAAAGTGATCAAAACTATTTCTTTATGCATTAAAACAAGACAAAGGAAATTGTTGAAATTATTAAGAAACATTCCGTGCAGATTTCGAAAGTGGGACATTTAATATTTTAGCGCTAGTAACTTTATGTGGTAAGGTAGATTAGTCTTGTTACCCGAAAGGATTACTTCCGAGGAAGGTATTTTGGTTGTGTGTAGGTAAATACCCCTACTAGGTTAATAAATTATCCTAAAGTAGGGTTTTCACTTGTTTATGTTTACATATACGCGTACTGTTATCGTTAAGGTGTATATTCGGCGAGAAATGTCTTCTTATGAAATAAAAATGAAGCGTTTGTTTTATTTCTGATTCCTATAAATAAATGAGAATTTTTATTTTGCTTAAAATACAAATGATTGAGATGTTTACTAATACAAAAGTACTGTTTGCCGGAAATAAAATGTAGGAAAAGTATGAGTGTTGTTTTTATCCAGCTATCCTCTAAAACAATAAGCAAAGCCTGATATCATAAAAGATTTCAATGCACTCTTGAGGGCTATGCAATTTATATCTATAAGAAATTATTCTTATTTAATATCACTAGATGATGTCATTTCTAGTTCTTCTCAAAAAAACTTTACTTTAATTTTTTCACTAAGGTAAATCAATACAGTGCGAAAGTATTTATCAGGTATCCCAAGCGAAGACAAAGCAAAGCATTACCAAGAGTAATATAAAGAGCTTAGTAACGCATTGTATACATGTTTGTTCATTTACAATAAACATAAATTAAATGATACCAAAATGACAGCGTTCACTATTTATATTTGAGATACTAATATTTGGATTTTTATCGATATAATCGCGTTTTAATATCTCTAATTTATGGGCCACAGGAGTTGAGCCATTTAATGTAAATTTGATAGAACAGCCATTTAAAGTTTGCCTTTACTCTAATCTAAGTATCCTATCTTTTGTATTAATAATGGATCTTCCTATCGATGAGTACAAAAGTTAGTAGAAATACATTACAACCCATTTTAGTTAATTTTTGTTTCGAAGTAAATTATGTTACTTAACTCCATGTTATTGTAATTTAATATAAAAATTCAACCGGAATTAATACACTCCACTGTTTCACCAATGGACTTAAGCTCACAATGATTATTCAGAACTTTTAAAAACTCTTGCTCTCAAATGAAGCTGAAAATGAGTAATATATGTCATAAGGTGCCACTGCAATCGGGCGAGATGTTGAAAACCCAGAATGATCCTGGAAAATATTAGTGCCCCCCTTGGTAAACTATTAAGCCAATTGCAACTACAAAATTCGTATTAATCACTGTAAATTCCAAAACGTACGTTAAGATTTGCTTCAATTAAATTTACTTAAATTCAAAATAAACACACGTTAAATAAATTTAAACTTAAAAGATTAAAACATGATCACCACTACTCGATATTTTCATGAATTTGTAAATGCCTTTACTTAAAGTTTCCCTAAAACACCGGTATATCCTATATAAACGCGTATAAACCTTAGAGTGGGCCAGGGATGATCAACTAAAAAATCATAAATTAATTTTTGAAAAAGCGATACCGTGAACGGGCTGTAGAACTTTAGATCTTAAAAGGAGTATAAGTGGGCAAGGCAGCACTTGACCCAAGCAGACAATGACCACACTGGCGTCACTAACCCCCTCCCCCCCGCGACGCAAGACTTACAACCAACCAATGGCAAAAATATTTGGACTTTAGACACGCCCTTGTGACGTAACCCTGCCTACAGGTTAATAGAAGTTTTAATTATGGCCTTATGTGTAAGCCCTTCCTCCTGACCAATTGTAGATGAGTTCTCCAATGAATGAGAGACGAGATCCCAGTCAATGGGTGGCCCCTCCCTCCAACCAACGTGGGTCAAGGTGTAATGAAATTACTTATCTGGCTTTCTTCTGTAATAGCTCCTCAACCTCTTCGGCTACTTCGGTCTCACATATCTACTTCCTTTATCTTGATCCCTCAATCACTTTGGCTGTTATTTCCGGTTGCTTTGTTAATATGTTGGAGCCTCTTCTATGTTCTACGTCCTCTATGCCGACCTCTCAACCACTTCTGCTGCTGCTTATAGCTACATCTTGCAAACTTTTGTGCTTCCGTTGTCTTCTACTTTCTCTATCGTGATCCCTCAACCTCTGCGGCTGCTGCTTCCGGCTACTTCTTGCAGACGATGTAACCTCCGGTGTCTTCGGTACCCTCGATCTTGGTCCTCCCTTAACCTCTTCGGTAGCTTCTCTTGGAAGTGTTGGAGCCTTCGGTGTCTTCTATTTCCTCTACATTGGTCACTCATCCTCTTCAGCTGCTCACGGCTTGCTCATGTTCAAGCCTCCGGTGTCTTTTCTTTTTGTATTGTGAAGATGTTAAGGCCTCTGCTGTCCTCTATTTCTTCCACATTGGTCTCTCATCCTCTTCGGCTGCTTCCGGCTACCTTATGTTGGAGCTTGCGATGTCTTCTACTTTCTTCATGTGAGTCCCTCAATCTTTTGGGCTCCTTCCGACTACTTCTTTCATTCTTCCATTTCCTCTTTGTTCTGTCAATCCTTTCAGCTGATGCTTCCGGCTACTTCATGTCTCTTTCAAGTGATGGACCCTCTTGTTGAAACCTCTGGAGCCTACTACTTCATGGAACCTCTTGCAGACGTTGAAACCTCAGCCTCTCCCAGGATTGGATCCTTAGATGTATCACTGGATCCATGTGTTAGCGTCTTTTGCAGGTGCTCGAGCCTCTTCAAGGTGTTGTAACAAGTGCTGGAGGTAGAACTGATTGACGGTGAGAAAATTTTTAAATGTGAAACCTGACCGTAAAACTGGTTAGGTTACATTTACAGCAAAACGTCAATGGTACATTTCCAATGTCGAACAACCAAGGCTATATTTGCATTGTCGAACCACTTAATACAAGTTATCATTCAAGGGTGACGTGTAGCGAACTGTTGCTAACACTGGCCTTCAAAAATTATTTAAATTTATTATTTAAAGGCTATATGCACAAGGTGTATATTTATAGAAAATCCAGATCGATCATCTCTCAAAGGTATATTTGCATAGTCAACAAATTTTGAAAAGCATAGTTCAAGGTTGAACAAGTTTCAAAGATACATTTAGATTAAAGGTTATATTACCAAGGACGATGTAATTAGGTTGCATTTACGACACATTTGCAAGATCGAATCGGTTAGGTTATATTATAGCACCAAAGTAAAATTTAGGAAATGTTTACGTTTACCTGTAGTTTATTTTATAATAATAGTGTATATTTTCTAAAACTGCGTGTATTTAAGGTAAGCTATCATTCAATAATAATATATTGACCATAGCATATGCATAGGAGACTTTCGCGGTATCTTTGATTAAATTTTAGCGAGGAAAACAACAGTATAAAAGTAAAAGCACTTCAAATTCAAGGTTTAAAGTATTATTGGAGGAAATAGTGGTGTTATTTATTATTACAAGCAAATTCCTGTTTGATAGTATATAAACAAACTATTACAAAAAAAAATCAGTTTGTGTGATTGGCTACTCATGCATTACTAATACTATAAATAAAAGTGTTTTAAATGAAGAGTAGTAAATTGTGAGGTGTATTTGAAAATTTGGGAATGGAAAGTGTTTTGCATGAACAAAACATAATACACATGCTGTAATCAGTAAATGGATGTCATAGACTGTTGTTGATAACGTTATCATCCTCACCAAGTATGTAAAAGCCAATAATTATGTACTCTGTGTTATTGCATTCTTCTTTGATGATTAGTGGTTTAACATTTGGAAGCGCTCAGGTCAAAGGGTATCTTTTCAACACATTTCCAATTTGTATATACGGAGGTACATCCATAGATTTATTTGTGACGTCACCAAAATAGTTCAAAGGTTGCAGAAAATAGAAGTAATTATAAAAAAAAATGTGACGGGGGTGTGTTTCTAGACTAACTAGAATTTCGAGATCCTTATTATGGTGGGGTTGCGTTCCTTAGCTGAAGGTGTGATTCATACCTTAAGGATGATTTCTAGAAACAGTTATAATCTGTTGGCTAAAAGTAGATCTATGGTAAGATTGATATCTGTACCTTTGATAAAAGTGCTAAAAACTGTTTCTAAAGGTGACACCCAAAGCCAGTTCTGAACATGACATGCTACTACTAACCTTAGCAAATTGGAGCGAGGTCCCAGTCACAGAATTATTAGAGGGATTTGGTCAAATTAACGCGTTACTAACATAATTAGGATATCCTAGATTTAACTAAAACCAAAATTTACCCCCCCCCCCCAAATAATATTTACCGGAGATTAGCTACTGGAATAATGAACTCCTAGGTAAAAATCAACTACATAAATTTAAGTTAAACATTAACTATTATTGTAACAAATGTATTGTATAGTGTCACAGACATAAACATTGAAATTTCTTACATAAACCCTATCATCCTTGCACTTAGCTACTTAATCTATGCACATATAACATAAATGTTCAATTATCGAGCTCTTATGCAATCTGTTTATTCCATAAATAATTTTAATGGATTTCCTAAAAACTAAAATAAAATATACATTCAGCACGCGACCACTTACTTCAATATTATATAAAAACATAAAATTTATTACATAATTCAACTTAATAATCCTCTGTTTAGCAATCACAGATTTCAGCAACCTTATGTTTAAATTATTGCCGACAAAAAACTTTCAATTTCAATGTTTCAAATTTTTTACAACTGGCTCCCTTTCGTTCCTTAGTCCTATTTATAGATTTTCACCCTTCAAGGTATAGCAATATGTCCAATCACTAATGAAATTCTAACAAGCAACTTTCCAGAAGGTCCTGGATACTTTCCTACGCTTACATAAGCGTAAAAATTACTTAAAATATAAATAATTTGTTAGGACGCCTGTGAAATTCCACTGTAATAATTTTTATATGATTTCAATACCCTAATATAAATGAACTGCTTTTTCCACCTGATTAAAATCGATTACAACAATAATTTTTAATCAATGTTGTATGAAATTCTACAGATCCACCCTAATAGCAGTCTCCATTGAAACTATTTTTGCAAAAATTACATATTATGTAACAGTTATGTCTAAAGCTATATGCAATGTTGATTGAACAAAATATGATTTTTCAAACGATGTTTAATTTGTTTTATTTAACAATTTTTGTTACCAATACATACTATTAATAGTTTTTCTTCTTTCTTCGCTTACTCCCTTTAAACACAACTTTCAATTTCTATGCTTCCCTTGAATTTCTTTTTTCTTGTCTTCTCTCCTTTTTTACAAACTTCCGTTTTCTTTTTTCACCTTTTTTGTGTATCCTGTGCAACCTAGAAAAATAAAATGTTAGGTTTTAATATCTCATAGTTTTTTTTAATGACCTTCATGTTCTAATTCCATAGTTTCCACCACTTAATCATGTTGAAGTTGTGGTTCTTGTTTTTGATGTGGCTTATCACTATGAGTTAAATATATTTTTTTATGTTTCTTGATTGTAAAAACATACGAAAAAATATACCTCCAATGTTTATGGACTCAACTTCGCTCATGTTAACACCTTCTAAGGTTGTCATGTCATTATTTGAAATTGAACTTTTGCAGGTTCCAGATTAATATGTCATTTCAGTGTTATTGATACTTAGATTTTCATTTGATTTAATAGAAAAACTCTGGTCGAGCCTAATAGATTCGCCATCATAAACCATTTTTTATTGTTTTAGTTCATTTGTGGTGTTTAATGCAGTTGTTGCTTGAGATAATACCACGTCTTCAAATCTATTCCAAATTTTGTGAAAATTGGATATTCTTTAAATGAATCATTACTTAAACTTCCATTTAGATTGGAGTTTTTATAAGGAAAAACTGTCCTTTTTCTCACTCTCAGATCAGTCAATATTTTGTCACAAGGTAAGTTCATGTTCAGGTTGATCAGAGTGAGTTCCTATTTGCATATTTTGAGCCATGCTGATTAAAAGTTTACTTCTTTTGGACATGTTCAAAAATATTTTCAAGTGAGAGATCTACAAAGAAACCAAATCTCAACTTGTATGCTTCCTTTATTAGTTATATATGGTGTTCCTAAATATCATGTATAGGTACATACATACGGAGTATCGTGATTCCTCAAGTCATTTTATGAAAATAGGTTCATACAGGGTATAACAAATATTATTGCCAACAAAATGTACGTCACTGAGTTTTCAAGTTTCATTTTTTTTTCAGATTAAGCAGCTAAAACGACAACTTTTTTATTGTTTAAATTGTTTTCGTATCTCGTGTGGTTTTCAAAAAATATATTTAGGAACACCATGTGTTTAATATAAAGGGAATAATCTATTTTTTTACTTATGTTAAATTCAGCCGCAACAGTTAAATGGTGACAAAAGGTTAAACTGGCTTACCATATTAGGGTCATCACTCCAGATTAGTCGGTAACTAATGTGCACTTATTCTTAACACAATGCTATTTAATGACGCCGGCCGTCCAATCAAAACAGCGGACCTTTTCCACAAACGTACCAAATCGGTTCACAAATTTGAGATTTGTTGGAATGCTAATTTGCAATCATCGACGCCGCCCACGCGTTACTTGTGTCTCCCTCCGCTTTTGCCAGATAATTCCAATAGACAAGAGTAAAGAACGACGCGGACAGTGCGAATTCTTATTGGCTTTAGTGTACATGCCTACTTTAATTACTATATTATGAACTCAATAGTAGAGAAAGAAAAATTAATTAATAATAAAGACGAAACACCCTGTATTTTTTTCATCCAGGTAAAGCAAAGTTGTAAAAAAGTATTAAATATGTCCTTGTTCTGACTTACCTTACTTGCTATTCAACTTTGAAGATTTTACGTTGTTTCTTTTGATGGCACGAATTAACACAAACCAACACACCGAATTTGAAAGGAAACAAAATAGGTTATTAAAATATTCATCTGTAGGCTACGACAATGCGGTGTCTCTCCTAAGTAGTGTTATAATTGCAGGGTTCTTCTTTAGTTCAGCAAATCTTTATGTAGGTGCTAGGTTAGGCTTAGTTTTCTTTGAAAAATATGTATTTGTGGTTCTAAATAATGTTGCTCAGAAGTCTTAAATTACAAGATTCAAACTCACGAACACTATAAAATGCCTGATTTAACAAAAATGACTTAATTTTGCGTTTTAGCAAATCAAATTCTAGGTTTCTAACTTTTGTTGGTAATAAATTAACATTTTTTACAGATAAATTAATAAAACTATTATGTATTTTGTTAGTCTATAAAAGTTTCTACATATATCACTACAATTCCTCGTCCCATAGTCGTGAACACTGGACCTAATTGAATAAAGATCAGAATCTTATTTGGCATATAGTATGCCGTTTAGTATAAAAATACTAGGAAGAATTAAGATTTTAAATTTAACCCTTTCAGGTACATAAGGGAACGGCTTGGTAAAAACTTGGTATTTTGGTGTTTTCTGACCAATATATACCCAAATAAAACGAATATGAACACAGATTTTCAAAAAAATATTGTGAAAGCTGTTTTCCGAGCGGGGACATATTTGTCCCTATGTACCTTAAAGGTAGCAAATTAACACTCATATTCTTATATTGTCAGTTAGCGTGTTTTACATGTTTTTCCCTTCAGAGTGCTAAAAAATAATTAAATTAATAAGAAAGTGTTTTTTACGGATCACAAACTGAGTGCTCTGACCAGCTGAGATTTGTACCTATGTAGGCCTCTTTAGGCTGAATGGTATGAAACAAAGCAGTTTCTGTTTGATGTAAAGCAAATATGGACATTACATTGTTGGCATTTGTTGTTTGTTTTGTTCTCTATCTCATTCTGAGCACATTGGACACATCTTTTTCGTTCTGCTTTGACCATAGTGTGAGTTGGCGGAGTGGGTTTTGTTGACATTTTTATTCTTCTCTGGGTTGTTATTACTGTGGCTGAGCGACGTTTTCGAGAAGAATAGTTCCTAATTAAAGCTCTTGCCACATTTTGTCTGAATTCTATACTTGTCAACAAGTTTGCTTCATGACCTTTTTCTTCATATAGCTGACTGTAAACAATGTACGCGTTATTGATGCTAATATCCAGGAGATCAAACACGAGTCTGAGATAATATTTTATTCTTGCTTTACGGTCAACTTCATAAACCACTTTTTTTTGGTTCATCAAATCGACTCCACCCATGAAATTATTATATTGGGATACCATATCTGGGAAAATTACAGTGATTCTTTCAGAAGATCCAGCTTGACGGCGGGTAACTGTTTTTGTCGGAATTGGTGACAAGAAATTGCTCAATAAGTAGACTGGATTATTGTCCATCCATTTGACAAATGCGATGCCATCAGCACTTGCTTTGAAAATATCCCCGCGTTTCATGTTTACATCAGTTATTATTTCTTTCGACATGTGTTTCCTATTTGCTCGAACTGTACCACAGGGCCTAATATTATCAATGTGTAGTTGTTTCTGCAGCGAAGGAGAGTTGAAAAAGTTATCAAAATAAAGTTCAACACCAATGCCTGATAAAGATCTGGATAATTACAATACTACGGATTCACCTAGCCCCTGTCTCTGGTCCAGATAATTTTTTTCCAGTATATACATCAGCTTCAAAATGGTAACCTGTTTTTGAAGCACAGCGACACCACATTTTGAATCCCCATTTTATTGGTTTTTGCTTAACACATTGTTTCATTATGTTATGGCATTTAAATTTCACCATATGCTCATCAATACACTGCTGCTTTGTGGAGGATAGAGCTTTTTAAAATCTATCACTTAGAAAGTTCAATACAGGTCTTATTTTGTATGCTCGCTCAAAGCCAGTGCTAGTATGAGCTGGCTGGCGCTCATTATTGCAAAAATGTAAATGTTTCCTTATTTCCTCAAATCTTCGAAGGGGCATTACTGAAGCAATATATGGAACACCCATGTCTGGCTCGCTGGACCAGTAAGCTCTTAGTGATGGTAGAACATGGTAGATCATTACATAATTCATGCCGAAAAATGCTCTCAACTCTTCCAAATTCGATGAAAATGTAATACCACATTGTTCAGCGTATCTAATACTCTCAGGAAATATAACCGTAGTTATTAGATCATCGAAACCACAAACAGCTTGAAATACTTCAAGTGGCCCAACCCCACTCGAAGTATTTCAAGCTCAGAACTATTTTCAAAAACCAATACCTTACCGTGTTTAAATGTTCGATAATCATGGAAAATTTTTGGGCTGTGTATATTTTTTTCCATCTAAAAATATTGTTAGGTATTCTACGGTTATTTGAACTTGCAGTTGTAATTGCAACCGAATCATTACTTGGCAGTGAAGTGCTTGGTTGGCTAGGTTCAGGTAAGACAGTTACATTTTCCGGTTGTGGAGGCTCAATCACAGTTGTTTAAACACCAGCCCCAACATCTGCAGTTACAAACTCAATATCTTCTTGATCCAGAAGCAAATCGTCTTCATAATCACTATCGTCTGCTGTGAGAAGTTGTAAAAGTTCGTCTTCCTTTAATGCAAATTCTCTTACTGGACGAGGCATCGTTCTGAAAAGAGAGAGAAAAAGAGGTGTTTTCATTGAGATTCAAACCAGAAAAGTAAAATCATACTTCAATTCTTCCATTTAAAAACTAGGAATGAAAAGTTACCATTGAGGTACATTGGGGCACCGGTGTCCCGTTCAGTTTTTGATGGTTTCGGGACTTTCATATAAAAAAAATCAAGACGTCGATATCATTTATAGAAAATAAACTTACCAGTCAGTACAATTTCTCCAAAATATTACAAAAATCAGTCAGCATGGACTCGATGTTACTTCTAAAGCTATTACAGACTAACTGAAATCAGAATTGAGCAAATGAACTACCAAAACAAAAGAGGACTCATTAAATAACAATCAAAACAAATCATCTCAGGTAATTGACAAAGATATCAGCTGATAAAATTATGAGACAAATATGTCCCTTGTACCTCAAGTGGTTAATAAGCAGTGATTTGCAATCTCCGGTGTAGATAAATGAAAAATAGACCATTTTTAACAACACTACAAATTTTGTATTAATTTAAAATTACAGTCCTATTAATGGATGTATTATCTGTTGGATATTAAACCCAAAAATTTCATGAAGTTGGGGTTATGAAATGAATGAGGTTTCAAGGTGTACATAATTTGAATCGTTTTGTTTTTATTTTATTTTTATTTATTTGGCTCCACTATACTGCCGAGTTAAAGCGTTTTGGGCCTTGTCTGTATCTTTATAAAGATCACTATTATTAATAATTAATGTGGTGTCATCTGGATGCAGAAGACATTGATTAATGTTACACAAATGAGGTGGTAAATGGTTGATAAATATTAAAGAGTAGTGCTACCAATCTTGATCACTGGGAAACTCCCGAAATCAATAAACGAGAATTTAATGTTTATCATTTACATTTACTACCTGGCGTTTGTTTTTTTAAGTAATTGTAAATTAATCTGCAACTAAGAGTGTCAAAATTATAAATGTGTCTTAATTTCTGAAGTAGAGTATCACGTGACACAATCAGAAGCTCGAGTAAAATCTAAGAACAAAGCTATGGAAAATTGGCCTTTTTCAAAACAATCTATAGTTAATAAAGTGTGCTATTGCATCTGAGGTATTTTGTCCGTTGCGAAATCTAAATTGTTGTTTACAAAATAAAGTATTTAATTCAAAGAAACGTACTATTTGATTGTATATCACACGTTCAAAAATTTAAGAAATAATTGGGAATATTGATATGGGCCGATAATTTTTAGGATCGTTAATATATCCTTTTTATAAAACAGGAAGATTCGTTCTATCTTAGGTTTATCAGGGATAAGTTGATTAATGTAGTAAGAGGTTTTACTAACATACTGCTATTAAATTTATCTACTTTAGACGAAAGGCCATAGGAATCTCTAACAACAATTTCTGGTATAGATTGAAATGCAAAGTAATTGTTTTGATTCATTTTAGGAAATATGTGGTGCTTTTTCGACAGAATTCTACTATCAGCAGTCAAAAAAGATAGGAAAAGTAGAAAAAGAACGTCAAACGAATCTGTTTTATAAACAAGTACATCCTACCAAGACGAATTACAAGAAAAACAACTGAAGAAAGAATCCAAGTTCCAAAAATTTGAAAATGTGGATAGGGTAAAAGGAAAGATGAGGATACCCGATGATACTAAGAAATAAAAGCAGGCAGTATCGAATACTAAGAATACAAAAAGACGAATAATTTTGAGAATACCTACCAAGAAAAAAGAAGATTTGACAGAAACGGATAACTATGAAAAAGCAGATGATGCTGAATAACTGTTTTGTGGCGATATGTGTTTTCGCTTGAAGGCTGAAGTAAATGCATCAAGAGCGCTAAATGAGCGCTTCGTCAATGCGCAAGTCTCGGGGACGAAGACGACTTCATCTGCAATTGCTGTTTATCCCCAAATTGAGTTATTAATATGACGGTCCAAATTAAGCAACTGGTTGTTCTCTTTTTCAGATTTTTTCAAGTTGAATTTTTTTCTTCCAATTGTACTAATTTCCATTAACCTTTCGTTACTGGCGCTCGGTGTCTCAGACCGACGCATGGCTTAAAGTGTAAAATACAAGGGTGGGGGGCAACAGCAGATCTGTGAGCCTTAGTACCTCTCGAGAATCGAGTGCATTGGAAGTGTCTCTAGTTTCGTGTGTGTGGTTGTAACGAGTTACATTTTATTCCGATTTTCGGTGCAAGAGACCGACGCCAGTATTAGTAGTCACTTTAGCACGTAGAGTCGGTGAGTTTTTTTTTTTAATCTATTGGTGTTTGTTATAAATATTTTCATTTATTTTAGTAATGGATTATGAGAAAGAGAAACAGAGACTGCTGAAGTTAATCGAGGAAGTTATGGAGGTCACCGAATTTGATGACGAGGCAGAAGAAACTGAGGATAATTTGGAAATTAGAGAGGAAGACAGTGAAAGTGAACAGGAATTGGAGAGCGATGGGAAGATGGATGTGGTGAACGAAGGACCGTTTATGTTTGGGAAAGATGGTGTTACCAAATGGAAAAATCATATCTCACTGAAAAGCAATGTTCGAACCCGGTCTATAAATCTTGTGAAACATTTGCCGGGCGTAAAATCAAACTTTTAAAGTTTCAAATATTTGGCAGTTATTTTTTACCGAAAATATTATGAATATCGTGGTAGAAAATACAAACAAGTATATTGAAAAAGCCAAGGATAATTATTCAAGAGAAAGAAATTGTAAGCCTACGAACATTCAGGAAATAAAGGCGTTATTCGGTTTATTGTATATTTCAGCAGCAAGGAAATGCGATTACGTTAACGCCAGTGATTTATTCAAAACTGACGGCACCTCAATGGAAATTTTTCGACTAGTCATGTCACTTTACAGGTTTCGTTTTCTACTGGCCCATATTAGCTTCGACGACAAAGATAGCCGAGAAGAAATACAACGAATTGATACACTTGCACCAATTAGGGAATTATTCGAGTGCTTTATTTCACAATGTAAACAGCCACATTCTTTGTCTGAGTTACCACAATAGACGAAAAGTTGGAGGCATTTAGACGAAATTGTCGATTTCGCCAGTACATTCCCTCTAAACCAAACAAACATGGCATCAAAATTTTTGCTTTAATAGATGCTAAAATGTTCTACACAGCAAACCTAGAGGTATATGTAGGTACACAGCCACCTGGGCCTTTTGAAATTGACAATAGACCGTTTGCGTTAGTGCAGCGATTATGGGAGCCAATTTCAGGAAGTGGACGTAATGTAACAACCGACAATTGGTTCACAAGTATCGAATTGGCTGACGTACTTTCGTACCGATCACAAGTTGACTTTGTTAGGCACTATACGCAAGAACAAGTGGCAAATACCACCACTGTAAGGAAAAGTTCGTCCTGCCGGATCCAGTATGTTTGGTTTCCAACAAAACACCACATTAGTTTCCAATATTCCAAAACCTGGAAAGACTGTCCTGCTATTTTCTACTATGCATTTTGATGACAACATCGATGAAGAAACAGGAAAACCGGAAATGATAGTGGACTATAATAAAACAAAAGGGGGAGTGGACTTAGTCGATAAGTTAAGTGCAACCTATAATTGTGCAAGACCAACAAGGCGTTGGCCCATGGTGGTTTTTTATAGTCTAATGAACATCGCTGGTATCAATTCTTTCATAATTCATACTGCAAATAACCCGAACAAGGACATGGGTCGCAAAGACTTTTTACTTCGTCTTGGGTTTGATTTAGTGTCTGATCAAATGAAAACGCGTGCTTCTTTAGATTACATACCTAGAACCCTAAGAAGTCGCATTTCAAAAGTATGTGGTTTGCGTCAAAACCAACCTCAAGATGATCAAAGGGTACAAGTCACCGGCCGTTGTGCTATTTGCAGTTCTAAGAAAAATTGCAAGACTCGATTTTGTTGCAGAAAATGTAGAAAGTTCTTGTGCTTAGAACACATAGAAATATTGTGTGAAGGGTGTTATAACAACCTCAATTTGTAATGCCTCCTTTCTTTTTAATCTTCAAGAAGTATGTTTTTAATTTTTAATAATATGTTTTTGAAATGACTGCTTTGCTCCTAAGTTACCTATATAGAATATAGTTTTTCAATCAGTTTTTAAGTTTCTATTCGATAAAATGATGTTTCTGTTTTTTATAAATAAAAACATAAAAGTTTAATTTGTTACAAATGACTTTTATTCTGGTGCATGTAAAATACATAATTAAACTTTGGTATATAGCTGATCAAAACAATGCGGTCTGACAGACCGAAGCCAGCATTCGTGTCCAATTTCTTCACGCCAGTAACGAAAGGTTAATGGATTTACTATAGAACGCAGCTTCCAAGTGTTACCTTTTCATAAATAATTTTCAGGTGGTAGGCATGTATACTCCATGCCAGTCGGGGAGGTACCACCGCCCTTACCATGGACTCCTTAATATTAGGTCTCCGATTATTTGAGCTCGGTAAGGGCTGCCGGTTACCTTTTCCATCCTCCTTAACCTATTCCCATCCTTATTATTCCTTCTCGCTCTCACTGTCTTCATATCGGATTAAAAGTCCCAAATTAAAAAATAAGATGCCTGTGGTTTCTAGCGCAATAAATGCCGGACGTAAAATCCTGCACCATTCGGATGTCTGGGAGGGCAGGGCCCCAGCGACCTCGGTCATCGAAAGTATCAACTTTCTGATCCATTACTGCAACATCCGCGGTATCAGGTCTAATCTTAATACTATTCACCAACATCTTGAACAATTACAACCTGATACTTTGTTTCTATCTGAAACACAAGTCTCCTCTTAAAGCTCCGAGTCACCCGACTTGCAATTTCCTCAATACCACCTTCACTCTAACTTTCGATATAAAGGAGGCGTATGTGCCTACATTAAGGACAGAATTACATGCAAGAGGCTTTCTTCCTTAGAAAATAAAAATGTTGACGTGATTTGGTTTAAAGATTCTGGTCCTAATTTTGTGAAATTCTACTGTTGCATTTATAGGTCTCCTAATGACAGTAACTTTCAAGACTTCTTCGATTACCTTAGTATAAAAGTTGACTCTCCTGTCTCAGTTTACATCTTGCGATATCACAATTGTAGGCGATTTCAATCTTCATAACTCTAATTGGCTTCAGTTTTCATCTACTACAAATCCCGCTGTTCATTGTGCAGAAACAATTGCTATTTCATGTGATCTCACACAAATGATTTCTGAACCCACAAGAATCCCTGATAACACTAACCATACTCCACATCTTCTAGATCTCTTTTTTAGATCAAACCCTCTTGTTTATAAAATTTACGTTCTTTCGCCTTTAGGTCTTTCCGACCATTGTCTAATAGAAATCATTTCTACTGTACCTAATTCCACTGTTGTTCGCAAAACCGATAGAACCTTGTGGTGCGTTGAGTCAGCTCGATGGAGTGATTTACGGGATTTCTTTGCAACATTTCCATGGCGTGAATATTGTTTTAAGTCGTCCTCTTCTTCGGACATCGCTCTTTCAGTATCTGAAGTCATACTTATGGGAATGGAGTTATACATTCCCAAACTGTACCGTATAGGTGTTTCACGTTCCCAACCCTGGTTCAATAAGGCTGGTGCTGATGCAACATCTTTAAAAAATAAATATTACATTAAATGGAAATCTAATAAATCGGTCTACAGTCATGTAGAATACGTTTGTGCTAGAAATATTTGCAAAGTGAAATCACTAAAACTAATAAGTTGTTCGAACATCGAAAATGCAATTAACTAGCTACATCTCCTTTAGGCAGTCGTAAATTTTGGTCTTTGGCTAAAGCCATTAGTAAAAACTGTGGAACATCTTCATTTTCCCCCCTGACATCTATTGATGGATCGGTAGTTGTTGATTCTGTAGACAAAGCCAATGTTTCTGTGGATTTGTTTGCATCAAACTCGGGTCTCAATGATTCTGGAAAATATGTGCCCCTAGTCAATCAACTCTTCTTCATACGCTATGAAACCAATTCATTTTCGGTACAAGCTCTTGGAATCGATCATCAGTAGGCTTGATCTCAATAAGGAGACTGGCCCAGACGGTATCCCAGCTATTGTCTTAAAGAAATGTTCTCCCAAACTAGTACCACTCCTATCTAAGCTCTATATGATCTCTATGTCTTCTGGGGAATTCAAAGCCATCAATCAGCAACTGCCCACGTTCCTTGAAACTAACAAACTCCTTAGTGACCACCAATATGGGTTTAGGCAAAGTCGTTCAACAGGTGATCTTCTTTCATATGTGACCCAAGTTTGGAACAATACAGTAGAGCAGTCCGGTGAAACAGTTGTAGTCGCTTTAGATACCTCAAAGGCATTTGACCAAGTTTGGCAGAAGTGTTTTCTTGCCAAACTCACCTCGTTTGGGTTAAATGATACGCTCATCAACTGGATTTCTAGTTTCCTTGATAAAAGACGAATACGTGTCGTAGTTGATGGCTTTTTTTCAAAAGAAGTTAGCATTAACGCGGGCGTACCACAGGGATCCGTTATAGCGCCTTCACTTTTTCTGCTGTACATAAATGACCTTATTTCTTCAACAGCTAACCCCATCCATTGCTTTGCTGACGATAGCACTCTTCACTGTAGTTCATCTCAGTCTACTCATAGTGATAATCTACATTCTATGTCAAATCAAGAAATTAAAGCTGAAAGACGTTTAACGTATTCTCGAATGGGGAAGCAATAATCTAGTTAAATTTAATGCTAACAAAACTCAGTGTTGCCTTGTGTCCGCCAAAAAAGATCAATCGTTTCCTGTTGTAAGTATGAATGGCTCAGTTGTTAAGTTTTCAGACTCTATTACTCTGTTGGGCATGAGTGTATCTTCAAATCTCTCATGGGTTGACCATCTTCTGTCAGCTACTAAAACAGCTGCTCGTAAAGTAGGCTTTTTGTACAGTTCTAAGCAGTACTTTACCTTTCGACAACTCCTTCTGCTGTATAAGGCCCGAACTCGGCCTCATCGGGAATATAATTCTCACCTCTGGGTTAGTGCTCCCCAATACGCTCTCGATATCGTTGATCGTATTCAAAAGAGAACGATTAGGCTTATAAATAACCCGTCCTTAACCTCTCACATACAGTCCCTTGAGCATAGAAGGATGGTTTTAGTTCTTTCTTTGTATTATCGTTATTACAACGGCTATTGTGCTGCTGAATTATATTCTTTGATACCATCTCGGGCTATCTTTGCGAGAAACACTCGGTTCGCTCATTCACATCATCAGTATGCAGTACAAATCTCCACTTGTCGTACCAAACGGACGCAATCCACATTTTTCTACACGGCTTCTAAACCCTGAAATTATCTCCCTGTTCCTATTTCCTCTCACTTATGATATGAGAAAATTTAAGGTAGCTGTTCACAGGCATCTATTGGCAATTCATTATCCCTCTATCCATCCGTCTGTGTGCTTTAGCACGATAGGCCAAATTTAGCCTGTTCAGGTCCACAATCATAAAAAAAAAAAATAAAATCAGTTTTCTTTTCTTGCATTTTTCTTAAAGTGGTCAAGTATAATCGACTACCCTTTATTAGTCTGATTAACTTCTAGGTTCTTCAACAGTTACTTATACTTATTAAGTACACAATATCCCAACAATGAAAATTACGGGAAAAATATAAATAAGTTGATGAATAAAATAAGAATAAAAATTCAATAATATGTAAACTCGTAAATAACGTAAGAAAGAATAACTTTTATGAGATATTGAGTTTAAAGAAATTTTTAGGAACATTAAATCAAAAGATGTATCCTGCTCGTTCATTACTATTAATTTTTTTATTTTGTGTATTTGAATATTTATGATGTAATTGAAATTTATGTAAAATATCACACCAATACATTTGATTGATTTGAAAGCTTACATTTATTTGCAACATGTGCACGTTCATTTGTTGTTTTTAGAATGTTCATTTAATGTTAAACCGGATTTTGGCAAATAAACTGTTTATTTATTTATTTTTATTTAATTAGGTGGTGAAATATTCAATATGCTTTGCGAAATGGATATAAACGTCGATGAGAGCAGCAAAGCACACATTTTATTGAAATTATATTTAATGAATATGTTCGGTTGTCACTTTTTAATTTTAATTTCTTATTCCTTACATATATGCTTTCAATACTATGTTTAATAGTTGCAAAGTAAAGATCTATGAACTTTCAAACATTATCGTTTCATAACCGTACAAGGTAAAAAAGACTGTAGATGATGCTTTTGTGAATTTATGGAATGACATGATAACTGTGGTGACTACTTTGTATTTCTATTTATCATATGAATAATCAGTCTAAATGCTTATTTATTGGCAACTATTGATTGAAACGCTGCTTTTCAATTCAGAACGGAAAAAAACATTTTTTTATGAGAGTGCCTCTGACATCAATTCATTAAAAATTCAAATTGCAAAACATGATCACGTCAGCTAATTTACGTACATAAATCCAGTGAAAAGTATATAGAGTTTAATTGTTTTCAAGGAATCTGAATCGTTAATTACATTTTTAAATAGTTTAAATAGCTTTTAAAGTTGCAGAGTAAAATAAAACAATAAACTCTCTAATGAACGGATTAAAGTATTGACGTTTTGTACACCGCAACTTTTGTTACTGATTGACTGCCAAACCAAGTAGATACGTGCTTGCGATTGGATAAGTTTCACAAAGCTGATAATGTAGCATCATGTAATCATTATGTCAGCATTGTTATGGGTCGAATGTACATGGTGAGTCAACGATAGAGTAAAGTAAACTGGTGTTTTATGGGTAAACTTTGTCAATAAAATATATCATATTATATGCATATTATGGCTAATAAGTGCATTTTAAGATTATTCTTGACTATACAGAGTGCTTCAAAAAGGCGTAAGTTAGAATTTTTTTAATGGAATACCCTGTATATCATTCGATTTTTGAATTCTATTTGCAATTATAAAACTTTATTAATATAGGTTTCATGCATGTATAATTTACCAAGCTTAAGCCTATGTTCTGAAGAAGAAATATTGTGATAAATACTACAGGGTGTTCAAAATATATATTCAAACCTGTGAAACTTCAATTTCAAAAATATGTTTTCTCAAATAGAATACCCATTATGGTGTGTTAAAGAGAATCAAAAACCACATATTCCGCTCGAGTGAAGAGTTCACAAGAAGCGGAATATGCAATTCTAAACGTGTTCCAGACTATACTTTTTCTACGCTTATAAAAAGTTGCTTACAAAATTGTACAGTGTTGTTTTATTATTTATTGTTTAAATGTATTGTAATATTATTACAGTTTTGGAATGATGTATTTGGTCTTTGTTGATTAAAAAATTCAAATTCAAAGCAGCAGTTCATGATCCTGGGATTTAGTTTTCAACTTCACTAATGTGTGACATTAGTTTATTAGATACAGTTAGTATACTAGATAACGAATTGTCAATATAAACTTCTGCCACTTCGGTTGATTTCCAACCTCCATGTCTCTTTAAGGTAGTAATGTTACCACCGGCATCAACTAACATCGTAGCGGATGTCCGTCTAAAACAGTGGCCGGTGAATAACTCAGAATTAGGAAGTCCCAAAGATTTCGCCACTTCCTTAGGCATACCACTGAGTTTATTAATTCCGGTAACTTGCTTAGTACAACTGCCTTTTTGGAAATTTAAAAAGAATTTATCTTTGTCAGCATTTTGGGACGAAGGTCAGCATATTTTTTTACTATTTGGGAAAAATTCCCTGTTATTGTAAACTTTCTATGAGTGTTCATTTTCGTGTCTGGTATAGATATTATAATTGTACTGCCTAAATATTCAAAATATTGAATTTTCATCTGGTACATTTAATTCATGCTGTCTACAAGCACACATAATTCCCACAATTAGAGCAACCTAAAGTAAAAATAGTGACAATAAATAGAACATCGCATAATTGCTGTTTTTACCTTGTAACGAACCGCAAGTCATTACTACAAAATTTTTTTAATAAATTAATTATTTAACAATCAGCCCTCGTAAAAGAAATGATGTAAGATTTCTTAGTATTCAAACACCTGCAAGACTTGATCTAATATTTCTTAGAATTCCGTATTACTCAGTACCTAACTTAATATTTCTCATTATTTCGTTTGATTGCACAACAAAAATTAATTTGTTTCCCCTCCAACGTAGATTTCATAAAACATCGAAAATTTATATGTCAGAGTAATCTCCGCCAATTACAAATAGGATTCCCCCAAACAGAAGCCACCACCGCCTACCGAGAGTCCCCTATAAAAACCGCGCCGCGCACCTTTAGTTAATTAATTAACCAGTAGCCGTAGCCGACCAGACCAGTAGCAGCCGTAGAAGAGTTCCGTCGCGCCACGTGAACGCATCCCGCCGCCGAGTATTATTTAGTTGGTTTCACCAGCTCCTGTAGTAGTTAGTCCGTTTGACTAACTCCGATTCCAGAACACCTGCACGTGACGGTTGCGTTAAAGTAAATCGCCGCAGACCTAGTGATAGCCACCGCGAGTTTAGCTCCCTGTATTTGCGAACGCGCACTGCGAATCTTTTGTCAATAGCTATCCTCGATCTTTGTGCTTAACGACACGTAAGTCTGCAGAGTAATTCAGTACATCACACACACAAAACCCCCAGACAGCAACGGGCTAGGCCACGAAGCAGTCGGGAGTGCCAAACACAAACACACACAGACCCCCAGACCGCTACGGGCAAGGCCACGAAGCAGTCTGGAGTATACACACCCATAACACACAAAAACCCCCAAACAGCAGCGGGCTAAGCCACGAGGCAGTCGGGAGTAAACACCCGCATAGTACACACACTAAACCCCCAGACAGCAACGGGTTAGGCCACGAAGCAGTCGGGAGTACAAACACTCACCACTATACCATATATCTGACGACGAGAGCTATGTAGGACTGTGTAGACCTGCAGCTTTTATCATTTACTATCACTTACATTCTAAACACCTGAATTCACCAGCTCGCTGGCGAAGACCGAAGTGCCTGTAATCATAAACGAATTAAACGTAGAGTATCCGTCAAAGACCTGTCGTAGGAGAAAACCGTACAACGATAACCACGCGCTTAGTAAACGAATTTCAAGAAAACAATCAATTGTTTTCCACCAGCTTATTCCGCAAGTATAAACCGCCTTTAATAAATACGCGTTTTTGTGCGTATACCATTAAGTAACGTTCATTTATATCTACGTGAGATTTCGTTCATTTGCATAAAAAGAAATCATCGCCATAAAATTGCATCCCCGTAGATAACGTGCAAATATATTAATTATACAACCAAACGTGTATAATCAGCCCAGTCTAAATTTAATGCGAGAATAAACCTCTGAAGATAAGTCATATTTTCGAACATAATAGATCGCGAAAGTAAATTGCTTCACGAAGCATACGCGCCTGTCCGTCTTCCAGAAAGTACTGAAGGTAAAAGGAAGCAAGCATTAGACCGGTACAACCGTCATGCGTACAACCTTGAACTCGGGATATCGATTTTCACTAGTGACCTAGATCTGCGCAACCCCCGTTTTAATAACCAGTAGTTTGTTTATACATTCTTTTCTTTTGTAGACAGGGCCGTATCCAGCATAAATAATTAATTAAACGCAACGTTATTAATCATTTAAATATTATGTTCCTCACCGAGTGTAACTAGGGAGCATTAATATCTATTTCCAGAAACGACTTCGACAGCAATAAGCCGTCGTATCGAGTGATTGGAAGGAAGGAGGACATCCAAATTCGCCGTCCAAACCGAGTGGACGCCCCCGACGCCGCCGTCTCAATCAGAACGTCGAGTTGTTTTCTTATTGTTACGTTTATGTTAGTTGTTAACTAGGTAGTTATTTAGTATAAGTGTGAATATGTTAGAATTGTATGATATAGGAAAATATATTTTTAAACCGTTTTATTGTAATTATTTTATGTGGACAGTGTAGAGCTAAAATTAAATATTCCGACGAACCCACCCCCTCTTTAGTTTATAATCTAAAGACCGATTGCAGTTTAACCGCGGCAAATATAAAAATTGTGTAAAGGACCTTACAACCTTTGTTCCAAGATATAGATTATCAGGTGCTTCACGTATAAATTTATTTATTTCTTCAGCTGTCAATGTTTTTTACTTTTCGCTTAAAAACCAGTAGATTTTTTCTTCAAAAAGGCACGTAATTTTTCGTATTTTGACAGATCAACTTCATGCATGATATTGATAATTGTACGAAGAATGGAACAAGTCTTCCACAATGTGGACAATTTCTTTGTGTCGCTCAATTCAGTAAAATGTCAATATAACATTCTCAGATAAAGAAGTTGTAGTTTTGCTTTTACGCCAATCCATATTCTGTCGATAGACTTGTAAATAGATTTCTTTGGATTTCGCAGGTTAATTCTGGTTCTGGTTAGTTCTGGAGGAGTATTTTGAAACGTTTCTTCGTCGTTAGTAGCTGTATATTTCACAAAAATGCGCTGAAAACTTTAAGCTGCGTCAGATAGCTAATGATAGAACAATCAATTATTTGTTCCGCGTTGATAAATTCACATTCCCATAGTTCAGGCTTTAGCGCGCGTCGCATACCTATCAATCAACTAGAAAAATCTAAATAGCGAACGATTTTTAAATATTTAAATTACAAATTTGGTGACAACTTATGCTTTTCTTCATATAGTAAATCGTTATCACCATCGCAATTCCTCAGTTTATTTAAATAGCCCTCTAAATAAAGGGTGAAATATGTCAACGTGGATTGAAAAATCGCTCGTCAATCAAAAGCAATAACATCTACAACATAGTGATGGCGGCACCAGTGTTAATTCCATCATTGAAACCGGTGATGGAATGAATTCATTCTATAACAGTGTATGGAATATAGGTAATTCCACGTTAAAAAGTGATATCAGAACATTCATATTCCGAAGTAAGCGTAGAAAAAATATATTACGTTATCATAGCAACTTGATATAATGCAAGTATAAACGAACATCTTAAAGTCATTAAACAATTCAACAGTTACTACCGAGTTCTCAAAATATTCCCCTCGTGCTGAATGTCGTTTTATTATGTTGTTCCTAACGTTTCCCAGCACACGCACACGCCTACGCACACGTACAAGCACACGAAGAGGCACTCTCACACGCACACGCACACACGCAAGCACACGCATACGTATATGCGCACGCGCACGTGCACGCACGGTCACACGCACACACATACTCACACGCACACGCAGACGCACACTCACACGTCCACGCACACGCACACCCGCACGCATACGCACACGCACACGTACACGCATACGAACACGCACACACGCATTCACACGCAGACGCATAAGCATACGCACACGCACACGCACACACACGCACACGCACACGCACATGCTCACGCATACTCGCGCGCGCACGCACCGCACACGCACGCACACGCACACGCACACGCACACGCAACACGCACGCACGCACAGCACACGCACACGCACACGCACACGCACAACGCACACAGCAACGCACATCAACAGTCACACGTCACACGCATGATCCGCGCATGCATCGCTTACATGTCACAACGTTCACACACCACGCACACGACACGACACGCACAGCAACGACAGGCACCACACGCACCCACACGCAAGCACACGCAACGATATGCGCACACGCGTACGCACACGGCACAGCACAATCACACGCACACCAGACGAATCATCGCACGCACACGCACACGCACACGTCCACGCACACGTCACGACACACGCACACGTCACACGCTACGAACACGCACACACGCACACACGCAACGCACACGCAACGCACACGCACGCACACCACGCACACGTCACACGCACATGTCACGCATGCATCGCACACGCACGCACACACAGCACACGCACACACGCACACGCACACGCACACGCACAGCACACGCACACGCACAGCACGCCACCACGACACCACGCCACGCACACGCACAGCCACGACACGCAACGCGCACACGCACACGCACACACACACGCACACACACACGATAGCACGCACACGCACACGCACAGCACACGCACACGTCACACGAACGCACGACACGCACAACGCCACGCACACGCACACGCACACCACACACACGCACACGCCAGACGCATAGCGCGCACACGCACACGCACACGCCACGCACACGCACACGCACAGCAGCACGCACACGCACGCACACGCACACACACACGCACACGCAGCACACGCACACACACACCGCAACGACGCATGCATCGCACACGCACACAACACACACGCACACGCACACGCACACGACACACACGCACAGCACGCCACCACCACGCACACACAGCCACGCACTCACACGCACACGCAACCACGCACACCGCACCACGCACACCCACGCACACACCAGCACGCACGCACCACGCACACGCACGCACACGCACCACGCAAGCACGCACACGCTCACGCACACACACGCACACAACGCACGCACACGAACGCACACGCCACACACACGCACACGCACACGCACACGACACGACACGCGACGCCACGCGACTAACACGCGACGCACGCACACGCACACGCACACACCGCACAGACGCATGCACCACACACGCACACGCACACGCACGACAGCACGACGCACACTACACGCACACGCACGACACACGCACACGCACACACACGCACACGCACACGCACACCGCACCACACAGCACACGCACACGCACGACGCACGCGACACACGCACACACGCACACGCACGACACTATCGCACACGCACACGACACCACGCACGCACACACACACGCTCACGCACACGGGCACACACGCACGCGCCCGCACGCGTACACGCAAACGCCCACGCACACGCACAGCACACGCACACGCACACGCTCACGCACACTCACACGCACACGTAGACGCATGTGCTTGAACACGCACACACACACACGACACGCACAAATACACGTACACGTACACGCACTGCACACGCACACGCACACGCACACGCATACGCACGCACACGCACGCGCACGCGACACGACACGCACGCACAGCACAGGCACACGCACACTCACACGCACACGCAGACGAATATGCTTAGCACGCACACGCACACACACACACACACGCACACGCTCACGCACACGGGCACACACACGCACGCGCCCCCTAACGCGTACACGCAAACGCCCACGCACACGCACACGCATACTCACACGCACACGCAGACGCATATGCTTACGCACACGCACACGCACACACACACGCACACGCACACGTACACATACACGCACACGCACACGCACACGCACACGCGCACGCACATGCACACGCACCCGCACGCGTACACGCTAACGCACACGTACACGTACGTGCACACGTACATGCACACGCACACGTAGACGCACACGCACACTCAGACGCACGCCTACACGCACACGCACACGCACATGCACACGCTCACGCTCACACACACGCACACGCACTCACATGCGCACGCACTCTAAAGTTTAAGGGTACTTTTCACGTACACTATAACAATAATTCTAAATGAAGTAATAAATTTATTGTCTCTGTCTGAAAGTCAACGAAGTATAATGTTTACATAATACTTGTATTACAAAATGTTTTTTTTGAACTACTAATAAATCTGTTATTGAAAAAAAAACATTACTGGTTATGCTGGTTTTATTATAGTTAGATGCAATTTAAGTATCTTTCAGTTGATTAAATCACGTATTTGTATTATGTGCAAATTCAATGGGGAATACTCATAGTGACAAATACTTACTGTTTGGGTTTATAAATCGTGCATTAGAAAACAAGCTATACAAAATTTCAATGCTGAAAGCAAAGTGTTAGTTAGCAACACATTATGCCGCAAGCACTGTGTCACGGAGTCACGCTTAGGGTGAAGGGTTGAGTGCCTCATTGTCATCTGGTCAGATGTTTGTTGTCATTGAGGGAAAATACACCAGAATAAAGTTGACGAAGTCCGACAGTGCGACCTCTAAGCTGACGAAAATATTGTTATCAAGCAACAAGGGTTACTCAAAACCGCTGTGAGAAAGCAACGCCGTATATACATCAGCATACCTTTAATTTAGGATAATAAATGGTGGACGTAAAATCCTGCCCCGTTCGGATGTCCGGTAGGGCAGGGTCCAAGCGACCTCTGTCATCGAAGGTACTCACTTTCTGATCAGTTATTGCAATATTCGCGATATCAAGTCTTATCTTAATGCTGTTCACCAACATCCTGAACAATTACAACCTGACATTTTGCTTCCATCTGAAACACAGGCCTCCTCTAAAAGCTACAATTCACCATTATAGTCTTCACTCTAACTTTCGATACAAAGAGGAGGGTGTACCTATTTCAAGGATAACATCGCTTGCAAGAGAATTTTTTTTGCGGGAGTAAAGAAATTCGACGGGATCTTGTTTAAAGGTTTTGGTCCTAAATTTGTGAAATTCTACTGTTGCATTTGTAGGTGACTTCTATCAAGATGTCTTCTATTACCTTAGTTCGAAAGTTGATTACCTTCTATCTCAGTTTCCATCTTGTGACATTTCAATTTTGGGAGATTTCAATTTTCATAAGTAATTGACTCCAATATTCATCTACTACCAATCCTGCTGGTGATAGTGCAGAAACATTTGCTATTTCACATGATCTCACGCAAATGGTTTCTAAACCCATCAGGATCCTTCATAACTCTAACCATACTCCACATCTTCTAGATCTCTTTCTTACTCAAACCCACTTGTTTCTATAAACATTTCTATCACCACTAGGTCTCTGACCATTGTTTAATAGAAATAACTTTTACTGCTCCTAATACTTCTGTTGTTCACAACTCATAGAACCTTATGTTGTTTTAAGTCAGTTAATGGAGTAATATACGGGATTTCTTTACAACCTTTCCATGGCGTGAATATTTTTTTAAGTCGTCCTAATCTTCGATATTGCTCTTTCAATATCTGATTCTGTAGGCGAACCAATCTTTTCATGGTATATTTGCACCGAACTCGTGCCTTAATGATTTTGGAAAAGGTGCCTCCTCTTCCTCATACTTATAAAACCAATTCATTTTCGATACAGACTCCTAGAATGGAGTATCAGTAGGCTGGATCTCAATAAGACGACTGGCTCAGACGAGTATCACAACTATTGTCTTAAAAAATGCTCCCACGCACTAGTATCAGTCCTATCTAAGCTCTATTCGATATCTATGTTTTCTGCAAAATGTCACTCATAATGGAAATTAGAAAATGTTCAACCTATTCTCAGAAAAGGCTATATGACCAATCTCTACAATTACCGACCAATCGCCATCACTTCCATTTCGTCTAAGGTCACGGAAGAGCCATCAATCAGCAATTGCCCTCGTTCCTTGAAACCAACAAATTCGTTAGTGGCTGCCAATATGGTTTTAGGCAGAATCGTTCAACAGGTGATCTTGTTTCATATGTGACCCAAGTTTGGAACAATACATTATAAGAATCAGTTGTGGTCGCTTTAGATATTTCAAAAGCATTTGACTAAATTTGGTTTATTTCCCAAAATCACTTCGCTTGGCTGAGATGATACGATCATCAATTGGGTTTCTAGTTTTGTTGACAAAAAACGAATACGTGTCCTAGTGGATGGTTTCGATTCAAAAGAAGAATTAACGAAGTCGTGCCACAGGGATTAGTTACAGCGCCCACACTTTTTCTGCTATCCATAAAAATGATCCTATTTCTTCAACGACTTACCCTGTCTATTGCTTTACTGAAGACCGCAGTCTTCATTGTAGTTCATCTCAATGTACTCATAACGGTAGTTTACCTTCTATATTATATCAAATGCGTAAAGCTGATATGGTAATTTCAATCAACAGAGACATTCAACATATCGTTGAATGAGGAAGTAATAATCTAGTTAAATTGTAACGCTCTCGGGTGCCTTTGCGGTTTGACTGTTGAGGGTATTACTACTAATGAATAATTCTCACTTTTCCCTTTTCTAGCTCAGTCGGAATTTTGTACTTGCAAAATAAGGATCGGGGTTCGTTATTCAGGTTCTCAACACGTTGAACAAATAGATTACAAAGGTTCATATATATATATATATATATATATATATATATATATATATATATATATATATATATATATATATATATACTTTATTTTCTATTAAGTTTACACTTCTATATTATATGGTTATTTAAATTATTTAACTAGGATAGATACAGGTAAATGTACGGAACTGTGACCCATGCTCTCGGGTGCCAAATTGTAACGGTAACGCCACCTCCCTCTTCGGTATCTTCAAGTAGACATCCTTCGTCCAGGTACTAATGGTTAGGTGGTCCTCTGGAGTTTCTGTAATGTAACATTAATAGAAGGTTTGGGGTTTTGACTTTTAGTTTTCGTCCTTGAACTGTTTCAATTTATACTGGTTAATTTCCGAAATAAATAAATAATTTTACCTGAATACGTCCCTGTATAAAATACAGAAGCAGGTAGCCAGATAACGCAGTATAAACACGTGCGCGATAAGACACTGAGTTCAATTAGAGTATTGAACTCAGCGGTCGGTTATAAGTGTATAATTTTATACCTGCTTTTCTTATGAAAATAAACTCATTCACATTTACATTCCATTTAATGTACGATCTTTAGTTAAATGGAAGCTTTTCGTTTATTTAGGTAGCTGGTGTACGGTAACGGCGTATTATTTGTTTCCTCTTACGAGATTAATTTTAGTATACCGGTTTTTATTTAAACAAAAAAATAACAAATAGAAGCTTTTTGTTATGTTGGCCGGTTTTAAAATATAAAACCTTCGTTTTCTATTTTAAAGTAAATTTTTTCGCGTCTAACAATCACGATTTGACTTATTTAACACAAGAAACTATCAGATAGTTTCTGGTTTACGGGTAACAATCTTAGTACTTGTCAAAGGTGCAACTTACGTTTTTACGGTGGCGACGGTGGTGGTTTGTTTACTTTACAGGTGGTTATTTAATACTGACGCACACGTCTAGTGTTTACGGTTACGTTTCTATATTACTGGATTAACGGCGTTAACGAGGTGTTCAGCTTAATCTTCCGACGAGGTTTTAATTACAGGTATCTGGCGGTCGCTGGTACGTTTGTCGAGGTGTGTTGTGTTATAGTGTTCGTGTAAATTTGTGTAGGTGAATTTCCTTCGTTAGTAATCTGGGCAAACCACCCGTTATACCAAACAATAGGTTCTCCGTCGGTCAAATGGAATGTCGGGCAACTACCCTTCAAACTCTACAGTGTAGGTGTGTACGTCTAGTAACAGAAGAGTACGTCTAGTAACAGAAGAGTACGTCGGGCTTACAACCCTGCATATCCCTACCACCAGGTATCTCAACTTATGTACTTTCACCGTTCGATCTCTGCAACTCTAACCTTTTAACTTCGGTGATGCTATCAAGTCGCGGAGTCGCGATTTCTACTCGGACGGCGGTTACACGCGGATGGTTTACAACAGGTAGCAGTCGGCGCGAACGCGACGATATAGCACACGGTTTCGATTCGAATTCTTCTGGTAGCGTGCTTCTCGTAGGGAGCTTCTGGTAACGAGTGAGATTGAAAAAGGATTTCTTTCTTGTTCTTCTTTAAGACTTAAGACTTTTGACTTCTTGACTTCTGACTTCAAGA
Source organism: Vesta saturnalis (assembly GCA_036346205.1). Taxonomy (NCBI): domain Eukaryota; kingdom Metazoa; phylum Arthropoda; class Insecta; order Coleoptera; family Lampyridae; genus Vesta; species Vesta saturnalis. Next base: position 772,806 of record JARFJB010000145.1, on the reverse strand, counting down.
CTCTTTTTTTAACACAAGACTCGACTAGACTCTTTTCAGCAGCGCGTGCGGCGTTTTTATATATAATTCGCGAGGGTGGTTACGAAACTTTTTTGGTGAGCTCCCGTAAGCCCGTATTGGTGGAAGATGCTTTGACGTATGCAAACTTTTAAACGTTTTTGGGATTTTACGTCTGGAGGGAGGATGCATGATTTATTGTGCAATTTTATGCAACGTTATGAAATCTGTTTAACTTTTACTAGAACTTCTACGAATTTTTATAATGGCTTGCACCTGTTCATTTAGCGCGTCACGTTATCTTACTAA